>JAGSMR010000007.1:6035000-6455000 GCA_029286605.1 Sericinus montela | reverse complement strand
GTCTAGTCATCTGTCTATCCCAGTATTGGGGATGGCGTGAATGTATTTTTTAGTATTGAGGGTCTGCCTTAAAGCTGGGGATTTTCTCTTAGCCGCCTTTTACGACACCTATGGAGAAAAAATGGGAGTGGCATATGTCGGTGGATGGTGGACGTCGATACTACGGCAAACAGATTATGGTGTTAAAATTTCAGAATTTATTCTGGATTACTACTTGGAAGAATTACTTCTGGATTATTGACTTGGTGAATCAATGTCGAACAGTGCAATGTAATTTTAAAAAAATTCCTAATAAAGGTTAGCGGTAGAGATTCAGACAATTAACCCTTTCTGACCCATCATCGTCCACTGGAAGACATTTTTGACAACGTGGGTGGAGTCCGTCGCCATTTCTTTTATTCCCATTAAGCCAACGATATAATTCGTACATAAGTTTTGTCATTGGTACGAGCTGCTACCTGGGGATCGAACTCGGATCTCTTGACTCGAATTCCGATCACCCGACCACTCAGCTATCGTGACTCTTCTTCTTATAATGTAATTTTAGATAATGTATATTATTATTTTATTAATTTCCATATATTATTATTTTATATTATTTTATTAATGATCACATTAATTTGGCCGCTAAGCTCTGTAATTTGCGATGAATTCAAATCGATCTAAGAGACGAGCAGGTATATAAAGTCATTTTCGATTTGTTATTCTAGTATAATACGGTTGCATTTCGTATTTTATATAAACTATTCCCAATGTAAAATTCATTACAGTTTTATAATTTCTTGACCGGTGTAATGCTTCAAAAATGATAAATTAAAAAAATATTATATTTAATATTATTATATTAATATTATTATATAATTACTTATGTACGAATTTCATCGTTGACTTGGACACAAAGACGGCGACGGGCTCACCACCTGTCACGTTGTCCCGAAAATATCTTCGGTGGAAGGTGGGTCAAAGGGACTTAATTGTAGACTTGACCTCTGTCTACCCCTGTATTGGGAATTGCGTGAAGATATCTAATCTAATCTAATTAAAATTAATTGACTCTGACTACTGCAGTAATGGGAAATGCGTGGAAATCCGCGTTTCCCGTACTACAGTAATCGAATCTAAAAAAATTTCAACCTTTCAACCCACATTTCTCAGCAGTTTATTTGAAAGAGAGGAAGTGCAGGTACAACACCCGGCACCTTCCATGGTTAATATAAATGTTGATGACAGTGAGATAAGCGTGATGAAATAGTAAAAGCGTTGAAAGTATGAGATTTGGTAAGGCTGCCGGATATGATAAGATTACCGTCGAGATGCTGAGGACTGGACAGGGCTTAGTGGCTAGTCAGCTGTACCGCCTTTTCAATATGTGCTGGCAAAATGGGCAAGTACTGGAGACTGGTGCAAAGCCGTAATCGTGCCATTATATAAGGGAAAGGGGTCACGGACTGCGTAAATTACTGCGGTATGTTTTCTCAGCGTCGTCGGTAAATTGTATGCGAAAGTGTTGATTGAAAGGGTTGTGAATGAAACGGACGAAAAGTATGGGATGCACAAGCGGGATTTAGAAAGGAATGGGTGTACGGATCAGGTCTTTTCTTTGCGGTGCATAGCTGAAAAGTGTCTGGCTAAAACCAGAAGGTCTATTATAATGTTCGTGGATTTAGAAAAGGCCTATGATAGAGTGGTGAGGAATGAATTGTGGTCAGCATTGTCCGTGAAAGGTGTCAGCAGTATCCTCATACGAGCATTGCAATCTCTATAGGGATTCCTGTGCTTGTGTAAGGATAAACGGGGCGTACACTGAATGGTTTAATATCGAAAAAGGTGTTAGACAGGGATGTGTAGCGTCACCGTGGCTGTTTAATCTGTTTATGGACAATTGCTTGACAGATTTAAAAGAGAATGAAAGTGGGTTGAGAATGAATGAGTTACTCGTCAAATGTTTTCTATGCTGATGATCAAGTATTACTTGCGTCTTCAGCCGAGGAGATGCAGGATGGTAACTGCTATGAGTGAAGATTTTGTTAGGAAGGGGATGAAGATGAATGTAAAGAAGACGAAAGTAATGGTGTTTGAAAAGATGAGGTCATGACAGACTGCAATATAGTGATTGGAGATGAACAAATTGAACAGGTGAATGAGTTTGTGTATCTGGGTTCAAAGTTCACAAGAGATGGAAAGTGTGAGAGTGATATTGAAAGAAGAGTGAATGCAGGAAACATGGTGAATGGAGCTTTGCACTCCTTTATGAGCAGTCGGATGGTGTCTAACAAGGCTCGTTTGGCTGTGCATAGGGAGTTTTGGTTCCGACACTCATGTACGGAAGTGAAAGTTGGGTATGGCAGAAGAAACATGAAAGCAGAGTAAATGCAGTTGAGATGAGAGCATTAAGATGTATGTTAGGAGTTAAACTGAGCGACAGGATAAGGAATGGTGAAATAAGGAAACGTTGTGGTCTGAAAGAAGATGTAGTGACTAAAATTGAGAAAGGTATGCTGAGATGGTTTGGCCATGTCGAGAGAATGAATGAAGAACGATTGACGAAAAGCATATAAGGCGAGTGTGAATGGAAGTGTAGGAAGGGGAAGACCTAGGCGGACGTTTCAAGACCAAATCAGGGACGTCCTGAAAAAAGGCCAGGTCAAGAGTACCCTGAATCGAAGAGAATGTATGAAGGGAATAATGAAAGTGGACGAAGCGAAACAAGTATGTAAGGATCGTAGCAAGTGGAAAGAAGTGGTCTCTGCCTACCCCCCTACGGGAAAGAGGTGTGATGATATGTATGTATGTATGTATATATATATATATATATATATATATATATATATATATATATATATATATATATATATATATATATATATATATGTATATATATATATATATATATATATATATATATATATATATATATATATATATATATATATATATATATATATATATATATATATATATATACATACATACATACATACATATATTTCATTTACACAGTTTTACGTAATAAATTAGACGTACGTACTTTTAGAATTATAGGCCAGTGTTTGTGGCATATCCACAAAATTTATCCCAGCAAATACGCTTTCGGTTACTACTAGAAACTATCTCTAAACTCTGTATCTCGGGGACGGGCCCGATGCGCGCATTAGCTTCATTGATGGCGCTTCCTGTCCCACTTTGCTACAATTGTCGCATTATCACCTATCTCGGATTGTATCTCTAACAAATGCAGCTTATTCAGATTCATATTGTAATTTTCGGAGTTGACAATGAACTGAGATAGGCTTATCGCCTGTCACCAAAACTAATTTTGAATATTTCCGATTAGGTCTATCTCACTTTATAGTAAAATATCAACGCTACACTCGATTAGGTGATTGGCGATTGCTGTATCAAAATTCTGCTCTAAGAGTGGCTTCCCATAATTTCTAGACTAGTTTCGACTAGCTTGTCCCCGCCTCGTTGTTCGCCTGATTAACAGGATGCTGCACAGCTTCCCGGACGGGTCAATATAGATAACCAATTTTTCTACGTTATCTTGATTTAGGTGTTTGCGGTAACTTCCCTGTTTTTTGATAACACAGCTACTTATTTTGAGATAGGAACAATTTAACTGATTTTCTCACTATCTATGTATTAATTTATTTATAAAGCCGGAATAGCTTGCTAGATTATAGTACTAAATACGTCACGATAGTCGAGTGGTCGGTGGTCGGAATTTCGAGTCATGAGACCCGAGTTCGATCTTCAAGTACAGCCGTACCAATGGGTTTATCTAAAACTTATGTACGAATTCTATCGTTAGCTTGGACATAACGACGGCGACGGGCTTACCACCTGTCACGTTGCACCGAAAATATCTTCGGTGGAAGGTGGATCGAAGGGACTTAAATGTCTAGACTAGACCTCTGTCTACCCTTGTATTGGAAATTGCGTGATGATATTTATTTATTATTTTATTATAGTACTCAGGGGAAAAGTTGGTAACTTTCTTATTTAGTATACGGTGAAAGACAACTGATGGATACAGGTTTCTCTTTTAAAGGTTATATTTTAAAGTAATTTGGTATAATCGCCACGCTTGGCAAGACGTTTAGTGATCAAAGTACCAGATACATCTCCTGCCGGTACATTTAATTTTGGATCTACTATTTGTTAAATGTCTCTTGAAAACTTATTTTTCTAGTCATCTGTCTATCCCAGTATTGGGGATGGCGTGAATGTATTTTTAGTATTTTTCGAGGTAATCTGTCGAAAGCCACTGCGATTTTCTCTTAGCCGCCTTTTACGACACCTATGGAGAAAAAATGGGAGTGGCATATGTCGGTGGATGGTGGACGTCGATACTACGGCAAACAGATTATGGTGTTAAAATTTCAGAACCAAGTTTATTACTTCTGGATTATTGACTTGCGAACTAACAAATATGTAATGTAATTTTAAATAAAAAAAAAAATTCCCAATACAAGGTTAGGCAGAGATCTAGACAATTAACTCCTTTCGACCCATCATCCACCGAAGACATTTTTGGACAACGTGGTGGTGAGTCCGTCGCCGCCTTTATCTCTAAGCCAACGATAGAATTCGTATAAGTTAAAAAAAAGAGTCACTGCTACGTACCGTCCTTTTAGAGTTTCCTGTATACCGATTACGCAACAACTCGGCTATCGTGACTCTTCTTCTTCTTATAATTTAGATACATAATTTCACGCATTTCCCATTACTGCAGTAGTCAGAGATCTAAAAAAATTTCAACCTTTCAACCCACATTTCTCAGCAGTTTATTTAGGATGACAACTATTTTCCGTGGGACCTTGTCGCCAATCTAACGATAGAATTCGTATAAGTTTAAAAAAAAAGAGTCACTGCTACGTACCGTCCTTTTAGAGTTTCCTGTTTTCCGATTACGCAACAACTCGGCTATCGTGACTCATGATTTTTTAGATTCTAAAATTGTCTTAAAGTATGATATAGTTGCATAGATTTTAATCGGAGGTGCAATGTTTTAATGTACAATGTCCAGTTGGCTCGGTTCCATCTAAACATGTATTACTCTGTATCGCGATTAGTCCAAGTCATATTCATTTTAATGCATAAAGAGTGTTTGGTAATGACTAGAGAGCAACTTTTGGTTGATATCACAAAGTAAAGAGACCTTACAACACATACACAAGATAGCCACGAAAGAGATACTTGTATGAAGGGAAATGATGGCTCTGGTAGAAGCGAAAGAAGTACCTGTAAGTATGTGGCTACCTGTTCTCCATGATTTCCCCGTTTGAGAATCGTCATCTCTGAAGATATGTTAAGGTAGGTAGGTTTTTGGGCTAGTGGAAGTATGCAAAAACAGGGGACGCTTTATATTGATAGTTTAATCGTCAAATTTTCTGATGTTGACTGGACGTAATAAGTTTTAATATTTTGCCTTTTAAACTAGAATTTGTGCGTAACAATAAAATCTAATTGTATCTGTCTAATTGTATCTGCTGTTTCATCTACTAACTGCTTTACTAACTGCGCTCCTCGGATTCGAATTCTGATTGTATGATAACAAGAATTTTTTAAATGTGTTAATTTTGTATAACACTGAAACTCGGAAATGACTACTGAACAAAAATAAAATAATATAGGTTCACAAATAGAAGATAACGGTTTTTAAACATTATCTTTGACTGTTTATCTTAATGTTCACTTCTATTATTAGCTTATCGGATACGTGATTATATTTGAAAAGTATTTTTCGTATCTTTTACTAGTGTTTAAAAACAAAATCGCCACAATTTAACTATGTTTTATATGTTTATTTTCAGGTTTAGTGGCAGACTGTCATACAATTCTTTATACAGATTTGCAAGTAAAGCGAGAAAGGAATATTGAACTGATCGACTGTTACACAGACGTAATTTTAAACTACAACAGTATACCGAAATCATTTAAATGTATATCCACGGATAGTACGGATCCTATAACTTTAAATGTTACTATCAAAAACACTTCCATTAATAATACGGAATTACTATTAAGAGTGAGGGCTTTGTCGTTGCCAACAGAGGATAATTATATAATATCATGTGCGTTCGATCCCCGGTTGAGCAATGAACAGTCGATTACGTTTACTCCGTATCCTAACGCCTGGCATTACATACAACTTGATTACGTCGTGGGCAATGCGAGCAGATATGCCGATTGCGAGTCATATTATCCACGGTCCGACTTTGAGGAGGTCAACAATCACACTACTTTAGACCTTATGCGCGACGACAAAGGCAGGTTTTTCACTTTCGAGTACGGCCTGCCCACGACCGACCTTCAAGACGCCAGTAGTTTGGTGAATCTTACGTCAGGCGAAGTGAAAAGTTTGAGGTTTAAGGTCAACGAATTTCTAGATATTGGCGGCAATTTGGCGATAGAAGCGAGCCTGCTTATGAGCCTTAAATATTACATGGGGTACAGGAGGGAGTTGAAGAGAGGTGCCTTATTCGCTTTCACTGAAGACAACCAGTTCTTCAAGGTCGTCATTTGCTTGAACATTGGTCACGCGAGCGTCCCATTAGAGACCGGTCGTTGCAAATTTAATGATGACGAAAAACCAGCTCTATTCGTTTTGAACAGTACAGACTCTGAGACGATTTACGAAAAGGTGATCATACCATACCCCGACAGCGGGACGTGGTATGTGACGTTGCGCTTGTTCTGCGACGAGGTCGTCTGTCCCTGTCTGACATCAGATAACGGAACCGAATATTACGTGGACACAAACGCGTCAGACAGAGACGACGAAGTGAGTGTGAGCTCTATGAACAATACTCGAAGAGGGAAGAGTTCGTGTAATGCAACTGTTGTTTTGTCCTTGTCGTCAACTTCGTGTGTGAACGGGAGGTGCAGTAATCATGGTAATTGCGGTTTGAACACTTTTGGGGGATTGGTGATGTCCTTCTGTTCCTGTTCTGCTGGCTACGGAGGTATGTCTTTTTTTTAAGAGATTTAAATATTTTCAGAAATTCTAACATGAATATCTTAAATTGTGATGTATTATAAAGATGATTATGAAGTTGATACTTAAACACAATTCAATTATTTCTCTTTATTATTTAAATACCTGATCTGACATATGGTACATATGTCAGATCAGGCAGTTGAGAAAATATTAAATTTATTTTCATTCTTTATTTAAATTTTATAATATATACTTTAAAAAATAGTTACACAAAGGGCGAACTTATTGCCTTTTAGCGTTCTCTGCCAGTCAATCGGGAGAAATGAAGGCATTGAAAAAATATAATCTTTTCTTCCAATTGAGTGTTATTCCATACTGCGTTTGCATATTTGATGTTGATAGACGTGTGCATTTCTTCCTCACCGTCATCCTCGAATACTTTCTCTCAGGTAGTCAGGGCTCGAGACAATTTAGTCCTTTCGACCCACATTTTACCGGAAACTATTACACACACACACACACATACACACACACACACGCACGCACGCACGCACGCACGCACGCACGCACGCACGCACGCGGTACCTGCCACCTAGGGTTCGTAAACTAAACTGGGTCGTAATTTTTTGATAAAATCCTTATACATAATTTCAATGACCTCATCTTGTATGTGTATAAATAACATTTTAAATTTTTATCTTGGAACCTACACTAACCGTTTGGCTTTAAGTGTTGTGAATTCTACTTGAATTATATACGAGGTTTCAGGTGTCAGAAAAATTTGAAATTTATAATAAACCGCCATCTATTGACGACCACTAATTTAATATTCAAATTTCTTCAACTTTTTCAGGTTGGGACTGTTCGGATCCATCAAGAATGGATAGCAAGGCGTACATGCTGGTCTCCGTCCTTCTGCTCACGCTGAGTAATCTTCTCTTCCTATTCTCTATTTATGTGGCTAATATCCGTCTCTATTACACCGAAGCTATGATGTACACATTCACAATGGTTTTCTCAACGTTCTACCACGCGTGCGACGCGCCCGCCCAAGTCGCGTACTGCATCACCAGAGGTAATATACTGCAGTTTGGTGACTTCTACTGCGGTCTCATGTCTTTCTGGGTGACTTTGCTAGCAATGAGTTTAATAGGTGACAAACTTAGATCCTCGTTCCAACTGATAGGCGCGATCGTCATAGCTTTACTGACCACTTGGAACATGCATTCGTTCGTCTCTTTCTTACTGCCGGTAGCGATCGGAGTCACCGTGCTCATAATCTCCTGGTACTTGGACTTCAGAAGGAGACGCAGCCTGAAATATCCACGTTCGTATTACACCACACACCTGCCCCTGGGCGTGGCCCTAGTCTCCGTCGGTCTTATATGTTACGCTTTCTTGCAGACCGAACAGAATTACAAAATAGTTCACTCATTTTGGCATATGATCATTGCTGTGAGTGTCGTTTTCTTGCTACCGGACGTGAAAAGGAACGGTGTTAATCCCTTTCTGCCCAGTCCCGATTATCTCAAGTCGCCATTTTGTAGGATTTTTGATAGATCACAGACTCCCGTTTCAACTGATTGAGTGTTACCAAATATGGCGGCATTTAGCGCCAAAAACTTAACATAAGCTATGTTGAATAAATCACTTAGAACAATGAAATATACGCATTATAAAAATACATTCATAATAGACAAAAATTGTAGGCCATAGTATTTTTATCATCTTCATGTTGATTATATTTTAACTGCTTTGCGAACAGAGAAATGTTTCATACCAAATGCAAACTCAAATTAATTTATTATACGACTGCTCAAAAAGGTAATGTTTTTGGGATTTGTGTATGTATGCGTGAGTTTTCTAATTCCACTATAAAAATTAAATAATTCCAGTATAGAAATTAATAATTCCACTATTAAAATACCTGAACAGGTTGGATATTTATCTTCGTGACGTCGTCTATGTTAAAAATTCAAAATAGTGGCAGTAAGTCTACATTTTGAAATGAGAAAAATAATTAGTTGCATTTTTGGCAGGGCAGTCGTGTTCTTTAACTTTTATTAATTAATAATCTTGTTGCAATCGTAAATTATAGCTATATAATGGATACTAAGTATTAAATAAATTAAAAGTTCAGCAATTTTTTGCCTTTTGGTATGCAAAGAATTTCTTAAAAAGAAATGGTACTATGTACTAATAAGTATTTCTTTAATAGTCGGTGGACAGCCACTACTTTTTCCATGTTGAATGTCATGTAAATTTTATTTTATTTAATATCAACATGTGACAAGTTTTATTAGTATCTAGCTTAGTTAATGATGTTATTTAAATGAGACTATAGTAAAATGTTAATTATTTTTTGCTTTTACATAATAATTACTACCAAAGAATAGAGTATCTGTGATCATTTAAATACTAAAAATATTTTGTGTAGTATGTGAAGTAACTAATACATTTATGCTTATAAATATCGAGATGTATCGATAATTCCCTCGTTTTGGACAGTAGAATTTGTTCTTTAGTCTGTAAGTGATAAGTTGCAATTTTCCTAGTCAAAGGCGAACAAGTACAGAAGTAAAAACCTATATAATTAATATTATTGCCAGAATTTTTGTCTACATAGTTAATAAAATACGAATTAATCAAACATTTGTTTAGTTTAAATCATAGACAAAAATTTGAGTAAGCAGTACTGTTACAGTTAACATACAGTTAGTGATTACTGCGGCATATCGATACGCAACTTCTATTTTACAAAAAGGCGTACGTAGTCCCTCCCGATGATCTCAATTTATGTCTGAAAATGATTCGCGTAAATCAATATCATAGACTAGGGGGTCAAAGATCAGTGGAGGTAACGGCGCCATAAACTTGACAATAGCCATATAGGGTAAATAATGATTATATTAGCATGTTTTATTATGATGAATATGAACACTATTTATATTCTTTATTTATTAAAATGTAAATTTAATTGTGACAGACAATTTATTATATTATTGTTTTTTTTTTGTATTTTCATTAGAACTGGCAGTCTTACTCAGTTTATATATTTACATAGCATCTACATAATTTTATAGTGAACATTATGTAAAATATTTTTTCTCATTACTTTGTTAATAGCGAGAAAATACTCAAAATTTTTACTCTTCGTCATTTATGTACACCACTTTTTGTCATTTATAAAACTCCTATGTCGACAATGGTGTTTGACAGATTTTTTACATTCCCTAAAAACGCGATAAAAAGTAGTGATTCTAGAATAAGAGTTAAAATAATTCGTATATTATTTTAACTGTCAAGTAATAATGAAACATTTTAAAATAGACAAGTTGTAAATATTTTTAAATAATAAGTCTTAACGTCCATCACATGTAATTGTAAATACTCTGTGCCTTATAAAATTATACTTTCTATATATAAAAAAAAAAACAATAGAACAATAGATATTTGTGCCATTCGAAGTTTGAACAATATTTAGATAATGCATAAACATGACATTTTATTTAGATCAAGAAATATTTGTAAGACAATTATTAGGTAGTTTTTAGTACTTTTATTTTATTAATAATATGTTTAAGAACTTTATGGAACTACTCACTATATTAACTGAGTCATTAATTGTAGATTAACGTGCTAATGTCTACAAAAAATAAAGTTAAACGAAGGAGTTATTTACATTATTGACTCAATTAATTAATGACGATACGCCATTAGTAGTTGCTTATAATTTGTAAAGTTCAACATTCCCGTAATATTTTTGCTCGTAATTAAAATATTTTATAACAATGTGAATTAATATTTAAATATTGGAATATCTCAAATATTCCAGTATTTAAATAATTAATTATGACTAATTAATTTAATATTTAACAAAATAGAGTTAGGGTTACACATTTTTAATGGAAATACCGAAACCAAGTAGAAATAACAAGTTTATTTTTTCAGGACAGTATTATCTTACTTCTCTAATCCAAATTACACTTTTCCAGATAGTGCTTGCAATAAAGGCACATTAAAAAAATATTCATTTACAATAATATAAATATTCTTTATCTTTTTTAATATCCTATATCACGAGTTTCAAAGTTTATTTATTTATACTTTTTTGCAAACTCTGTAAGAGTTAAAAAAGGTGAACCTAATACATTGTAGCATTAAGTTCTAGTCAAAATCAGTTTTATTTGTTATCTTTTGTAACTGCCTTCAATGTTTTCCTCACAACCTTATGGTTGAATGCCAGATAATATTTTAGCATTAACTCCGCCTTCGTTACTTTACATTTTGTAAAGTGTAATAAATACACGCATAAAACTAATGTAGTTGCAAAAAAATTTTTAAAAGTAATATTACTTAGATTAAAAAGATAAGACGATAAATTCATATGCAGCACTTGTTAAGCACATCTCACGTAAGCCGATTCAAGTATTGAAATTATTGTTGGGACCATCTTTCCATATGTCGTGTCGCGTAAAATGCATTTAGGTTTTATACAAAACAATTGAATACTCTACAGTGTTGTCTCTAATCTGTTTCTAATCATACACTTTACGCAAAACTTTCATAATGCTTCTGACGCAATGCGACACGGCTAATAAGGGTGCATATATGTAATTTTTAATTATATAGCATTGGTGTTACATTTAATAAGCTCTTTGAATGAATTTATTACGTGTAAACACATAAATGAAAAAAAAAGGATAAAACGAAACAAAGTTTTGGTTTTATCTTTTACATGTTATTCTGTGATTAATTTGTGACAAAATTGAGTTTTATGTACGAGAATTTGGTTAGTTCTTTAAAAAATAAAAATATTTTCGCCCTTAATATGCAATAAAATTCTTAAATAAATATTGTCTCATATAAAAATACATAGTTACAACACTATGGCTGCAGTGTTAAATATTAAGAATTGTTTCAAAATCATGTATTTGTTTTGCCTAAATCTGTAACATTATTTCTGTAACATTTTCATCTTATACCACATATTTAACTTTTGTTGATTTGTAAATAAAATTTTATTAGAACTTTTTATTTTGAATTTTACGATGTGATGAGCCCTGATATTCATGACTCGTCATGTCTGGAAAAGTGATTAAGCCGTCGATAACTAGTTACAATATCATTTTTTTTATTGGTACTAACAATTACGAGTATGTATACCCCGAACGTGCAACATCGGTATTAAACTGTAGCTAAATTCTGGCAGATTGTTGTTCCTATTGAAATTATTTTTTATCTGCAAAGCAAAAATAGCTACTACTATTTGCGTAACATTTAAAGTTTCAATTGTTGCCTATTTTGATTATTCACTTATCTACGTCTATATTTTTGCTTAATCTTTGTCACAGTACAGTGTTAATGATTGTACTTCTTCAAATGACATCAGTTGGAAATATTGTTCCAATTACGAATTTGGAATTTCTGAAATTGTATATTTAGCTGAATCATAATTATATAATACATTTTTTATGGTTATCTTGCGATTATACGTTTTTATTGTTTCCCGTGTACCTATTAAAATTATAACTATTGTCAATCAGTATATGTGATTAAAATTTTGCTATAATTACAATATAGTGTATTATTTTTATATGCTCCAGAAGGGTAAAGCGAGCGGAAAAAGAACATCGAAAGAAAATTTGCTAGCTTAATTAAGAAATTGAATCCGTTTGGAGTGGAAGTTAGGTTACCAAAATCAAATGAAGTTTAAAGTAAGATAAATAAAGACATAGATAGGGACAACATCACATCATTGCTCAGAAAGTAAGGTTATTGAACTAGAAACAATGAAGTTACACATACACGCAGACCCGAGAAAATATAGAAAAATTGATTTCTCTACATTGACCCGTCCGGGAATCGAACCCGGGACCTCGCAGATAGCGACAACTTGAAAATCGATGTGCACGCCACAGAGGTCCAGTAACAATAACGACCAAGTCTTAATTTTATGATAATAATAGTAATACATTTGGCCAGCCCCGCTTCGTGGAAAGTGGAAAGAAAATGTGGAAAAAAAATATTCTTTTAATTTGAAAAGTAACGATAGCTAAGTGGTAGGGTGATAGGAATTCAAGTCGAGAGACCCCGAATTCGATATATAAATAAATAAATAAATATAGGTATATTTATTTATTATATCAGTCAAGTTCAAGGATCCTTGCAGATATTGATCGGCCGTAGGTGAGACATTTCCTCTTTGGCTACAAGATTTTAACCTAATCCATTTTCTTGGCGTTAGGAGAGTTAGGAGCGCCTATCATAGTAATGAAAGGCGCTCCTAAATATGTCGACGTTCCAGAAGGTTAAGTGTAAAGGTTCCGCATCGCCAGCCGCATCGCTTGCCGCTCCGCTTTAAGTTATGGCCTAGCAGTTTTTCCGAAATTTTGAAAAAAGATCAAGAGCATAAGAGACAACACAATGGTAAATGGCTACTAACTTACCATTGTGTAATTACACACCACACTACATGATGCTAAACATCCGCCCTCTCGTCCAAAGTTACAAATTATTGTTTTGAGATATCGGAAAATGAGAAAGATAATTATACAACTTTACAGTGAGTTTCTTTAGAGCCACGCATCAGCTTTTGTTGTTGCATGAATGGACCCCCTCTCTCAATTCTGGGGAGGGGGGCACTCTAAAGCCGGCAACGCATCTGCTATGCCTCTGGTGTTTCGGGTGTTCATGGGTGGCGGTAATCACTTACCACCACGTGAGCCACCTGCTTGTTTGCCTCAAAAAAATAAAAAAAAGTACTACAAATCGACTTGCGCATCAAAAACATTATTCTGGAAAACAAAAAAGTTTTTAACAGTTTTTTTAATAGGTTTATTAATTTTTTAAATTATAAAATAGGTAAACACCCATTAAATTTAATTCCAAATATTAGACCACATTATCAAAATAAATTACTATACACATAATATCTTAAATTATCTTATGCTACCTGCACCATATCTTATTTC
Organism: Sericinus montela; assembly: GCA_029286605.1. NCBI lineage: Eukaryota > Metazoa > Arthropoda > Insecta > Lepidoptera > Papilionidae > Sericinus > Sericinus montela. Next base: position 6,441,083 of record JAGSMR010000007.1, on the reverse strand, counting down.
TCTTTCAAATTGCTCTGCTTTCAAAGTGCCATCTATACTAACACAGTTCTCATTAAAAACACTATATGCTGAGACTTCCCCTTTTTTCCTTGGTCTGGTTCTTGTGTTTAAATAAATACCCACTAGCACTGAAAAAACAAAATACACTGCGCCAAATTGTAGTTTTAAAAATAATATATAGAGTGTAAGCCAAATAATGATGTAAATTGTCCATTTTATTATAAAATATCTCCAAGACTCTTGTGTTGATTCCTCAAATGATTCTAATTCACTAACTTCTGAAGTTACATCCACATTTTCTTCAGGTTGTATTAGTAACTTACTGTGAGCAGGGCCGTCTTCATTTTCTAGCTGCAATATTTTTTTTATATTAATATGTCAAATATATTGCATTTTTCCATAAACAGCAAACAGCTAGAAAACAGCTTTTTTTATAGGATAGTTAGTTGATAGTTAGTTACTAGAACTAACTATCCTATAAAAAAATATCTTGAATCATTACAAACACAGGGTTAGACAGAGGTCTAGACAAATAAGTCATTTTGAACCACCTTACTGAAGACATTTTTTGGGACAATGTGACAGGTGTTGAGTCCGTCGCCGTCTTTATATCCAAGCCAACAGTAATATTCCTACATAAGTTATTGATAAATCGAGGGATCGAACTGGGGTCTCATGTCTTGAATTCCGATGATCCAATCTTCAGCTATCATGACTTATATGATTAAATATTAATGTATTTATAATAAAAATTTTATTTCAATATCTAAAAGTCACGATAGCCAAGTGGTTGAGTGGTCGGAATTTCGAGTTGAGAGACCCAAGTTCAGTCCCCAGGTGGCAGGCTCATACCAATGGGTTTTTCAAAAACCTATGTACGTATTATATTGTTGGCTTAGACATAAAGACGGCGACGGGCTCACAAATGGTCACCCAAATTGTCCCAAGAATATCTTCGGTGGAAGGTGGGTTGAGGGGACTTAATTGTCTAGACTTGACCTCTGTCTACCCCTGTATAGGGAATTGCGTGAAGATATTTATTTATTTCAATGTACAGCAAACACTAACTGGAATATATTTGAAATTATTAAAAACTCTTATTTACTTATTTCTCCACTGCAGAAGGTCCTCCATAAGGAGGATTTGTCATTTTCACCACATTTGGCAAGTGGATCGGGACTCACAGTATGAGACATCTCACTCCCTTAACTCTGTTGCCTGTCATAGGTTAGGTTAGGATTTATTTCCAGGTCGGATTTATAAATAAATCCGACCTGGTATGAACAGCAGTGTCTATTGAGTGAGGGACTTGAGCTGAGTGTATTGTAATGAAATGATTAGAAACTTACCAAAACAACTTCATCTTCTTTGTCCATTTCATTAAAAACGTTTGGAACCAGAAAGTTTTTGATTTTTTCTTTAGACTTCTCTAATTGAGCCTTAGCATTTTCAATTATTTCTCTTCGACGACGAAGAGCACGATACTCTTTCAACTTTGCCTCCATTCGTGTCGCCGAAACGGTGTTCAGAATGGATGACTGCAAAGGCTTTTCTATTAAAAATACTGCTTCAAAAAAGTAATGTTGTAGGATTAATGTATATGTACCTACCATAAGTTCATAAACTATACATTGGAATTTTTATATTATAAAACTAAGAGTATAAACATTCTAATAAGATATTTTATATACGTCGTGTTGGCATGACAAACAACAACAATCAACAACCAACAACTGTCACTGTTCTGTCAACTGTCAGTCGGGGTGAGATGCATTGTCATTACCGTAACAATTTTGCATCTATGGAAAGACATAAGAATTGGTAATAATATTCTGTTCTTAGAATCAGAAGAATTATTGGATCACGGTAGTACATTCATAGTCATCATTAGGTTTATTGGTACCTGGAACCTTTGCAATACAAATTTTATTGTTATGCACTGCACTATGGAGATAAACAATTGAAGACGTTAGCGCTAAGTCAAGAGTAATACGCAATTACATGAATTTAGACCGAAACTGATCAGGATGGCTTTTGCTAAGATAATAATATTAAATCTTACTGGAAATCATATATGAGCTTAAAAGTTGGTATGCATATCTATGCATACACAGTAATAAAACAGTAAATAAAATATTTATCACTTGCCGTTGTTTATGAGCTTGAATGGTTGCCACTATCGGTCACTCATCTGATTTCAGATGTTCCAGTACTCGAGTAAATATTGTATCCTATTACGTTACGTTGGATGGTATTACATCTAATTCGAGCTTGAATAAATGCGACATATTTGTCGAGTGGCGAACGTGAGGCAGAGGCACTCAAAATCAAGTCAAAAACCACTCTTCTTTAACTTTCCTTGTTTCTTTCCCTTTTGCTAAAGAAGTTAAGATATCTATAATGATACCGAACAAAACACTAGAAAATCGCATTTTGGAACTAGCAGCTAATCATTTCTTATATCATTTATATAAATATAAAACAATATCCTTAGGGCATCCCCAATGTTGGTAGACAGAGGTCTTGACAAATAAATCCTTTCGACCCACTTTCCACTGAAGACATTTTTTGGGACAAGAGGTGAAGGTGAGCGGTCTCCTACTGAAGACGTGAGAGGTGGTGAGCTCGTCGCCGTCTTTATGTCCAAACTAAAGGTATATAAATCATACATAAGTTTTTTAGAAAAAAAAATATTGTTACGTGCCTGGGGTTCGAACTCTGATCTTTTGATTCGAATTCATATCACCAAACCTGGCTATCGTGACTTATTAAATATGAACCTAATAATAACTTTAAAATAATTAAATATGCTATGAAATGTTAGTCACCCATCTGACTAGCTTTAAATAGAAAATGTGTAAACCTACATAAAAAAGAAGAAAAGAACTTCGTCAAATGTTTATTGGTCAATGAAATGTAATACGTATATGAATATAATACGTAATTAAATTATACATTGAAGCTTATTTATAAATAGAAAGAAATTAAGCATATTTTAGCATACTGCTAAAGCTGGAAACTGTTGAAGCATTTTTAGCCTATGGCGCGGAGTCGATCGATATTCCAATGTTTTCTTTCAGTTACAACGCTTTACGCGTTGGTTACTAACAAATAATGAAACAAGCTAAATAAAAAGAGCATGGTATGATTAATCAGTTACTAGTTGTGTAAAGATCAATGAACCGTCAGTCAGACATGGGAGCTTACGGTGAAAGTTCAAGTGTCCAAAATAGCGGAAATTATATTACAATAATTCCCGTAGAATATTCACGGCGCGGCTATCCCATTCAAGCGGAGTACCAATACAAGTACACTTTTTTTCAATGGTCACATTGTACTTATTCATTATAGTATTATTATGCGTAATAAATTATGTATCCTTCAGTGAATTTAGATCACGCGAAGAATACTACAGTGTACAAAGTCAGAAGCTGCAAGCTGAGGTGAATGCTCATTTATATTCAGTGTCGCAGCGGCTTCCACACTTGTCTTATAGCCCACTGGGACGCCACAATGAATGGGACAAGCATGATCCCCACAAATCCCTTCAACCAGACTCTAAGGAGAGCAATAGCTCAGATTCGCTGGAAAAGAGTGTTATGGGTAAAAGTATTTTTTTATTAACTGCGATGAAACATTAGGTAACAGCTCTATGATATAGTAGTTCATTTGTACCAAATATCGCCAACATATGCAACTTATCATACTTACTTAAGGGCCTGTTTAGGCCCATAAGTATGATAAGTATATTGTATAGTATATAGGATATTTTATAAGGATTTACAATAATCGCAACGCTTAAAATAGCTGATTAGCGATCGTAGAACCAGCATATCGTGCACCTTAGATGCTAGTGTCCGTAATTGTACGTAATTGTCGTCCGCTTAATGTTGTTCTGGTATTTTTTCTAGATGGTAATTCCGCAGACTGTATTTCATTCCTGAGAATTGAAGATTGAAAGCATGATAGCTCGATATTATCATAAGAAGTCTATTTTATTTTAAATTCTGTAATATCTATGGCAAAAAAATATTTATTAGTGTAGATGTGGTATTGATGTTGCCGAAAACACAGAGAGTAGACTGTATAGCCACTAATATTTTATTTCATCTTTTATAATATATAAGTAGAAGATGAAAAGTTTCCAGTAATTTTCCAGTGCAAGGCAAAGACCTTCATTCAAATATTCTTTGAGACAAAAATGAACAGAGAGGAGTCCACCATGCTGACATGCCGTACCCAAGTCGTGTAGTGCGTACTGTAATTGTAAATTTTTGTAATTATTTATCGTGACATGCATATGCAGGGTTTTTTCTTTCACCACCGAAATCATGGTTAGTTCAGCACTTAAAATTGCTATTAAAAAGGTGGGATGGTACTTAATTCTTTTCGAGGTCTTTTCTTTCTAAGGGTCTTCTGTCAGAGACTATCATCGCAAATGGTGGCTCGTGTTCTTAACTCTATGCCAATATACACTATCGAGAAATTCCAGGTTCGAATCTCAGCAGTTGCTCCAATCAAACTGGCTCGAGTAGCATAGCTGCGGGATCGTTTAGCACCACAGAACCTATCACAAGTGGTGGCAGCTCTTCCAGTGCTATATCTCCACCGCTACCAGGTAAGTTCTGCCTCGTGGCTAATGTTTTTAGAAAATAAAAAAATGTAATTAAATTTAATAGATAATGTTGTTTATGACCTAAATATCTATCTACTTATAACTTTTAAAATGTAAACTAAACTATGTTTTAGGAGTTCTTACTTCACTTACATCATTCCGGGTGGGGTATCCAGAGAAGACAGAGCCGTAATCCATGCATACGCACGCGTTGTCAGTACTATTCGCTTTCCAATAATTTTTGGGATTTATTTATTTATAAAAAAGTCACGATAACCGAGTGTTTGGGTGGTCCATACACATGGAAATTTGAGTCAAGAGAACCGAGTTCGATCCCCAGGTGGCAGGTTCGTACCAATAGGTTTTTCAAAAACTTATGTATGAATTATATCGTTGGCTTGGGCATAAAGAGCGACGAGCTCACCACCTGTAACGTTGTTCCGAAAATATCTTCGGTGGAAGGTAGGTCGAAGGGACTTAATTATCTAGCCCTGTATTGAAAATTGCGTGAAGATATTTATTATTTATTTTATTTATTTCATTGTAATTCCAGGATCTTCAGGCAGTACAGTCTCTTCGTCAACAGTAACTTCAAGTCCTGTAACATGTGTGTACCTCATGTCTCGCACTGCAATAATGGTAGAGATGAGCTCGGAGGAAGTGCCGTCGAATGTCACAGCGGCAAGGTTCCTCAACGCGGTATTGGCTGCGGAAGAAATGGGACTGATTCAACCAACCACGAGGAGCCTGGCCGCGAATGTGTTCGCGTTGTGGATGTGCAGTCCTTTGTTAGGTGAGTTGGCTTTTAGTTGGTTATATGAACGAAAAGCAATTCACACAATTTCGATATCATTACATACCTAGTAGTAGTAGTAGTAGTATATACTTTATTGTACCCCACACATATACACGGAATACATACATTAAAGAGAAAACTTAATAGATACGCACAATAAGGCGGTCTTATCGCTAAAGAGCGGTCTCTTCCAGACAACCTTAGGGCTAAAGAGAAACTGGAATTAAGTACACAACAATACAAACATATACATCAAGTAAGTAGCTTAAGCACTTGTTTAATGGAATCAGAAAAAAACGAAGGTAACGAAAACAAACAGTCGCGATTTTTATCGGTATCGGTATCTACATTTTTGTAGAAAAATAGTTTTCTATATTGATCCGACCGGGAATCGAACTTGCAACATGACACCATGAAAACTTGTGTGTGCGTCACTCGTCCACGGAGGTCGTCAGGTTATGATTATGTTAGTATCTAATAAAGCTATAACAAAATAGTCTAGCCACTCACCTCTTGGTGACTACTACCATTTTTTTTGATTTGGAGCACTTTTTTCACAAGTTTTTCTCCTCCTCCTCCTCCTCCTCTTTTACTGTGTTAACACGCCATGGACTCCAAGTCCTCTTTTACTGTGTTAACACGCCATGGACCTGTATAAACGCCTGAGCATCAGCCTACAACCATCTCCGTAGGCGTTTAATCAGGCGTACAATGAGAAAAAACCGCATCAAAGTTAGTCTATTTATTTGGGGGCTTGAATGTCACATGCAGACACACAAATACGCAGATACGCAGACATAAAAACACTACAGAATTAACAATATTTTCATGGATAGAACGGCGTTTAGCATTTCGTATCATCTAGTTGCATTTATTTCTCAGCGATTTAAAATGGGAACAGTTCTCCACGGTACGGTTTCTCTTAAATTTGCGAAAAGCCCAATCCCTTCTTGCCATTGCCACCTCTTGACATCCAAGGGGCAGGAGGACGCTTTAACGTCACACGATGTACTGGTTCATGGATGTTGTAAAGATTGAGGACAGCATTATTAAGTAGGGACATCTTATCATCGACTGATGTCGATTCTACTAAAGGAGTCATATCGATGAGAGATGCATCACTTAGGAGTTTTTTTAAATCGATTTTTTGGAAATTGCGCAAATTAAATATAGTGGGAGTAGATTTGGGAGGGATTAAGTTATAGGTGTTGGTGGCTAATAAAACATAACTGTTTAGCGATTTGTGTACCGGGTAATTAAAGCTTAATAATATATTCATATGTTATAGTAACCCTTGTAGACGTGGAGATCACCTTTTCTGCTTAGAAGTCGTTTGGGTCAGTAAAACACTATTACCTATTTCTTCGGTAATTATTATGTTACAACTGTTGGTCTCCGGATTAAGTAGCCAGTGTAGTTACGGGCTACAAGGAAATCCATGATAATCCCGGGGGTGATAACATTTGTAGCTTTCTTCTTTTGAAAGGGTTTGTCGGTTGTACATGCGGCAGCTGTCATTTATAATCAGGTAGACCGCTGAATTGCCTTTCACCAACCAATTATTTAATTTACCAATTATTTAAAGTTTTAATCGAATTATAAACAAAATTTGTATAGGTTTACATTGTCTTCAATTTAGGGAACAATCGGTCCAGTCGTTTAAAAGATATAGAGTTAGGCTCCATATATCTTTTTGAATATGTCTTTAATATACTTTTTGAATATATCTTTTAAAATATATATTGAAGGGACCAAAAAGAATTTGTGATAAAAAAGTTTTTTTTACTATTATTATAAATTTTGCCCTAGAGATCCAGCTGAAGCCGCACCATTATCCTTGGCGGATCTGGGCGAGCTGGCAAAAGTTGCTGCAGCGGTACGGCCACGGCTCGGAGTCACGACGCGCCCGTGACCAGCCCGTTTTGAGATTGCAAAGGAACGTGTTCTTCCCTAAGCATTTGGAAGAAGGAATCAAGTAAGTACGTAAATATAGTAAAGATGTTGAAGCATAAGATTCATGTCCGTAAATTAAGACCTACTATTTCCTCGAATTATCTTTAGTTTCATGATGCGGACATTGTGTGTGTAAAATATAAATAATTTACAATAGTTATTTTAGTGACTTATTTACTTACAAGAAATGCTTAACGTGTGTCAACTATCGGTTGACCTTTTCTGTCTGTAAGTAGTTAAGCATTTGTACAAAGAAGAGATTAGTTGTAGAATATTTTCACCCTGGATATTGATCTGGACAAGTCACTCTAAGACACTCTAAGGATCTGACAGCAAGTAAACTCAACTTTTTTTCAAGACATAATAAAGACCTAGATTTATATTTCAATTCTAACTTAATGAACTGGCTAAACCCTATCACGATTCGATGTGGTTCCGTGTGTTTTTATAAATGGTAACTTTTGTAGATAAATATATAATTAAATATATAAGTCACGATAGCCGAGTTGTTGGGTGGTCGGAATTTCGAGTCGAGATACCCGAGTTCGATCCCCAGGTGGCAGTACCAATGAGTTTTTCAAAAACTTATGTACGAATTTCATCGTTGGCTTGGACATAAGGCGGCGACGGGCTCACCACCTGTCACGTTGTCCCGAAAATATCTTCGGTGGAAGGTGGGTCAAAGGGACTTCATTGTCTAGACTTGACCTCTGTCTACCCCTGTATTGGGAATTGCGTGAAGATATTTTTTTTTTATTTTTTTTTCTTTAAATACCTTTAAAGTTGTATTGTCAAAAATATTTTACTGTTGTAGTGAGAACATTGGAACGTGGATATAAATGCATCAGTCTGTCAAAACTTTCAATAAATTCACGAGAAAACTTTCGACCAATTTTCGACTTCGTCGGCTAAAAAAATACTGCCGCTGCATTTTTATCTGAAACAGACTTTGTGCCCACACCTCTGCACTTGTTTTACAGTTTAGTAGTCTCCTGGCGATGCCTAGGTAATATTAGGCATTGAATCTCAAAATGTTGCTTTGACTGTTGCTTTGAAATCTTACAGGGACTCCAGAATACAAGAATTACTTTACGAGGAAGCGCGATATAATGTTGTAAATGGAAGATACCCTCTTGAGAGCGCACAAGCAGTGATGTTGGGCGGCATTCAGGCAAGGATTCAGCTTGGTCCCTACGATCCTCACAGACACACCGCTAAATTCTTTAGGTAAGTGTACTGAATAAGCAGATGGATTTTTAACCAAGGTTTGATATCGAGCCAGCACTACCAAAATTCTTAATAGCAATATCATGTGTTGAATTCCACAGTAGTTTTAGGTACATATATTGAGTAAACAACAATACTGAGAAATAATAATTAGGAGAAAATATTATTTAGTGTATTGTATCCGCAAATTCACGCGGGAGTAACATTATGACGTGTCCACTGCATAGTAAAATCGCTATGCTTGGGAAGAGAATTTGAGGCCCTAATGCCTGAAATGCCTGAACTGTGTTCTGGTTTTGATTTTCTCAGTGGTTATCTCGTTTTTAGTCGCTTCTAACTTCACGCAATTCCCAATGCAGGGGTAGACAGAGGTCAAGTCTAGACAATTAAGTCCCTTTGACCCACCTTCCACCGAAGATATTTTCGGGACTTCTAATATCCCGTTTTTTAACCCACGGGAAGAAAAGGGATACAAACATTAGTAATAAATTATACCACCGATATCTTACGCCGTAATCACACGGGAGTGTTATCACACAGGGAGAACCAGGACAAATATCTGCCTCAACACGCGAGGTCCGGGCGCTGGGCCATGCTGCTGCCGGCGGGGCGCAAGGGCAGCCCAGAGGCGCGACTGTTGGAGCAGGCTCAACGACCGGCCGCCGCACCGCCTCGCAAGCTGCGCCACAAGTACCTCGCACACACCAGGATGCTGCCCACATACGGGTGCGTATATTTATAGCAGAGTTTTTGGGATGACGTGACAGTTATACGCTATTAGGTCGATAATCGTCATTTAACCGAATCCTGTAAAAGAAAATAAAAGCAAATACTTACTTTTTATAAGTAAATTCAGTCAATAAGACAGTAAGTTGGTAGGGAATAAAAACCGAGTCGAGAATTCATGTACATACCTCGTTTTTTCCAGAGCTGCATTCTTCCAAGGCCAGATCGAACAGCCCGTACGAAGCCTCACCAGTCTACTCACCCACGAAGATATTCCGGTGCTGGTGGCTATTAACTCAAACGGGGTGTATGTTATAGACGATACGGAAAGTGTAAGTTGGATATTTAACCGTTTCATTTTCTCTTACTATTGGGCATTTTACATTTACTGTTTATAGGATACTGTTAGCAGGATGTATATACCCAATGGCATATATTTTATGGAAGAGCGGAGTCTCTTACTACAGGTAATGCTTTGCCTAAAAGGAGTCTCCAAACACTAGCCTATGTTTGTATGGTTAAGGTAAAGAAATAAAGACATTTTTCATTTTCATTTTCATTTCATATAGGCCTGGGCTTATATTAAATATGATTACAACAGGAGAATTGTACACACACGTAATGGCACGAGCCATTAAGTCCGCATTGACTCTTGAGGATCGAACTTCGTTCTCCGATCCGATCTAATTTCGTTCTAAGTCACGATAGCCGAGTGGTTGGGTGGTCGGAATTTCGAGTCGAGAGACCCGAGTTCGATCCCCAGGTGTCAGGCTCGTACCAATGGGTTTTTCAAAAACTTATGTACGAATATACATCGTTGGCTTGGACATAAAGGCGGCGACGGGCTCACCACCTGTCACGTTGTCCCGAAAATATCTTCGGTGGAAGGTGGGTCAAAGGGACATAATTGTCTAGACTTGACCTCTGTCTACCCCTGTATTGGGAATTGCGTGAAGATATTTATTTATTTATTTTTTAATTTCGATCACTCACTACTAGGTTAAATTGCCGGAAAAAATGTTTTAAATTTTTAGTAAACGTATTTTCTGTAAGGACGTTATGTCCTCTCAGAAAATACCTATCTGGATAAACTTAAGATGTGCTTCTTTAAATCAATGTTTTCTGAATTCTTACTATATTTTGACTTAATGCAACTTATCAGTAATATATTTGCAGACGGTACTTCTGGGTCTCTTATACGAAGAGCTATCCTGGGACATCGGCTTGCCATGTGACGACAACGAAGACTGCCTGCCATGTCTATTCCTGCAATTCATGGTAGTCGAGAATGGTCTACGTGTCTCTAAAATTTTACAGGTAAATGTTTTTCAATATACGTGTACGAATTATATCGTTAGCTTGGACATTAAGACGGCGACGGGCTTACCACCTGTCACGCTGTCTCAATAATATCTTCAGTGGAAGGTGGGTCTGTGTTAATTTTTGTAATAATAATACAAGGAACAAACTCAAGCTTGTTACGCTAGTTACTGAACTCAATGGATTAAGTAATTCGTTCATGACGCAGTGTATATGTCTCTACAACAAAATCCTCCTTAATGGTTAAATTGGCCGGCTATTATAATATAAATTAATATGTTAAAGAGCGGTTCTCTGTTAGACGAACATATATTCTTTTGTGTATTCTTTAAATGATATTCTTATTTCGATAAATAAATGATATGAATTAAAAAAGATTCTACCTGGCTGATTTTATGGCCTGTAAAATCCACTACAAGACTTAGGCCTCACTTTACTCGGGAAGCGAATAATTAATCGCAATTATAAACACCATATCATTCCCTAATCTTAAAGTAACCACAAGATAAGGCGGTGGAAGTGTACACGAGATACGTACTTCAATATTTTTTCTTTCTTTTTTTTTATGTTTTCTACTTTTCTTTCGAAAGGGTTTGCGAAGAAGAGATAGATACTAAGCGATAAGGCCCTCAATTTTTACTTCTACGTAATTTTGTAGTTTTATAGTAAGTATGTGCAAATAAAGTATATAAATAAATAAAAAAAGAATAAAAGACAATTTATACAAACATTACCCAAGTAGTCAAGTTGGCGAATCCCATTTTTGACCTTAATTCGCGACCAAAAAAGGCGCGATAAGAGCTATTCTTTATTTTTCTTATTAAATATTTAATTGCTTATTATAGTCCACTATTATTCTACTATCCACTACTATTAAGTCAAGAGACTCGAGTTAAATCCCCAGGTGGCAGGTTCGTACCAATGGGTTTTTCAAAAACTTATGTACGAATTATACCGTTGAGTTGGACATAAAGACGGCGACGGGCTCACCACCTGTTACGTTGTCCCGAAAATATCTTCGGTGAACGGTGGGTAGAAGGGGCTTAATTGTCTAGACTATACCTCTGTCTACTCCTGTATTGGGAATTGCGTGAAGATGTTCATTTATTATTTATTTATAATTGCTTATTAGAATGAACTTAAACATAAAATGACTTCTTTGCCGTGTATCAGGTATTCTCAAAGCAAGCGGTCATGATGGACACACTGGTCGAGCACTTCGCCGGGGAATACCGTAAGCGACTAGGTCAGGAAACTCCCAGCGAACACGCCAATTATGAATATCATTCTGGTAAATATTTAATGTTCATTCACTTTACAATTTTGGCTTCCACACTGATAGAAACTAAAAGACCAACGCCATACTATTCATAATTTTGTCACTTAGAGTTAAAGTTCAAGTTTAATATCACATTACGTGTGATTTTCAGCAAACTATGCCATATAAGGGTGGCGGAACTTGTCTTTATATTTCAGAGAAGGCCCTTGTCCAGTAGGGGTTATTATAAAAATGCTTTAAATTGCATTTTTTTAACACATTAAAACAATACTCGTTTAGAATTTTCTATGGCTGTGGTACTGGCTGGTGACAAGCTACACAATTATTTACGGAGGTACCTAAATAAATAATGATATATATGAATACATAAACATCCCTGACTTAAATACAAACACTCATAGTCATCAGTTTGTAGTGGGATTTGAATCCGAGACTTGTAGTTGCGAAGGCAGTGTAACTGTCAACTACGCTGTCGGGCCTAGCTGTCATTGCTTCTAATGTTGTTAACAAAAATTTATAGGTCAGAAATGCTATTTTTTACATTTTCTTCTTCTCTACAGCCTATTAAGAATTTATTGCTGAACATAAATGTTTACATCTATATTATACATTAACACATTTCCCTAGTACTGGAGTATTAAGAGTTCGAGCAAACTTCTCACTTCACTTTTTGCCGGAGCTTATTTTGGTATAAGGTGACAAGTGGTGAACTTGTCGCCGCTTTATGAAAAGTGGCAAATAATGATGGGTAAATAGTATGAGTGATAATATTAATATGAATTCTATTCTATTCTATTATAGATTCGGGCAGCATTTCTTTGCCGCCTTTGTCTCGACCGGATTCTCCTCAACGAAGGTTGGCAAATAAACTGTCTCGTTTAGCTCTCGCCACGCATGACGGAAGAGGGAATCTTCTAGGTGGAGCTGGTGATTGGAATACGGATCTTGATCATCCTCAACCATCTTGGATACTTCCGAAGCACTAATATTTGAAAATAGGATAGACTCTAAGACAAGGGTGTCTCTAAGATGTGGCAATAGATATTTTGAAAGAACTATTCAGTTTAAAGTTACAAAAATTTTGTTTTTAAAAACGAGCATAAATGTTTGTTTTTTTAATTAGCGATACTCCTTCATACGTAAGGAAAATGAATTTTATTGTATAAATGAATTAAGTGTATTGGTTCATGTATTAAATTTGGCAAAATAAGTCTATAAAAAATTACTAATAAACACTATATTTTCAAAATTCATATTAATATAATTAACAATGAAATATAACAAATCATTTATTTCTCGTTGCTCAAGTAATGCCTTCTCATTCGATTGTACTCTTTGAGCAATGGGTGCTTATCTAGGTAATCCTCTAGTGCCCTGAACCTAGGTCCGGAAAGATCCCTGTGTCTGGTAAGTCTGACTTCTAGAGAATGGACCTTGAATGCCAATTCAGCACTGAAATGAAATTAACAGTGTATTTATCCAATAATATATCCAATTAATGAATTTTCTATTTCACTCTACGCTATTTGTAGCCTAACTATATTTGAAACAGGTAATCACATTATAACATGCTACGAAGAAACACGCTACGGTACTATCAGCTACGATGTAACATGCTACGTATTTTCATACTGCGCTACACCGTAGCCTTTCATTGTGCTACAAATGAAAACCCCAATGATGGAAAGCCATTATTAATTTATTCTATTCTATGCCAAAATATTAAATAGCTGAGTGGGAGAATTATAATAATATACTACGCTGCTTCTCGAACGCTTCTTATATAACTAAATCGTTTAATTAATAACATTGTGTATCAGTTTTGTCAGACGTTTTACATATAGTTTGTATGCTGCTAGAGACCCAGTGTAGCAAATAATTAGTTTAGAAATACGGAACCAGGACCACATTAAGGACCAACATTTATTGAAATAATATTTCAGTATTTTCCGTATTTAGCCCAAGAATAAACTATCTACATAGTATTTTCTTCTCTTAACCGTGTTGTAATATGTGACGTAACATGGCAACCGATTATTTGCGGGATTACCATCTTGAAAATTATCTGACCAAAAATCAAGCAAACGCCAAGCCAAGCAAGCTATTATTGCAAACTCCTTTAAGGAGAGATCTTTATACTGCAGTGAACTTTTACGTTGAAATGTTTCTGCATTATATGAGATATTTTCACTTCGCGTGCGAGATCATTCTCATTGTTTAGAAGTGAAAACACATTTTAAATTATTCTAAATCATGTTTACATCGATGTAGATGTATCTACATAGTGATTCACATCCACATAAAATTACATAATAAATAGTTATCTCACAAATTGTTTTACACTTACCTCGTAGCGAAATAGGCGGATTCTTTCTGGGGCGTCAAGATGAATTGGTTAGCCAAATACCACAGACGTTTCGCTTTATACTCGGCGTTTAGCTGCAAATAAAATTATTTCGTTTAAGTTCAATGACTATTTCCGTGGACGAGAGGCGTACACACCGGTTTTCATGGTCGCTAACTCTGAGGTTCTGAAGGTGGGTCGAAAGGATGTAATATTCTGGACCTCAGTCTACCCCTTTATTGGTAATAGCGTGAGTAATAATCTATGCACTTCTGCCATACAAATTTTTATTAAAATCAGACGTTTTAGCATCGGCGAAAAGTGGATCGAAAGCATTAAATTGTCTAGACCTCTGTCCACACCAGTTCTGGCAAAATGCGTGAAGTTAACACAAGTAATTTTGGAGATTAAACTGTACTGGGCTAAGTTGGTTTAAGGAATTTTATCAAATTTTTTTTTGCGAAACGCAAGATTACCAAGCGAACGTGTCTAAATATAGTCTAAAGACAGAAGATAATGTGTCATGGATGCATGTATCAAGAAAGCACCTGGTCATATCTTTCCTGAATAAGATTCTGCCGCGCCAGTTGTTTCGTCTTGAAGTCGTTGATGCATTGCTCGCGGACGAGGCTGGCCTCCTTCAAGGTCAGCGGCGCTCCGGAGCCGTGGCCAGAACCAAACATGCGCGCCAAGTATGGCGCCAAAGGATCGATCTCTGCCTCCTTCTCGCGCTCCGTTACTTCTGCTTTTTGAGTTTCCTTTAGTTAAATAATAATGTCTTATTAATATATTCAAGAAACTTAATAAAGAATATTTTTAAAATATGCTTTTATTTCATTGCTCAATGCTGTTGGATGTTGAGGAGTTTTGTTTTAGAGCCAATCTTGGGAGTATAATCACATAAAATATGGTTTTATTTAATTGCTCAATGTTGACTGTTGAGGAGGTTTGTTTTAGAGTCAATCTAGGGTGTATAATCATAATTGTGAGTCATTATAGCAAAGGTGGTTGGGTACTCGGAATTCGGAGATAGGAGAATTTTGGACAGTTCGATCCCCAGGAAGAGTTATATATGATTTATATCGTTGGCTTGAACGTAACGATGGTGACAAGCTTAGAACCTGTCACGTAGTCTCAAAATTAAAACTCCGGATAAATGTGGATCGAAAGAACTAAGATTTCTAAATCACTGGCTACTCCTGTACTGGTAAATGCGTAAAGATATAATAAGGTCGTGTTTACTAAAATGCATTATCACGTGAACTTTATTTACCATTCCTCTGCCAGTGTCTGTGAGTATAAAAAATAGTCAAATGCCAGGCTCGAACTTGCAGCGTAAAGTAAACCATTAGGCTATTGATTGCGGAGAACGTTTTATTCATAATTAAGTCTTACCTGTTCCTTCCAACCTCTCTTGGCCTCCTCGTTCCTCTCGGTGTCAAAGAGCGCAACGCTCAGCTGCGGCTCGGTCAGCTCGCGGTGCCTTTGCAGCAAGTACTCGTTTATGTCGGTCTCTGTGTCCCGAATGTGCTTGTTGGTGTGGTCCTCCCACTCCATGTTGTCGCAGAGTGTGTAGTAAATGTGAAGGGGCCGGGGTTGTTTTGCACTTGGATCTGCCTATAAAATTGTAATAATTATAAGCTATTCCAATGTAATTTATTTGCCGTAATTGCCACGCATGGCAAGTGAATTGGCGAGCGATGGTTATTCATTCATCAATACAAGGCTTTTCCCTTTATTGTCTTTTACGTAACCAACAGGAAGAAAGGGTGGTATATTTTAAAACGGACTAGGACTAGGGGCATTAAGATTGTTTTTAAATATATAATACATAGATGGAAAGGGACAACATCGTATACATTTCTCAGATCTCAAAGTAAATAGACAAAGACAACTTATATGGAGTTGAGAATGAGGATTACGTACAATATAACCCGAAGTTTTTTCGGGGTAAAATAGAATCTTTCCCCCAGTCTCAGCCAGATTAGGTTTGATGAAACTTCTGGTATCGTTCGTGACGAAGTTATAGTCGTAATGGTACAGCAATTCTATCGTATTGTCCTGTATGTGGAAGATCCTCTTCCAAGGGTCCACTTTTGCTGGGACTTCTGGGTTTCTACCGAACGTCTCTACGACATCCTTCACTTGACGTTTCGGCGATTCTTTAGTTCCTTCTGTGTATACTATTAGTCTTGATTCAAGTCTGCAAAATTATAATTTTTTTAATAAAATAATAAAAGCTATAATTATCACGATATATTTACAAGTGTTCGTAATTTGCCATTCGACCTACACCTCACAACAAATAGGCATTTTCCACAAACCCCAATTGACGATTGCTTCGCCGCTACACTTCCCAAATTAGACTCGGCTGCACATCACTTGTATACTTAGTCTTTGTCAATTGATTAAAAATTGTATAATTGTGAATTTCGGGTCAAGAGACCCGAGTTCGCTCCCCAGGTGGCAGTACCAATGAGTTTTTCAAAAAAAAATTATGTACGAATTACATCGTTGGCATGGACATTAAGACGGCGACGGGCTCACCACCTGTCACGTTGTCCCGAAAATATCTTCGGAGGAAGGTGGGTCAAAGGGACTTAATTGTCTAGACTAGACCTCTGTCTACCGCTATAATAATAATAATAATAATAAATTGTTTATTTGTTGTGAAGAACAGAACCGCTGTATTGGGAATTGCGTGAAGACATTTATTTATTTATTTACCTTAAGTTCAACGAAGAGTTTTTGCGTATTTAACCAAGGGCAGAGAAAGAGAATATGTTTTCAATACAGGTGGGATTCTTATAGCAGTAAGTGCTGGTGGAATAACGCAGATCTGTGTCAAAGTGTTGCGGTAATCCATCCGAAGTGAGACAAAGTCAAACTCTGGAGTTTTGTTCAGTATATGCCCGAAATAATCAGACTTTATTCCACCACGGAGGCCATATAAAATAATTTCATCTGACATAAAAATATAACTGAAACTGATTATGATTCTCTCACCTATCGCTTCTGTTAGTGTAGTATTCATCGAAGGTAAGAGGTGTGCATACAATTTTTGTGAGATGGTCAAGTCGTGGGTAGTAGTTAAAGTGTAGAGTGCGTACTCCTTCTACAGATGTCACTGGAGCATCCAAAGAGTACTCGTGTTCTAAAAAGACATGAAAGAAATAATATTACAATGATAAGAAGAAATATTGAGCAAAGTCATTTTAAAAACCAAATAATTTTAGCCTATTGTTCAGGGTGCTTGTTTTATACCCGAGTGGTTGAAACTCGGGTCGATTTCCGGGCACCAATACAATTATTAAAAGTTGTTTTAAAATGAAGAGAGAAACTAGAGAAATAATAAAGAATATGTATTTATATCGGCAAGGGAAAAGTTTATGGCAAAACCTTATGGCAATATCTTGTACCAATAGCTTAATCGTAAAATAATAATATCGCTTCCCTTTAAGGGGAATGAAAACTACCAAACAGAAAGCAGATTTCTTTACCTATCAATATGATTTACAGGTCTAATTCTTTCTGTCAGGATTAACTTACTAAAACACCACAAAACAAAAAAAAAAACAATAACTAAACTCACGATAGCCGAGTGGTTGGGTGATCGGAATTCGAGTCGAGAGACCCGTGTTCAATTCCCAGGTTCGTACCAATAGGTTTTTTCAAAATCTTATGTACGAATTTTATCGTTGGCTTGGACATAATAACCTGTCACGTAGTCCCAAAAATATCTTCGGTGGAAGGTGGGTCGAAGGGACTTGTCTAGACAAGACCTCTGTCTACCGCTGTATTGGGAATGGCATGAAGATATTTATTTTTAACTTACTGAGCAAATGATCCTTTCTGCCAATGGCAAACGTTTCTCGAACTTCTCTCTTCACATGGTCTATCCGTGCGGTCTCCATTTTATCCACTCTGTTCCTGTACCATTCATACCTGTAATGTTTTCAAAATTATTAAAAATGTCCTGAAAGTTTCGGCCATTTTTATCATGCCAAAATGCATTAAGTCCGCCCTTTGAATAACTATTTGTAAATGTAATACTATGATAATGTCAGGAGTCTAATATTACGTTAATCGTCTTAAGAAAACCCAAAAGTAACAGGATACTTAACTTGGAGTCGATCAGTCCTGTAATCACTCATACTCTTTGATCAACTAGAAAAAAGTTTCACACACAGTTCACAACAACAGAGAAATATTATCATAAAGCAAAATCACTCACGATGTTTCCAAACTTTGAACAAAGAAAAAAATAAAAAATAGGAATCTGGTCATTCGTTTAAATACGTAAAGTTACAATTTACTAAAGTACGCAGTAACTTATTAGTAAGAGCGGAAAAAATTTGCTGATTATATTTTTTTTTATTCCACTAGTTCTATCATCATCATCATCATCATTATTTGTCAAATAACTACTCAGTTAGACTGTTCTTTAATTCCAAACATGCGAAATCTGCTTCAAATACGACCCCAGATCGTAAGAGGCGACTAAAGAAAAACGCTATGAATTATAAATAATTCTAAGCAATAAAGCCTATAAATTTAATACGACTCTTCTACCGATAAACGCGTCAGGAGGACCTCCTTGTTTCTGTACCATAATATATACACATAATTTTTTGAATAGTCACGATAGCCGAGAGGTTGGGTGGTTAAATTTCGAGTCAAGAGACCTGAGTTCGATCCCCAGGTGGCAGGCTCGTACCCATGGGTTTTTCAAAAAACCTATGTACGAATTATATCGTAGGATTGGACATAAAGACGGCGACTCAGCACCTGTCACGTTGTTCCGAAAGTATCTTCGGTAGAAGGTGGGTCATAGGGACTTAATTGTCTAGCTAATTTTACTATTCTCAATTTTATTCACATTAACCTTGGACGACCTCCGTGAACGAGTGGCGTACATACCGGTTTTTAAGGTGTCGCCATCTCTGAGGTTCCGGGTTCGATTTCCGGACGGGGCAATGTTTAAAACCACTTTTTTATATTATCTCGGGTGAGTGTTTGTGGTATCTTCGTTGTTTCCAATTCCAAGATCCAAGAGCCTTAGCAGCTTACTTTGCCATAAGAGCAAATAATGTCCCAATCTTTATATGTATTTATTTATTATGTATTTAGCTTCGCATTTGCGACAACCACGTCGACATTTCTTTATATTTATAATCGAAAAAGGTGTAAGTAAAAAATAGCATACAGGATCTTACTAACGTGAGCAAAGGTACACTCAAAGCATAATCGTCGAAGATCTTAATCCTTTTAATTATACCATCTCTTTGGGAGTACGGGGAAAATTTCTCCAACAGCACCTTCTTATAATGGATAACCTTGTGACTGCCTGGATAGCGTTGTTCAAATTCTGTAGCAACAGTTCAATATCTCTGTTAGTTGATAAAATATACGCATATTGCTTCAGTAACAACCAACTGTGAAGAGGCTACTCTCAACTTGTCCTGAGGAAGAGATTTCTAGAGCTCGATTGTTTCTTGGCTGTGTGTTGTCGGTGTAGAAATTTCCCTTTTCTTTCTATGGGTGCTGTAAGAGGCGACTAAAGAAAAAGCCTTGCAAATGCTGTTATGTAAGTAAGGGTATAACAGATACGTGCAATTATGCGATATTGGAGAGAGACAAATCTTCTTCTTCAATTACTGAATTAATAAAAGCGTAATTCATCAGTGTATGATTTAGTCACACTTTAAAGAGGAATAATATTGAATATATAAGTTTAGAATAATATAAATTTAGTGTTAAAAATGTATTAATTTTTGAGCATATATTCCGTAAAGTTCTGATAACCATCAGCAAAATACGCGCTAGGACGTGGAATTACGGAAATCAGACCGTCTAATCTAATCTAACCATCAGCACTGATGTCAAGTTTCTCCACCCAACTCGCGGGAGCGTCCAGGTGTTTCTCAGTCAACGTAGCGGATGCCTTGTCCGCAGTATCCACGCCCACCAGCTGGCGCCTGTGGAACGGCTCTCCGGCCAGCAGATGTTCCCAGCAGCTCAGATCGCCCAGGTCATAGTTGAGAGAACCCAGGCCGCCAGAGCTGGGCTGAATATTTACCTGAATTCAGATATTATCTATGAATTATCCTTCTATGATAATTGTGGGTTTGATTCTTGCGTTAAAATCAAAATATTGTAACCATTACTACGTAAGATAACATGAGATGAGAGACGATAATATAGACGCCACGATAAAGATGGAGTGGATGGGTGATTGGAATTTCAATTAGGAGTTCACCAGGAGGAAGAGTCGAAGGTCGTAGAACATAACGTTTCGTTGGAACCAATGATTTTCGAAACAAAAAATATATTTCGAAATTTATGATCGATTTGCATCTTCGGCTTCGACATTAAGACGGCGATAGACTCAATACTTGTCACGGTAAATTGTGGGTATAAGTTAATTGTCTAGACCTTTGAACAACCCACTACTGTGAAACGCTTGAAGATAAAAAATAAATAAACATAAAATAAATAAATATCTTTATGTCATTCTCAAGACAGGAGTAGACAGAAGTCTGGACAATTAAATCCTTTCGACCAAACTTCCACCGATGAAATTTTTTGGGACAATGTGACAGGTTGTGAGCCCGATGCCGTCGTCTTGTCCATGCCAACTATATAAATCGTACATATTTTTTAAAAAAAAAAAAAAAGTTTTTGTTAGAGATTGAACTACTAATTTTAAAGTGTACAGGTAGTGGTAGGTTAAAATACCATAGGTGACTGAAATATGTCGCGATAACCATCTCGATACCAGACCAAATTCAGCCGATCAGTAACGGGCAGTAGCTTCTTAGGTGCAAGGTTTCTGATACTGCGATCGTCAATCCACTTGTCAAGAATGACGATTATCAAACCAACAACAACAGTAAATAAGTCTCACCTGTGAGAGGGCCCTACGGGAGAGGTTTATTTATTGCAGTAGACTTTTACAGGCAACTGCCTGTATATCTATGTATATGTTGAATTTAACACAAAAAAAAAAGTTATAGTTTTTAAAAAGTATACAGTTTTTAGAAATTTTCTCTTTTATCAGCAGTCCTAAGCGACTGCCTTATTTTCTTAGTGTTTTTGTTAATATATGAGGACTTTTAATGAGGTCCAAAAGTAAGCCAGGTATATTAAATCCGTAGGAGTTGGAAACCTTAACCGTACTACGTGATTACTCACATAATAATTTTCATTATTATAAACGGATTCTAGGTGCTGATACTGTTCCGCGTCCACAGGATAGCTGTTGCCTTCGCTGGGCTCAATAAAGAAAGGCTCCTCAACGTCCATGAAGCCAGGCAGCACCAACACCCACGCGTGGGTACGCCATCCATCTATTTTGTCTGGTGGGGGCCTCTCCAATTCCTGTCAATTTTTTACGTTTTATTGCCGGATTAGGGTGCTAACAAGCTAACAGGCCAACTCACGGTAATTTGTTACTTCAGCCTATGGACATCGACAAACATATTCTAATGCAGAGCTACCATTAGATATATGAGAATGTAAGAGGATGCCTTTATGAAAGAAAAGCAAAAAAAAAAAAAGAAACATTTATTGCTTAAATACGACAAACAAAGATCAAACTCTTGTAGTATTGTCTCAAAGTATTTTAAATATAAAGTATATTTAAATAAAATCCCTTTCTTCTCGTGGATGTCGTAGGAGGCGATTAATTGAGGGATGCCATCTCAAATACCGGAACAAAATCATGCAGACCGGTGACCGGCTGCAGCAACTTCTGTGCGAGGTGTCTGGTACTTCGATCACCAATCCGTCTCAGCGTGGCGATTATGGTAGACCCTTCTAAAGGGAGAAGCCTATGTCTTGCAGTTGACTTAACCAGGTCGATAAGTAAGTATGTTTTTTTTTTATAAATAATATCCAATAACATAAATCGCGTAATAACACTGCCCTGTAAATCCTTCGAACTGGAATACAACACTTTCACCATGTGTCACAGACAATTTTCAGACAGACAAGGAATCTTCTTTTAATTAGCACTTATGCAATAAGTCACGATAGCCGAGTGGTTGGGTGGTTGGAACTCGTGTCAAAAGACCCGAGTTCGATCGCCAGGTGGCAGGCTCGTACCAATAGGTTTTTCAAAAACTAATGTACGAATTATATCGTTGGCGTGGACATAAAGACGACGACGGGCTCACCACCTGTCACGTTGTCCCGAAAATATCTTCGGTAGAAGGTGAATCAAAGGCACTTAATTGTCTATACAAGACCTCTGTCTACCCCTGTATTGGGAATTGCGTGAAGATATTTATTATTATTTTATTTATAGTTAGCACAATGATCGATTCTATATACAGCATCATCTAAATAGATAATAGATAAAAGTATATTAATAATTTAAACTTTTGTTTAATATGAACAGGTAATACGAGTCGCGCTGACATTTGGGTGTATATTTTAAATTTTACCGCAATTTTTTCTAGTCGTGCTTGTTCGATTTTGTCCAGCTCTGCCTGCTTCCTGGCGGCTTCCTTCTTATCCATTTCTCGGCAATACTTGGACTCCAGGTCTGGCAGCGGCACTAAGCGATAGCGAGGCTCTTCATCGGGAGGTGGAGGTTCTTCAATAACCTATAATATATATATCAGATACAATATAATATTAACCAGAAAGCGTCCCAAAAAGGCTTCTATGAAACGTTGGTCGAAAGTACTACATCGTTTATGCCTCTATCTACCCCTAGTTTTGGGAACATATTTGAAGACATTTATTTAAAAAAAGCAGGTAGGTATTCGGATAATTTACTCACAGGATTTTCATCTGGTATGCATGGGCATACGGTCCGATATCGTATGGCCATACATACATCCCGCTTCGCACAGCCGACGACCACGTACGCGTCATAACCTGCGCCGATCAGCCAAGACACAAGCACATGGGCCAGCTCAAAGGGATTACCGCTGCGTCGAATTATCGCCGTGTAGGGCGAGATGATGCGCTCAGGCTGGAACAATAATATTGAATGATAGTGTAATGGAGCTGCGAATAGAAATGGGTGGAAATGAAGATGGGCAGCAGCGTTTGAGGTGCGAGTAGTATGCTACTGCAATTGCCAATCCGCCAGCTAAGAGTGGCAATTGAGGCAAACCCTTCTTGAGGAAAAAATCCATGACCTGTAGTAAAGTTAGTAAATTGTAAAACTAGTTACAAGACTCCAATGTGCCACTAACTAACAACGGACGAGGTACATGATTTTATATCTATATTCCAGTAAGACCTATATCTTCTATTAAGGGATTTGTTCCAGGAATTTACTAAACAAAAAAAATTGTAAAACCTGGTATAGAATTGATTAATACTGGCCTTTTCCGAAAAAAGGTTTTTTACGTTTTGTTAATGACACTTACTTAAAAGAGAATACCTACGGGACAGTTTATATCCTATTCTCCTCGAAACGATAATTTACATGTACGGGTATGTTCCTTCTATATAATATATAAAATAATTTGATTTAATTAATATAATAACATTTTGAGTAAGTAGATTTGTGATCATCGACATCGCTATAATTATACCCCATCACTATTTTGCGAAATAAGGGGATAAATGCCAATATATTTCCTGCGATCAGTTAGTCTCTAGAGACGAGACCGGTGCACAGAACACAATATAGCTCTTCAAATGAGGTCGATATTTAAAGATAAGTTGGTTTTGTTTAGTATTCTTTCTAATTATCAATAGCTTTATAAGAGATTGCCATGTTAGTAGCGGATGACATATAATAAATATAATATCGATACACAAAATCATTTGCTTGCTAAGATCTGTATTGAATATGAAAAAGTGTGCCTTACGTTACTATATGTATAAAAATTAAGCTTTTATTAAAACTTAAATAATTAAGAACGGCTAAACACCGGATCCGGGGCGCCAATGCGAACTCATCTCGCTCGCTATGATGCAGGACCTTCGACAGATCTGACGCAAATCGGTGTTGGGCGTCAGATTAGTCCTTTTTCATTAGTTAACTAATAATGCCTCACGAAAACTTTTATGAAACGTCCGAAAGTAACATGGACTCGATCAGACTTGTGGACGTTGTGAAATGTTACTCATGCCACTTGATTTTTTTATAGAAAAAGCAAACGAGCAGGTGGCTCATGTGATGGAAAGTGATTACCGCCACCCATGAACACCCGCAATACCAGAGGCATAGCAGATGCGTTGCCTGCCTTAGAGTGTCCCCTCCCCAGAATTGGGGGAGGGGGGTGTGTGGGCCACCGGTTACCTGCACTCACCAGACGAAACGCAGAAGTTTGTTAGACTTCTACTTCACGCCGGTATTCTGTGAGGTCGTGGTACTTCCCCGGTCGAGCCGGCCCATTCATGCAACAACAAAAGCTGATGCGTGGCTCTACCACTGTTTAATGCTTACATGTTTTTAGCTATGCTATTTCAAGAAAATATTTTCCCGAATCATAGCTAAAAACTCTCATATGTATATTATCAAGTTATATTTTAATAAAAAAAAACGACCCATTCGTTTGGAAGTTACACAAATACGAGTACATCATAGTCAGATATACTAGTCAAACTTATAACATACTTTCTCTTGTCGTGGTTAAAAAAAGTTAAATAATTAATCAAAGACCCGATAGCCTGAGGAGCTAAGCTATCGCTATATGTCGCTTTGAAACTATGGGTTGCGAGTTCGAGTCCCTCTCGGGGCAAACATATGTGTGTTGAGTATGATCGTTTATAGATAAGTCATTGATATTTGTATCGATCCCCAGGTGGCAGTCTCGTACCAATGGGTTTTTCAAAAACTTATGTACGAATTATATCGTTGCCTTGGATGTAAAGATAGCGACAGACTCACCACCTGTCACGTTGTCCCGAAAATATCTTCGGTGGAAGGTGGATCAAAGGGACTTAATTGTCTAGACTAGAGCACTGTCTATCCCTGTATTGGGAACTGGGTTAACTCCAATAAAATATTTGCTAGTTGTTTTATATGTATATGGTATGTAAAAATCTATGTTTTAAGCAGTATTTATTATTTAGTTTAACATTAACGCCATCTTTTTTTACAACAGTGTTCACTTATTGTACCATGTTCTTCATAAGTGAGGTTCTTTTCGGAGACGTAAATATTTGGTGTGTTAGTTCAGCAATTCTCAGTTAGATGGCGTTATGCCAGAATATTTGTTTGTAGGTCTAATTCAACAGCGTTGATGGTGCGCGAAGTTTCCTAATGCATGTAATGCATGTGCTGCTAGATTGGAGGGTTTAAGTTTGTTTAAATTTTCTGCGATAAATTCAAATCCGGAACTAAGGAAAATCGTTACAAGGTGGAAGGTTCGGTTAAGTGATAACGAGACATCTAAGGAGAAAATAAGGTAAGGTATCGTACAAGCAACCTGTTACACCTTCGATCAGATTATTGCTTAGCATCATTTGAGGCGGTGATTCACTTCGAAACGTGAGCCTATTATTGATGAAAAATGGGAGCATTTGGACGAAAACTTCGATGTCAAAAAAACATGCCACTCTAAGACTACTAAGTAAGACTTTAAACATAAAATTTTTCTCCATTGTCCCAGAATCGAACCCGAGACCACAGTGCTAGTGATACTGTGTACACCTGTGTGTTATCCACGGAGGTCATCTGTCGTGGACACACAAATAAATAAATGTTTAAACGATAAAAAATATTTTCGCTTCTTCGTGATAAATTCACAATTTCGGCATAATTTCCGAAAGTCTCTCACTCGTATCTTCATTGAGATAAGGGGTGTGGAAGTTTATGAAGTTTCAATGATCGGTTTGGAGATTTGTTATGGAGTTTCTTTCGCCTGTTTCTTGGCCGTCAGTGGAACATTATTGCGAAACGGTCTAAGAAATATATATAATTTGACTAGTTAAATTTATTTTCTCTTGTTTTATAGGATTGGGATGAAAAATAAAGTCTCGATAGCTGAGTGGTTGGGTGGTCGGAATTTCGAGTCAAGAGACCCGAGTTCGATCCCTAGGTGGCAGGCAGGTACCAATGGGTTTTTCAAAAACTTATGTACGAATTATATCGTTGCCTTTCACATAAAGACGGCGACTCACCATCTTCTTACAGTGGTAGAGCCACGCATCAGCTTTCGTTGTTGCATGAATGGGCTCGACCGGCGAAGTACCACGACCTCACTGAATACCGGCGTGAAGTAGAAGTCGAACAAACTTCTGCGTTTCGTCTGGTGAGTGCAGGTAACCGGAGGCCCACACACCCCCCTCCCCCAATTCTGGGGAGGGGGCACTCTAAGGGAGGCAACGCATCTGCTATGCCTCTGGTATTGCGGGTGTTCATGGGTGGCGGTAATCACTTACCACCACGTGAGCCACCTGCTCGTTTGCCTCCCTTTTCTATAAAAAAAAACCTGTCACGTTGTTCCGAAAATATTTTCGGTGGAAGGTGGGTTGAAGGGACTTAATTCTCTAGACTAGACATCTATCTATCCCTGTATTGGGAATTGCGTGAAGATATTTTTATAGGATGAAAAAAAAACTAGCAGCACTAGCACTTGATAGTAATAAACGAATCACCAGGCCGGCAGACAGATGGTGCATTGTCGATCCTAAGGACTAAGGTCCTTATGGAGCAAAATAGTGTTTTGATTTTAAATTTGTATTAAAAAATATATCTTCCATAAAACTAGCAATTATTTTTCTCAAAAAAGTCTTCAATGGAAGATTAAAGAGTATATTTTGTCACTTTCTATATTTTTTATGAAACGAAACATGTAAAGAATTAATGTATCGACATTACTTCTTTCATCTGTACATATACATGGCATTATATGTATTATGGTATGTCATGATCATTGAGTAGTTGGGTGATTGGAATTGGAGTTAAGAGACTCGAGTTCGATCCCCAGAAATAGGCTGGACCAATGAGTTTTTCAAAACTTGTGTACGATTTATATCGCAGGCTCGTAAGATTAAGAGGACAGGCTCACCACCCATCACGCTGCCCCAAACAAAGCTCCGGTGATATGTGAATCGAGAGGTCTAAATTATCTAGACTGCTAACTACCCCTGTATTATGGAATGCCTGAAGATAGAATGTAAATCAATCATCAAGTTTTGTACATTTTACATTCACGGTTCACACACTTATTAAATTTCATCGTCAGTGTTAACCGCGTTATAAAGATAAACAAATCTCGACATTCATTCTCGAATAAAACAAAATCATAAACGGTTTATTGTTGCGTGAAAACTCCGGGTGAAGAAGTGGGGTGGCCGGGGGTGGCGTGGGGCACCCGGTGAATTGAATCTAAAGTTGAGTGAAAACAAAGTACCGCCGCAACTTTTGCGACTTTCGACTTTCGCTTTTTGCTGAAAACTTTTGATCACTTTCGCTGTCTGCGCTCGTTCTTTTCTCTGTCGTAGTTTCTTGCACTTTTATTATTCATCGCGAACAACGACGTCCATTGAGTTATTTTTATTTTTGTTATATTACTTACCTGTGTAGTTTCTTAATACGTTTTTGTTTGTTTAAACACAACTAGATATCTATACAAAGAAATAAAATTGGAGTGTCTGTTTGTAATATTGAAATAACCGTTTTTAACTATATGTATCTGAATATATATACGGTGCATACACCAAGATATTTTTTTTTTACAATTATTGTCTGTCTGTCTGTTTGTTCCGGCTAATCTCTGAAACGGCCGGACTGATTTCAACGGGATTTTCACTGGCAGATCGCTGATGTTATAAGGAGTAACGTAGGCTACTTTTATTTTAGAAAATAATTTTTTGGTTCCAATTAAGAGTAAAACTGCGGGCAAAGCCACCGGGGGGCAGCTAGTATGGCATACGGTAAAAAGTTAGTTGAATTTTAAAGGTCCCCACTCTTACCTACTGTCGCTCAATGGCAGTGAAACCATTGTTCCATTCCGGTTTGAAGGGAAAAGGAAAATGATATACATATTCTTAAACCGGTATCAATGGCAATGGCAAGGGGATTTTAACAATTTTTTCATTTGATTCCGCGTGTGTTGTATATGGTGATGAAAGAAAACTCTAGTAAATGACAATTCTACTGACAGATTATGGGATGGATAATCATCACAAAATACACCAGACCACAATTAAACTGATAAACAACGAGCAGCAATGTTAAGTTGCCACTTAATGGTACTTTGATCGCCAAACCAATTGCCAAGCGTGGAGGTTACTACAAAACCTCCCTTGCGGAAGAGATAATTACACTTTGGTGGATTATCACAGGCCGTTAAGTAAGAGAGGAAGTATGACACTCATCAGACGGAATTCTTTCGCTTGGTTGCTATTTATCATCAATTTTGGGAAAGGCTTTTACTGATTACAAACCAAGCAAGTCATATTTAGCGAATCACATGTGGGAGATTCATCATCTTGAACAAAGGGGGTGGTATATTTTACATTGTGACAGCAATGAAATATCTGACAGCTCAATAAAATTATTATATGGCTTCAACATAAAGACGGTGATATGCTCACCACCTGTCACGTTGTCCTAAAAAATGTCTTCGTCAGTGAAAGATGGGTCGAAAGAACTGAATTGTTTAGACCTCAGTCTACTCCTGCATTTGGAATGGAGTGGTTTTTTCTTAGTGAAATTGTTTATTTCAGTATTACACTTTATACCGAAGATTTGCTACCATCGCCATGGATTGGCGATAGCAGTAACCTTTTTATCTTTTTCTTTAATCGCCTCTATTGACCGCCACTGAAATACACCTGTGGCAAATATTTTAATTCATTTCTATGTTTTCCGTTATATAAAACAAGTTGTTTTCGTGAGCCCTAGACTTGCGTTGAGCTTTTAAAAGAAATTTAGAAGTTCATGGAATAAACCTTATAAATGTTTGCATAGCTTTATGACACGCATTTCGTTATTATTTTTACCAGAGCTTCGTTTGTTTTTGTTTTCGTGTACTTTTCACCTGAATGCCCTAGAAAATTTGTATTGTTTCAATGGTTCATGTAAAAAGCATTTCATGACCGTATTTACCAATTAGTTATTAGAGTAACTGGGCTTATTAGAGTTCAAATCAGGTTGATTTTTTTGACAGAGTCAAAAATAATTTACGAAGAAATCAATTTAAATATAGTCACGATAGCCATGTGGCAGGCTTGTACTAATGGGTTTTTCAAAAACTTATGTACGAATTATATTGTTTATCTATTAGATTTGTACATGCATGATGGTGAAATGTAGGTATCGTTTCCGTGTAGTAATAAGTAATAATAAACCACCCCATTCTTTCTGTAAGAGGCTGCTGATTGGGATCGAGAGTGGGCAGATTCCACGTAGAGACTAGGTGACGGATATTTAAATTAAAGTGTTCCCCCTTTTCAGCGGCTCTTTATGACCAGAAATGGGGCATAACTGGCAGTCACCCAGATAAAGCGACTCTGAAGAGAAAAGTGGCACCAAATAGTCTCGAGCAATCGTGGTAATACCGCGGGGATTCTAGTCGCAAGTTAATAGAAATATATCAGATATTAATACAATGTACTAGTTTAAAAGTGATTGCGACAGACACAATACAAATAAAGGCGATGAAAAGAATATTGCGCATTATTTTAGATAAACATTAAATCAGTTTGTCATTAATGCACGTTGGTGAAATACGAACGTAATTCATATCCAATGTATGTCGGCTTTAATAAAATAATGAAATTATATCCTTTAAATTGTGATAAAGTCACAATATTGTTCGAATGTACAATATTATATGTACATTCGAACAATATTGTTTGTATTATGTTCATTAACTACCAAAGAGATATGACAGAATGATTCGAAATGATTTGTAATAAATTAAAAATCAAGGAATAGACGTACGTATACCACAACATAAAAAAAGGCAGTTTAAGAACGAATCGTTCAGCTGAACCGTTTTAAAAGCACAAAGAGGTATATAGGTAGGGTTGTCACGTTTTAATGGGGCGACATAAAATTTTTTATTATCCCTACAAATATGGCATTTGTATGGGGTAGCATCGTAAGAATGCACTACCCTTTTTCTTCATGTGGGTGTCGTAAGAGGCGGCTAAAAGCCTTCAATGTGTCTTTTGCTGCCGAGAGTGGTGGGCTAATCCTCTCGAAAAATATCATACAAAATTTAACAGATGGATGACGGGCCGCAGCATCAGAGATTCGAGGTGTCTGATACTGTGATCGCCAATTCGTCTACCGAGTATGGCGATTGCGCCAAATCCTCCCCAATGGGAGAGCCCATGTTAAGTATTGAACCTCCGTTATGAATATATTAGAACAAAAAGAAAGTGTAGATCATAAAAATCCACCACCGCCATCCATGCTATCGGCAAGTATTGATAGCACGCTGGCGGAGGAGACGTCCTCCCCAGGTAAGCTCGGCCTTTAACCCCGACGTGATCTCACCGCCAATCACGAAATAGAATTACATATATCAATAGTTACGATAGCCGAGTGGTTGAGTGATCGGAATTCGAGTCGGGAGACACGAGTTTCATGCCAAGGTAGTCATGTACCGATGGGTTTATTCAAAAACTTATGTACTATTTATATCGTTGGCTTGGACTTAGAGACGGGCTCGACACCTGTCACGTCGCACAAAATATATAAATCAATAGTCTGTTTTCGAATACGGTTGGCAACCCTACACGTGGGCGACTGCACGTGGCTCAGCGCTCGATTTTATACCTAGGTATAATTTCCGTAAGTACGGACTACGGGAAACACGGGCGAGGTAGAGCTGCGCAAATTGGAGTAAGATACGTGGCACGGTTTTATGGGGAGGGGTGACCGTCGGGATGGTTGCTTCCAGTGTATGTGAGGAGTTCCCCGCAGTTATTTTATAGTTAAGAAGTGATTATTGCTAATGCGAGAGGGGTTGCATGTCTATAAGTATTAAACGTTTTGTACATCGAATTAATATATCTGATTTCTTCATAATTAGTTCTTACGAAATCAGTTATAAATATTTATTTCACGGTCTTATTCTGCTACACAGACACATTTTATATTATTTTTACATTTTTATTTTATGTTCTGTGTAATTAATTTTTTTTTGCTTTGTTTTGCATCTATTGTGATTAGATCATGAATAAATGTTTTTCTTTCTTCTTAATGACGGCCTGATAGCATAGTTGGTAGTGACCCTGCCTTCAAACCTAAGGGTTGCGGGTTAGAATCCTACAAGGAGCAAACATTTGTGTGATGAATATGTATGTAAGTTACCGTTACTATTAATGTCTAATGACTTACCACCTGCCCTAATACGCTCTGGTAAGAAGAGGGTTGAAAGATCTCGACATCTTGCTATTGGGTAAGGAGTGAAGATAAAAAATTTAACAATATTTCAGCGATACTTTCGTTAGGCGTGGGCGTAAGGAACTCTTTAGTCTATTCGTGGGTAGCAGAGGTGGTTAATAGAGGTGCAGAAAAGGCACAACAATAGTAATTTATAAATCTATAATATAACTAGCGGGTCCGGCAAATGCAGAATGTGCTTGAAAAAAAAATTAAAAAAAAAATATCTTCACGCAATTTCCAATACTGCGGTAGACAGAGGTCTAGTCTAGACATTTACGTCCCTTAGACCCACCTTCCACCGAAGATATTTTCGGGACAAGGTGACAGGTGGTGAGCCCGTCGCCGCCTTTATGTCCAAGCCAATGATAAAATTTGTACATAGGTTTTTAGAAAAACCCATTGGTACGGCCACTTGAGGATCGAACTCGGGTCTCTTGACTCGAAATTCCGACCACCCAACCACTCGGCTATCGTGACTTTGTTATAAAAAAGTAGCCGAGTGGCTGTGAAAAATAAATAACAGGTGAATAAATTGATATTATATCACATACTTTTGTCTGATTCCAGCGTAAGTAGCAAAAGCATTTGTATTTATGAAATATTATACAACAAAGCTACCACTATGTACGATTCATATCGTTGGCTTGGACATAAAGACGGCGACAGGCTCACCACCTGTCACGTTGTCCCGAAATATCTTCGGTGGAAGGTGGGTCGAAGGGACTTAATTGTCTAGACTATTTATATTACTTTTTACATAATTTAATTATAAGTAAATTTTAGATTTTGTATTTCAATTCTTATATTTTGTGTATGATTTCTGTGTATAAGAAGTCACGATAGCAGAGTGGTTGGGTGATCGGAATTCGAATTAGGAGACCCGAGTTCCATCCCCAGTGCTCGTACCAATGGGTTATTTAAAAAAAAACTTAAGCTCGAATTATATCGTTGACTTGGACATAAAGACGGTGACGGGCTCACCACCTGTCACGCTATCCCAAAAAATTTTTCCGTGGAAAGTGGGTCGAAATTGTCGTCGTTTATTGGGATTGGCACGAAGATATTTTTATTTCAGTGTATGTGTTCTATGTCTAATTAAATCAGCTCTTACAATCGTTAATGTAGCAAGTTAACTTAGTACATCATTTCAATGAACTTAGTTAAAAAAATTGTATAATAGTTGTCATTTGCGTGAATATTTTTGTGTCACGTTGTCCCGAAATATCTTCGGTGGAAGGTGGGTCGAAGGGACTTAATTGTCTAGACTAGACCTCTGTCTACCCCTGTATTGGGAATGGCGTGAAGATTTTTTTTATGTATTGCTGGCATGTCTGAGATTACTTAAAAAAAATTGTACTATAGTTGTCATTTGCATGAATATTTTTGTCATAACTATTTACATACAATCAGATTTCTTTTAAATTAAACGCCGCACGAGAACGTGTCTTCAGCCAGCATTATTATAACATTAGAAAAAAAGCTAATGCACTACGTAGTACATTAGAAAAGTATACATTAACATTCAAGTACATCCTCGCATAAAGCTCTCAAGACGTAAAGACAGAACGTCACTCCGAAATTAGAGCTCGCCCACGTATCTAGAGTACATAACGTTGCAGGTACATAATGAATGCAAGCGGGGCATGTACAGCCGAGCACATAGTACCTAGTGTTCCGAGAATACAGGCACCGCAGAGCCGGCGCAAATTAGACCGTGCCGTGCCACGTTCCCCGCTTTGAGATGCGCTTGACCAAGCGTTATTCGAATTTCGAGCAAGACGCCGCCGGTGCTATAGTGATGCGCTGTGCTGCGCGTGCTCGCATGTCGTTATCGATGCCCGGTATGCGATAGGGATGTCGCCTGACCTAGTTCACTAATGTCAGCGTTTCAGTGATATAAGTTGGTGGTGTGCTAATTTTGAAACTTTTTATTTAATGCTTTAAATTTATTTGAGATAGTTGATTAAAAGTTAGTTGTTTTTAAATAGAACAGAATGTTTATAATAAAGAAGATATTTAAACAAATTGAATAATACTGAAAAAAGTATATTCGCGTGTTATCATAGTAACGCTATCTTATAGAGACGCTTTAAGTCGGCGACGACGATGAAAACATTTATTCAGCACAAGTAAAAATAATAACATGCATGACATTAAACTCTTCAGCACTCTATTGTAACTTCTTGTACGTTTTGAGATCCGATTATCATTGGATGGTCCATGTGTAGACACGAGCACATGAACCATCCTTCAGATTGTTCGTAAGATTGGAAATATTTAATTTAAAGTACGTACGTGAGATCGCAAGATTAAACTTTTCTATAAAATATATTAGTTTTATAAAATAGTAAAAGTGTATTAAAGTGTTTTTCCTGTGACATTTTTGTATAACTTTCAGCAATTATGCATTTTTAAAAATTACTATTATAAAACATAATTAATTTCAAACCTACAGCCCTCAAGGTTAATACTTTGTATTAATGAAAACATTTCAGATACTGTTCATCACTTGAACCTCGTTACGGAAAGATAAGAGATTAAAAAATGACTATTGGAAGATAATGAAATACATGTTTCAATATAGTTCAGTATAGTTTAACTAAATGTAAAATTTCAAGGTTATGGCTAAATACCGGATTTAAATTAACTAAAAAAATATAAACGAATGTTAAGAGGCTGAAACGAATGTTATGAGCCTACATCGCCTGTTGAATAACAGTTCTGTTAACGGATTCGTAAACAAAACAATTTAAACAAAGGCTTGAACTAATGACCTTTATCTTAGGAAGAGGTTTGTTGGCAGCTGAGCAAACCATCAAATTCTCGACTTATCGTAAGTATCGATTCCAGCAAGGGTCCAGCAGGGGGCGTGAGGCGGGGGCGGGCGGCTTTAGCGCGAACAACGCCGTCGGCGACGCGCACAGATGCCACTCATGCGAGACCGTGCTGCGCCTCTAATTGAATGTGCTGCGACTCTCTAACTATCGACTATCGATATTTAGTACGTATCTTAAACATTATAGTTTTCATAAGTTTTTATAAGTGTCTTTTCGAGTCAAGATAGCCGAGTGGTTGGGAGGTCGGAATTTCGAGTCAAGAGAACCGAGTTCGATCCCCAAGTGGCAGGCTCGTACCAATGGGTTTTTCAAAAACTTATATACGAATTATATCGTTGGCTTGGAAATAAAGACGGCGACGGGCTCACAACCTGTCACGTTCTCCCGAAAATATCTTCGGTGGAAGGTGGGTCGAAGGGACTTAATTGTCTAGACTAGACCTCTGTCTACCCCTGTATTGGGAATGGCGTGAAGATATTTTTACATAATTTTTAGTTTTTATAAAGCTTAAGCCAATAACTATTTTGCATCATCTCTCGTCATAACATTTTGTCTGAGCATGAAATTGATAAAAAAGACGAAGTAGTTCAAAACAATTATTTATGACAATGCAATGATAATGATAATTTTCAGGTTGGTATTTTGATTTTGCTAACGAATAAGAAATTAAATTAATATATTCCTCATATTTCAATATATTATTACATATTATTATTATTATTATTTTATAATGTATTTACAATATATTAATTTATATTATAAATATTAAGTTTAATTTTGTTAAGAACATTGTTTTGAAGCTAAAGAAACGGTGATAATTTAAACTAGATTTTCTTCTCCTTTAATATAGTAAGTGGGAGCCCAAAAAAACATTAACTTATTGAAAGCACGATAAGTAAATAGCCAAGTGGTTGGTGACATGTTATTCATTAGACACAGTAGATTGAAGTTGTTTGCTTGTTAGTACCTACCTACTCACGAAATAAAGTAGTTATATACCTTAGGAACACTACAGTTCGTTTGTCGTTACATGATTCAGGATGTCGCTGTATGGTTGACATGGCCATCACGATTCACATAAATATGTGTAAAAAACGGGTAATATTTTTTTGGGTATATAGTATGTTCTGTTACAATGTGTAGAGTCCTTTGAAATATTTAAATTTATGACGTAGATAGGTGACAGATTTATAAATCTATCATCTACGTTCGTCTACACAATACTGAATCCTTTATTTTGTTAACAACAGTTTTCTGAAGTTTCACAGATTCTAGAAGTCACGATAGCCAAGTGCAACCACTTCGGTGATCGGAATTCGAGTCAAGAGACCCCGAGTTCGATCCAGAAGGCTTGTACCAATGGGTTTTTTCAAAAAACTTATAAACAACTTATATCGTTGGCTAAGACACAAAGACGGCGACGGGCTCACCACCTGTCACGTTGTCCCAAAAATATCTTCGGTGGAAGGGGGGTCGAAAGGACTTAATCTTAACTCTCTAGATCTCTGTCTGCCCCTGTATTGGGAATGGCGTGAATATTTTTATTTATTATATTAACTTCTACTATATTATATATTAAACTAAAATATTAACTTCATGAATCTATCATTTCTTTCTTTATTATTTCGTGTAATTTGTATAAAATTAATATAATCTTATGTTTTAAATAGATGCAATATTAATAACATTTATTCAATGGAGATAAGTTTCCTCAGTATTTTTTTAAACACAAGTTCAATTATAATTACGATTTTTTAAGAGGTTTATTTGTTTTTAAAGGACTTTCGATAAAAATATCCATTTAGGTATCTTACAACTTGGCTTGTGTATGACGTTTTTATCGATGAATAGAAATAAAAATACGACGAGCGGTCGCAACACAACCGGGGGCGCTCTCCGAGAACGGCAGTCCGCGCGACTGATTTGCACCACCCGTCGCTACGCGCTCGCGAATTAGTGACGTGACTTTTTAAGTCATGTTTTTTCACCGTTATCGATATGTAATTAATTTTTTTATATTATTTTTCGAATATAGCAGTATCGACTTGATATTAAATTGGTTTTAAAGTATTACACGCTTCTTATTATGGACGTTGAATTAAACGCGCATCCAAAAGGCGTCGTTTCGACAAAAGCTGAGCACCTCGCTTAAGATTGCCGAGCTGTTCAAACATTGAGCCCTTTCGCTGCGGGGTCCCGTGTCACGTCGCCGAGCAAAGGAGTGTTTTTGTCACGGCGCCACCCTCCCGCGACGTGTCCGTGGCGTCGGCCGGCCGCGGATCGATATCGCCGGAGATGTCGGCCTACGCGCCCGCCTCGCCGGCCATTTGCCTACCTCGACGCCTCGGGCTCGTATGTACATAACCCGCCACCCACCGCCCGGCTCCGATACACCCCCGCAGATTACCGCCTACAAAGCAAACTTCATTGGTGCCTACGTGCATGCAATATGCGCAAGGAGCACTCCGTATTGCGCCTACTGGATTGCTTTGATATCTGACCCGCCTCCGTAATTCAGCATATTGCTCTTCGGGTCCTGGAGAACGCTGAACGCTGTTTCGAACTCACGATAGCATGAATCATGTATTACGAGTGATGGGAACGAACGGCCAGTTGTGTTACAGACGAATGGTCATAGGTAAAAATTTAACAGAGAAATGAAAAATAATAATCTTAGAAATTTAAAAATCTTTACTTCATCAATCAACTGACCTGTGCCCCGTCCGCGATCGCCTTGATCGAGTGGTCATGGCGAGCTCTTTAGTATGTGACTCTATGTTTGACTCCCGTGGTACCACTAAATTTAGTAGCAACTTTTTTAGCAGAATTTACCACGGGCTTGATGATGAAGAATAACATAGAGAGAAAAGCAGATCGTCTGAGAATTAATAATAAAAAATAGCATTCCGAGGACCTGCGATTATATGAGTGTGGGAACTATTACTGAATTTTTCAGCGTAAACTATTTAAAACTTAGTATGCCTTACTGAAACAAGTCTTCTGTATAATAAGTATATCGTAAGGGACAATTGGAAAAAATATTATTCCGTAACAAATTTAATAATTATTTCATCAATGTATGTAGTCACGATAGTTGAGTGGTAGGGTGATAAAAATTCGCCTCAAGAGACCAGAGTTCGTTCCCCAGGTTACACAAGTTTTTTTCAAAACTTATGTACGCTTCATATCGTTGGTTTGAACATAAATATGACTTACCATCTGTCACGTTGTCCCAAAAAATGTCTTCAGTGAAAGGTGGGTCGAAACGACTAAATTGCTAGACCTCTGTCTATCATAGTATTGGCAATGGCGTTAAGAAATTTTCTTTAAATGCAGAATGGCATAGATTATTATTTATCTAATGACATATTTAAATCGCTGTTACCTATGAACATATTTCTTATTCAGTTACAAAGATGGGGGGTATCGGGGTATGAATTTACGACCCTTCGTGTATGGTGTAAAAGACAGCTTAGGAAATAGCCTAGAAAATAGCAATGACTACCGTCAAATAACTCGATCAAATACAACTATAGTTCAGGATATCGATGACTGGCGGTGGTGTTTTAGGTGCAAGGTGCCTATAACGGCGATCGCCAATCCGCTTGCCAAGCATGGCAATTATGCAGAATCTTTCTAAGAGGTGACGCCTATACTGTAGTGACTTTTTACAGGTCATCATGGTATGAGTAATTATCATTCAGGGGTGAAATTAAACGTGAGAAAGTTTTAATACAAAAGTTGTTACTAAATACTGGGGTGTAGGTTTATCTATACGTATATATTTATAAAATATTAATAATATATTATGCTCTAAACATATTGCGAATATATATGCCAAAGTATCCCAAGTTACGTATGATGTCAAGTTACGTACATACATACCTTGACAGACAAATAAGAATATAATACATATGAACGTCCGTGATTCGTCTACAAACATTCGTATTCAAAATTGTTTGCCCATAACGGGATTCAAACCTATATTCGAACTATGACGTTATTGAGTATACATATTTCTTATAAAAAAAAGACTTCCACAAAGTTGATATTAAATTAATATGATTACGATAAAACAGGGAACCGGGGTCCTTGTTGTATGTATGTCTAATGGGATATTTAACAATACTTAAAATGTTATAACAATAAAATATTTTATATTTTTTTTAACCTTCACGTTTACTTTTAATAATATCCTAGTGTCGAAGTGACGATAGTTGAGTGGCTGTATGATCGAAATTCGAGTACGGAGACCTGAGTTCGATCCCAAGGTGGTAAGCTCGCGCCAATGAGTTTTTTCGAAAATGTATGTACGATTTATTTCGTTGGCCTCGACGGTATAATAATAAAGACGGTAACATACTCACCATCTGTCACGTTGTCA
This sequence comes from Sericinus montela, assembly GCA_029286605.1. Lineage (NCBI taxonomy): Eukaryota > Metazoa > Arthropoda > Insecta > Lepidoptera > Papilionidae > Sericinus > Sericinus montela. The sequence goes on along the minus strand of JAGSMR010000007.1, from coordinate 6,402,282 downwards.
CAATTAATGTCTTCGGCGAAAGGTGGTTCGAAAGGACTTAATTGTCACAGTATTGGTAATGGAGTGAAGATATAGTATAGTAAGTGAAGATATAGTATAGCAAGATGTCAAAAAAGTCTTACTATACTGTATTGTAGTAGTCTTATCGACTCTGATTTCACTGGATCTTATTTAAGGTTACATGACAGGTGGTGAGCTTGCCGTCATACGAGTATCTAAGCCAACGATACAAATTGTGGAAAAGAACTCATTGGTTCTAGCCTTTCTGCTTGATCATTGAATCATCCAAATACTCGATTTTACAAAAATTCTATGTATTAATATGGCGTGGTAATGGTAACCGATAAGCTGCGGGACAACCATTTCTAAAAATATGAGACCAAAATAATCGGACCGAAGATGGGCAGCAGCGTCTGAGATGCGAGTGGTCTGGTACTGCGATCGCCAAACCGCTTCCCAAGCGTGGCGATTGTGGCAAATCCTATCAATGGGAGAGGCCTATGTCCTGCAGTGGACTTTAATAGGCCTGTATGAAGGAATAGGAATGTATGTATGTATGTATATAGGTATGTATGCATGTATGTATGTATGTATGTATGTATGTATGTATGTATGTATGTATGTTAGTATGTATGAATGAATGTGTACAACTATAACACTAAATATATTTGTTACATATAATTTTCGTGTCACAATTTAGTCCTAACTAGTCCCCTTTTCGCTTTTATTTGGGTTAACGTGGCAAGTGCTGAACCTGTCATCATCTTAGTGCCTAAGCCAACGATACTCAATGATATTCTTATAGATTTCGTAAGTGACGACTAAGGGAAAGCCTTGGACCATCGATACATTTGAACAAAATTTTGCAGACTGGTGATGGACAACATTTAAAGAGCCATCTGGCACTGTGATCGCCAATGGGCATGCCATGCGGTACGATGGACTTTTGTAGGCCGTTATGATTGTGAATAAACATAATAAAATGCGTTCTGTGAAAGCTTGTGAATGTGAATAGAAAATCCGACAGTGTCCATAAATCGGCCAAGTGCAAAGCTCGGTAGAAAGCACTAGCTGGCTCCCGTTCGACCGGAGCGATGCGGAACAGGGAAAGTTCACATTTGCATATTGGCCTCAGTCGTCAACTCCGACTTGAGTTAACTCCGTCGTACTAACGTTGCTAGTAAAACTTTAATGTTCGAATAAGAACGAGCGTGGCTCACGATTTTGTACTATTCGATAACGGAATTGCGCATTTTCTTTTTATTTCAGCCTAATATCTATAAGAATTCTGTCAGTCAGTTCTAGTGACCTCAGAAATTGAATTGTTTTTTGGGTTACTCTCTTTTAACAATTTTTTTTTGTTTAATCTATTCTTATAAGATTCCTAGCCAATGGGAAAGTTATGAAAAATTTAATTTGCATGGTTGGATATGTATTAAAATTGTGTGGTCGATAAATACATATATATGGTAAATATTAAGGTTACATATATGTATGTAGTACTTATGATTTCGCTTTCGGGTGGCTGTTTATTATAAATACAAATGATTTACCAAAAAATATAGTTTAAAAGTATGTTTAAATTTGTCTATCAGTGTCTTAAAAGTATAATTCTCATCCAAAATGCGTATGCAATGGCAGCCGCTAATGTTTTAAAGTTAAAATCCAAATACCGAGTTAAAGTCAACGATCAACTCATTACTGTATCGCAATACTGCAAACCGAAAAACAAACAATAAGGAGATGAATGAAACGAGTAGTAACGGGGGCTGAATGTGAATGAATGTTGCGCGGCTGAGGCGCTGCCGTCGCCCGCTTACTTTGGGAATATTTTAGCGTATTTCAATAAAGGCGCGACATCTTTAATCTAGGCGAGATCGGGCAGGGGCATAAATCTTGCAGGTCCGGGTGAGTTTTGAATCATTTAGCGCGGTGCGGCTCGACGCCCTGCGCGACTTCCGTCCGGCACGTGCTTCGTCCCCCGCGTTTCGCCACCCCGCGGTTCAACCCCACGCTGCGCCACCCGCGCTACAAGCGCGTCTGTCTTGCCGAGACAAAGGGGCGATAGTGCTGTGCAAATATTAAGCTATCGATATTTTTTTTGTACATCGCAATTTGATTTGTTTAAGAGTAATGGATAGACTATCAATCACATTAATGTAATGAGATCTATTATTGAAATAAAATACATGTTTTGGAAATTTTTAAATAAAAAATGGACCGCCGTTGAATTTTTAAATTATTTATGAAATATTTTTAGTCATCAAAGAAATACATAGGCGCTAGTATATTGTGAATACATTAATTATTTTAGGCCACAAACTTATGGAAGCCCATACTTAGGAGTAGGTGTAGTCGGTGGTCTTCAAGCTAAGTTTGTTGGGACAATGTGGACAGGTGGTGAGCCCGTCGCCGAATTTATGTCCAAGCCATCCATATAATTCGTACTTAAGTTTAAAAAAAAACCCGTTGGTACGAGCATGCCACCTGGGGATCGAACTCAGGTCGCTAGACTCCGACAGATTACCGAGCTACTGTCTCTCCACTCCGACTCGCCTATCGTGACTTCAAAAAGCGGCGATAGCTGAGTCGGGTCATGGTACAGTGACAAAGACTCAAGTAGTAAAAGTTTAGTTACTTTTACGCTTAACTCTAGTAGTATACTCTAAATAAAAAAAGTCCAAACTGGTATACATATAAAGGAGTACTGCGGTAACAAAACCAAAAAAAAAAAATGTACAACCGGACTGAGAATCTCTTTCTGTTTTGAAATCGGTTGAAAAAATACAGATAATAAATATCAGATAGAGTAGAAGTATTAAAGGCTCAATGGTAAACTGCCGCTGATCCTCCTGAGAACATTGGTAGTGGCATATAATATTCACATATAAATATCTCGTTTTTACTGCTAAATAAAAAAAATATCTTCACGAAAAATCTCTTCGACCCACCTTCCACCGAAGATATTTTCGGGACAACGTGACAGGTGGTGAGCGATACGATATTCGTACATAAGTTTTTGAAAAACCCATTAGTACGAGCCCACCAACTGGGGATCGAACTCGGGTCTATTGACTCGAAATTCGGACCAATCAACCACTCGGCTATCATGACTTTTTTTTTTACTGCTGAATATTAATACTCGTAATGGAAGTGTAATTTAGTGTACTTGAGATATATTGAGATGGTATATCATCGTCATCATTTTATCTGTCTGTAAAGGTCCATTGCAGGTTTTAGGTCTCTCCCGTATGGGAGATTTTGATGTAGAATTAGTTTTAAATGGTCATCCTGCCATTTATGGGTAGCCAAATGCATTTTTAATTAGTTATAGGTTTTTCCCTTAGTCGCCTCTTACCCTCTCTCTCACCCACGGAATGAAAGGGAGTGGAATATTCTTACGCCGTAACACGACAGAAAATTTATACTTTTGATAAATTTAAGAAATAATAAGAAGTCACGATAGCCGAGTGGTTGGGTGGTCGCAATTTCGAGTCAAGAGACCCGAGTTCGATCCCCAGGTGGCAGTACCAATGAGTTTTTCAAAAACTTATGTACGAATTACATCGTTGGCTTGGACATAAAGACGGCGCCCGGCTCACCACCTGTCACGTTGTCCCGAAAATATCTTCGGTGGAAGGTGGGTCAAAGGGACTTAATTATCTATACTTAACCTCTGTCTACCCGCTGTATTGGGAATTGCGTGAAGATATTTATTTATTTATTTGATAAATATCGATAGCTCCCCATCCCTAGAGCACGACGTCCGAGCCGCCTCTAATTTGAATTCACGGAGACTCCGCGACGCGTCCGCCGCTTCGGCCGCGCCCGACTTAATGAATCGCGAGGGGCGGTGGAGGCACAGGGGGTGGCCGGGGGCGATCGGACGGCCGCCGCATCCTCCGCGCGGATAAGTGACGCCCGTGTTGCCCCTACATAGGTATATAGCTCCTTATTAGGGATCCCAGCCTTCACAGCTGTCCAAGGAATTGTCCGAGCTTCGGTCTACCCCCATATATGATATAACTAGACGTTAATATTAATTTGGTATTCAAAACGAATTAAGCTTAACCAAAGCTCATGTTTATTGAGGTGCGTTAATACATAGTTTGCTAGTCAGCTGGTCTTTAAAACGTTTCGTTCCCGAATTTTGTCGATTGGTATATGGGTGCCCTAGCCCTTATATACTGTGGCATATAGTCGGCCTGTACCTACGTAACGTTCGCCAAATTTATGTCCCGCACATGTCTGAAGACCGCGGCGTACCTTTAGAGGGATTTTGCGTGTTTACGTACAAACGGGGACCGTCGAAGATATTCGAGATGGAATTTCGCACAGACCTTTATTGATGAGCCTTAGTCAGGATTTTGTAAGTTCCACGTGATACAAACACAATTATGCGATAGGTAAGGATAAATGTAATTTTGGGAATGGCATAACAATCAAAGTTCGTGATATACTGATCTGTTTCGGTACACATTGTATATAATATTTATATACTATAAACATAAAAGTATATGAAATAATAATCAACAAATCAACAGTCCTCTGTCAATATTTTTTAATTATTTATAAGCTATAATATTATTAAAAGTAAAAGTGCGAAAGTCGAATTGTTGAGTATATGTTCCATTTCTACAGATGCTAAGCATGAGAAACGTAATAAAATTTAATAATACACTTGGTAATTCCTTAAATAACTGCGAACTGCAATCCGGAGCTCTGTCTAAATCACACAGTGTCGGTGGTAAATTGTCTCGTTATCTCGCTGTAATATTCTCAAAAGCTCAATTTTCGCGCAACCTTAAGTAACTACTGTCTCGTATCGTTAAGAAAAGTAAAATAAAATGCCTCGAATAAAAATAAATATGTGTTGAGTAATTACTATACAAATATTGAGAGTTTATCTTTATGAAAGCAATCCAAAATAAGTTTAAAAAATATCATTATTATTAATATTCATACACATATACCTATATTGCCTGTAAAAGTCCACTGCAGGTCATAGGCCTTTGTCGTAAAGAAAGTTTTGGCATTATCACCATGCTCGGCAAGCGGATTGGCGATCACTTTACCTTAGAAGCTGCTGCCAGTCACTGATCTCTTTCATTTCGGACTGGTATTTTTCGATGTGGTTATTCCGCCATTTGTTGGCAGCCAATTACTTTTTTAGGGCTCATCCTTTAATCGCTATTTACGACACCCACGGGAAGAAAGGAGGTGGCATATTACGCAAAAACCAAACGGTATAATATAAATATAATAGATCATTATCTGTTATACATATTTTATTGACATTTATTATTACACCATTTGTAATAAATAAATTATTAAATTAATTAATTATTATAGATTAACATAATTAGTAACGATGGTCTCGTTGTAACAACTATGTTAATGTTTCTATCATCGGTACATCTTTTTAGTAACGGGGCTAGCTTTTATGTGTCATTTTACAGCTGTCATTCAAGCTGTTCATATACAGTTTGGTTGGTTTGGTTGGTTGGGTGGTCGCAATTTGGAGTCGCCAGACCCGAGGTCGATCCCCATGTGGCAGGCTCGTACCAATGTGTTTTTCAAAAACTTATGTACGCATTATATCGTTGGCTTGGACATAAAGACGGCGACGGGCTCACCACTTGTCACGTTGTCCCGAAAATATCTTCGGTGGACGGTGGGTCGAAAGGACTTAATTGTCTAGACTAGACCTCTGCCTACCCCTGTATTGGGGATTGCGTGAAGATATTTAAATTTTAATTTATAGCTGTCAGTCTGATTGATATAGAAACCTTCGAGGATAAGGATTACGTGTTCGAGGCAAACATTAAATGGTTTGATGAATATAAATATCTATACTCGAGTCATGAATGTTATTAGGTGTATATGAATTAATGTATGCATTTATATTTCTCCATCTTATCACCATCCAGTAGCCAAGACACTAGGAGTTCTGCTTTGCAATTGGAAAACGTTTGATGTTATGGTAGTAGGAAGAAAAACGAGCTTACGTTCCAATTGGTAGTAACTGGTGGTCACCGATTTCAAATTAATTTGGTTGCAGATCCACTCTTACTGCTGATGACTAAGATTTAATGTCTGATATGCTCCTTATACCTGATAAACTTGAACACAACAGTTGTTACACTTGTATTTGTTATCAGAAATGGGTAAGAGTGTGGTATTGACCCAGATGGTTCCTAGGTATATTATTGTTTGCCTTTACATTTAATGTTTTAGTTTTTTTTTTGGCTTTTTTAGCGGTTTACTTTTATATTGATTGTACCAAAAATATTATTTTCTTAAATAGGCTTATATAGATAGTAATACTTAGCTATGATATATTGAAAAGTTTTTATAAGTTACAAAACATTATTTCATTATTTCAATTATTACTTTGTTATTTTATGAAATGTTGCATGTTACAAAATGTCGATCTACAGATTGAACAAGCTTGTAATAATAATTGATGTTTATTTGTATAATAAATAAACTTGTATTTACGTAATGGTAAAGCGTTGTATACAATTTAATACGTATTTGGTATTACGAACAAACTTCGCTGGCCGCGTCCCCTATTAGGTGCGCGGCGTGGAATTATCTGACGTCGGGGGCCTGAGACCGTCAAAGAGCCCCGTGGGCAGCGACCGTGGGAGTCCCGCTACCCATTATCCACGATAATCACGCGATATCGATTGACGACATGCGTGCCTCCCTAATTTAGGGCCGAGAGTACACGGACGATTTACTTCTAATAATACATATGAGGTCTCCTCGATCAATGTATTACATACAATATTGGGATAGTACTTACTTTGACAATACAATTATAAGCAATAGATAGCATATGAAATATCGAAGTATTTTGTCTCAGAATTACTACTCTTTTGCTACTCTTTTGCAGCACGTCATCCGCTAACCTTCTTTAATTTGTACATTTATGTTTAAATTGTTAGGTTTACGTTCCAATTGGTAGTAACTGGTGGTCACCGATTTCAAATTAATTTGGTTGCAGATCCACTCTTACTGCTGATGACTAAGATTTAATGTCTGATATGCTCCTTATACCTGATAAACTTGAACACAACAGTTGTTACACTTGTATTTGTTATCAGAAATGGGTAAGAGTGTGGTATTGACCCAGATGGTTCCTAGGTATATTATTGTTTGCCTTTACATTTAATGTTTTAGTTTTTTTTTTGGCTTTTTTAGCGGTTTACTTTTATATTGATTGTACAAAAATATTATTTTCTTAAATAGGCTTATATAGATAGTAATACTTAGCTATGATATATTGAAAAGTTTTTATAAGTTACAAAACATTATTTCATTATTTCAATTATTACTTTGTTATTTTATGAAATGTTGCATGTTACAAAATGTCGATCTACAGATTGAACAAGCTTGTAATAATAATTGATGTTTATTTGTATAATAAATAAATTATTAAATTAATTAATTATTATAGATTAACATAATTAGTAACGATGGTCTCGTCGTAACAACTATGTTAATGTTTCTATCATCGGTACATCTTTTTAGTAACGGGGCTAGCTTTTATGTGTCATTTTACAGCTGTCATTCAAGCTGTTCATATACAGTTGGTTGGTTTGGTTGGTTGGGTGGTCGGAATTTGGAGTCGCCAGACCCGAGGTCGATCCCCATGTGGCAGGCTCGTACCAATGTGTTTTTCAAAAACTTATGTACGCATTATATCGTTGGCTTGGACATAAAGACGGCGACGGGCTCACCACTTGTCACGTTGTCCCGAAAATATCTTCGGTGGACGGTGGGTCGAAAGGACTTAATTGTCTAGACTAGACCTCTGCCTACCCCTGTATTGGGGATTGCGTGAAGATATTTAAATTTTAATTTATAGCTGTCAGTCTGATTGATATAGAAACCTTCGAGGATAAGGATTACGTGTTCGAGGCAAACATTAAATGGTTTGATGAATATAAATATCTATACTCGAGTCATGAATGTTATTAGGTGTATATGAATTAATGTATGCATTTATATTTCTCCATCTTATCACCATCCAGTAGCCAAGACACTAGGAGTTCTGCTTTGCAATTGGAAAACGTTTGATGTTATGGTAGTAGGAAGAAAAACGAGCTTACGTTCCAATTGGTAGTAACTGGTGGTCACCGATTTCAAATTAATTTGGTTGCAGATCCACTCTTACTGCTGATGACTAAGATTTAATGTCTGATATGCTCCTTATACCTGATAAACTTGAACACAACAGTTGTTACACTTGTATTTGTTATCAGAAATGGGTAAGAGTGTGGTATTGACCCAGATGGTTCCTAGGTATATTATTGTTTGCCTTTACATTTAATGTTTTAGTTTTTTTTTTGGCTTTTTTAGCGGTTTACTTTTATAGTGATTGTACAAAAATATTATTTTCTTAAATAGGCTTATATAGATAGTAATACTTAGCTATGATATATTGAAAAGTTTTTATAAGTTACAAAACATTATTTCATTATTTCAATTATTACTTTGTTATTTTATGAAATGTTGCATGTTACAAAATGTCGATCTACAGATTGAACAAGCTTGTAATAATAATTGATGTTTATTTGTATAATAAATAAACTTGTATTTACGTAATGGTAAAGCGTTGTATACAATTTAATACGTATTTGGTATTACGAACAAACTTCGCTGGCCGCGTCCCCTATTAGGTGCGCGGCGTGGAATTATCTGACGTCGGGGGCCTGAGACCGTCAAAGAGCCCCGTGGGCAGCGACCGTGGGAGTCCCGCTACCCATTATCCACGATAATCACGCGATATCGATTGACGACATGCGTGCCTCCCTAATTTAGGGCCGAGAGTACACGGACGATTTACTTCTAATAATACATATGAGGTCTCCTCGATCAATGTATTACATACAATATTGGGATAGTACTTACTTTGACAATACAATTATAAGCAATAGATAGCATATGAAATATCGAAGTATTATCTCAGAATTACTACTCTTTTTGCTACTCTTTTGCAGCACGTCATCCGCTAACCTTCTTTAATTTGTACATTTATGTTTAAATTGTTAGGTTTACTTTTCATTTGCACGAATTTTTACAATACTGGGGTAGACAGAGGTCTACACGGTGAAGAACTACTCACCTTACAACAGCATTTTTTAAGTCTTCATGTCTGGTGATGAGCCATTCTTAGTAACTATGACTAAAAAACCTAGACTGAAATGATTTTTTTTTATAAAATTGTTTTATTCGTACTACGATTACCATTACGCGTGTTAAAATAACCTTTATTGTTTATATGTATACATGTCATTGAATAATTTCTGTACTTACATAAATAACTGCACTATTCCACTGCAAGACAGGCCTTTCCAGTGGGAGGGTTCTGCCATAACCATCACGTTTAGCAACGGGTTGGATACCGCAGTACCAGAGAACTTGCATCCTACTCTCTGCAGCCCGCCATCGACCTACTAAATTTTGATGTGGTATTTTCCGAGATGGTTATTCCACCATCTTTCGGTAGCAATAACGGTATTAAGAGTTGTCCCCTAAGACACCGTTGATGCTACCCACGGGTAGAGAGGGGGCAAGATATCGCAAAAGTTCTCACAAATATTTTGTACTTACGTTTCACTTATATGGATAAATTCATAGGCTCAAAGATATGACATTTGGAATTTATATAGACATAATGGGCACATTTTTCAATCCGATTGGCAATCTCTGTACTATTGACGCTTTGCTTTATTATATTTTGGTGTTTTTTGAGATGGTTATCCCGCTATCTTTTCGACACCATTACGATTTTAAAGGACGACGAAGCCATTATGATTTTATTAGTAATGTTATTTTATTAGGCCTAAAAACATAGAAAAATGATTTATAAGTATATTATTATTATGATGATTAAAAATAATAATGTATATGTAGCAAATTTGTAAGCTTTTTATTCCAAGTCTACTGGAAGAGATTTCTAATAAAATAAGCCACAATAAATACACCAATATTCTTTTTATTTCCTCTATAACATCGCCGTAATTCAATTAAATATAAATGTAATCATTAAAATATAATTTCGTAATATTATATTTCAAAAGTATAAATTGCGTTTGTTGTCATGTTAACGGTAATCACATAGTCATCACAATTAACATTTAAGTTTAGTCCTTCATTTTTTTTTCAACAACATGTAAGTTACAATTCATTAACAAATATCACTCATTGATCATAATATGGCTTGATGCTGCACCTTATAATGAAAGGTATAATATGAAAGGTACACAAATAAAACTGTGGAGATTAAGACAAGCATACGGCGCGTTTATCCTCAAAAAGCAATTATATCGTTTATATACGAAATTTGTCACAACGACAACGGATCGCGTTATAAAATCAAACCCTTAATTTTCGGTTCATTAATTTCACTTGTCAAAACGTGGCTATTTTTAATCGGCTAAAAACCCTATAGATATCCGCTTTTATAAATGTATTCATATTAATACAAAACAAAACAATTATTAATACAAAACATTATCCAAAATTTTAGATTAGTTTCTAAGATACTAGCAAATTCATATATTTTTTATGAATTTGTTATGAATTATGTCTTTTTTTACTTCTAACCAGCATCCATAAATATAGGATGCTTGTTGAATAGGATAAGGAAATAATTTCACTTCCAGTAGTGCTGACTCCCTGGTCGCCCTCTGCCGGAAAGATAACGCAACAGGTGTGTCATTACCAGTTATTTTATAATACTAGAGCGGAATAAACGCTCGTTAACGTTTTTAATTATAGTGTTAACACTTAATAATACAATTCTAAATACATTCATGGGACAACGATTGAATTCCTTTCAATAAAATACTAAAGTTTGATGAAGATCAGTCCTTTCGACCCTTTTTCCACCGAAGACATTTTTGGGATAACGTTCAGGTGTCGAGTCCGTCGCCGTTTTTATGTCTGAGCCAACGATAAATTCGTACATACGTTTTTCGAAAAAAACCCATTGTTACGAGCCTGCCACTTAGGGATAGAACTCGGGTCTCTAGGGGTAGATATCGAGACTTCTAGAAACTGTGAAACTTCAGGATACCGTTGTTAACAAAGCAAGGGATTCAGTTTTGCGTCGACGTATTATAGGATGATAGATATGTAAATCTATCATCTATGTACGTCATAAATTTAAATATTCAAATGGCTCTACACGTCATAACCGAAGTACATACTATATACCCAAAGAAAATAATACCAAACCATCGTTGAGCGAATGAGCGAAGACCGAATGGTGAAGAAAATATATAGCACGAAAGTTAATATTAAAAGGGGTCGAGGTAGTCCGAGACTAACTTTTGAAGACCATGTGAGCAATTGCTCGAAGACGGGAGGGTCAAGAGTACTCGGATACCTCGACGTGCATGTACGAAGAAAATGATGAAACTGAATGAAGTGAAAGAAGTATGTAGGGATCGTGACACTTGGCGATCTGTTCTCTCTGGCTACCCCGTCAGGGATTGTGCGTGAGATTAATAAATAAATAAAATAATACCGGTTATCTACACATATTCATGTGAATCGAGAAAACCGCGTCAACCTTGCAGCGACATCCCGAATTTGTATCCCTAACATTGTAGCGATGAAGGAAGTAAAAGTAAAAAAATATCTTCATGCCATTCCCAATACTGGGGTAGACAAAGGCCTAGAAAACTAAGTCTTTTCGCCCCACCTTCTATCGAATACACTTTTGAGACAAAGTGACCGGTGGTGAGCCCGTCTCCGTCTTTATGTCCAAGCCAACGATTTATATCGGCGGGGCTGAATTAATAAATGAAAACAAACAAAAACATCGATATTGTGTACCTACGCGTGATGTTAATCACTAGCACACAAAGTAATTATTGGTGGTATTGTGGAAAAAATTTCACAGCCTGCCAGGTGTGGGCCAACGTCAGGTGAGGTACTCGCGGGAGGTGGGACGCGAACCCAGCTGCGCGGGCGTCGCCATCGCGATATCCGCGACGTGCATCGGTGAGTGATAGGGACGTACGATTTAGTTATCGATATTTTACTATTTTTTTTATCAAAATCAAATCAAATCATTTAACATCAACATAAGAACATACATTCGTTTATGTATTTACCGTGTGGTAACGATGTAAGAATATTACCACTACCTTTCTTCCCGTGGGTGTCGTAAGAGGCGACTAAGGGAAATAGCCTTGAGTATCATTATGGAAGTGGGAGTGGTCTGCTACTTCGGTCGCCAATCCGCTTGCCAAGCGTGGCGATTATGGCAAATCCTCCCTAAGGGAGAGGCATATGCCCTGCAGTGGACTTTAATTAGCCGTTATGTATGTATGTATTTGACTGTTTCGTTTAAATATACCATGTGGCGCGTTAGGGGATAAGATGTAATGATAGAGTAAGCGTAGGTAAGAGTCATTTAAATACGCCCATCAACACCATTTATGTATATGGATGGAATATTTTGAAATGACTAAGAATGTCATGAAAATTTCAAAACATTTTATATAGGCTATTACGACATTCAAGGAAAGAAAGAGTGCGATAAATATTTAAACGTTGTCATGATTTCTAAAAGACTCTAAATTTAGTAGTTAAAATAGTTACGATAGCCGAGTGGTTGGGTGATCGGATTTCGAGTCAAAAGACCTTAGATTGATCCCCAGGTAGGCAATGAATTTGACCTTTTAAACTAATGACCAATAATTAAAAAAAAAAACATATGCACGATTTATATCGTTGGCTTGGACATAAAGGTGGCGACGGGCTTACCACCTGTCACATTGCCCCAAAAACATCATCCGTGGAAAGTGGGTCGAAAGGACTTAGCTGTTTTGACCTTAGCCTACCGCTGTATTGGGAATGGTGTGAAGATATCCAAATTAAAATTTTCCAAAAGCACTATATATATATATGTCTTCCTACACTGTCGACGAAAATCGATAAAATTATCCTTTACGACCATCACTATCAACAACGCGATTTCTCCGCGACAGTATCGCGTGACTCCGCGGTCCCCGGCGGTTGCGATAAAATCTCGCGAACGTGCGTGACCACATCCTGCTTCCCCTCGCCCCTCCCCGCAACTCACTCCTGCGCGGACGCGGACTTCCTGTCGCCCTGGCGGTCTACACAAGCTTACATCCATCGATTATTTATTGCTTGATTGATTTCGAGGCCATGCTGTTTACATGCACTATCGATAAACGAATTAATTGTCCAACACTATTGAATTGATGATTATTTTTGTTGCTAAGTTTACATTTGTTTTGTTTGTTATTAGATTAGGATTGTTTGTGACAATATCTGTAAATGCACAAGTTAATACTTTGGGCAATGCTCGTGAATTTTCCTGTAATTTTTTTCACTGAAGTTTAATTCGGGCAACGTGACTGGTGGTGAGCCAATCGCCATCTTAATGTCCAAACTAACGGTACAAGACATTTTACATAGATAAATAACTATAAATACATATAAACATACAAACTTTCATATTCATCACATAAATAATTGCTCCAAGCGGGATTCGAAACCCTAGCCCTTAGCTTCTGCCCCTTTTTAAGGCAGGGTCACTACCAACTCGGCTATCGGGTCGTTATTTTTTTATATTACAATTTAAAATAAATAAATAAATATCTTCACACAATTACCAATACAAGGGGTAGACAGAGGTCTAGTCTAGATAATTAAGTCCTTTCGACCCAAGAATTCGAATCACGTTATCCCGAAGATATTTTCGGGACAGCGTGACAGGTGGTGAGCCCATCGCCGTCTTTATGTCCAAGCCAACGATGTAATTCGTACATAAGTTTTTGATAAACCCATTGGTACGAGCTTGCCACTTGGGAATCGAATTCGGGTCTGTCGACTCGAAATTCCGACCACCCAAGCACTCGGCTATCGTGACTTCTAAATTAGGATTTCATGTTTTAATGTTCTGTAATAACTGTCTGTGTTAGAATCTTAAAAATGTCATGTTGATATGTAAAATGACGCCCACGGCCATTTACTCATTACTGCGGTGGTCAAAGACCTAGGCACTACAGTCCTTTTCAACCCACATTCCACTAGAGCTTATTTGGGATGAGGTGATAGGTGGTAGGTTCGCTACCGTCGTTTGTGTTCACAGTAAAAATCGTACATGAATATGAATGAATCTTCACGCAATTCCCAATACAGGGGTACACAGAGGTCTAGTCTAGACAATTGAGACCCTTCGACCCACCTTTCGAATGTTTCGTGACAACGTGACAGGTGGTGAGTCCGTCGCCGTCTTTATGTCCAAGTTAACGATGTAATTCGTACATAAGTTTCTGAAAAACCCATTGGCACGAGCCTGCCATCTGGGGATCGAACTTGGGTCTCTTGACTCGAAATTCCGACCACCCAACCATTCGGCTATCGTGAATACAAATCGTACATATTTTTCGAAAACACTAACTGGTACGAGTTCACTCGGGGACAGAACTTGTTTATCCTGATGTAAATTAAAATCATGGACATTTAAGATTCTCGTTATGTGAATAAAAGGGATTATTTCCTTGTTATTAAAGTAAGTTTTATACCATATTTTTAATAACAGTTAAAGTTTTGATTACTCACAAACAAATAAATATCTTCACACAATTACCAATACAAGGGGTAGACAGAGGTCTAGTCTAGACAATTGAGACCCTTCGACCCACCTTTCGAATGTTTCGTGACAACGTGACAGGTGGTGAGTCCGTCGCCGTCTTTATGTCCAAGCCAACGATTTATATTGGCGGGGCTGAATTAATAAATGAAAACAAACAAAAACATCGATATTGTGTACCTACGCGTGATGTTAATCACTAGCACACAAAGTAATTATTGGTGGTATTGTGGAAAAATTTCACAGCCTGCCATGTGTGGGCCAACGTCAGGTGAGGTACTGCGGAGGTGGGACGCGAACCCAGCTGCGCGGGCGTCGCAATCGCGATATCCGCGACGCATCGGTGAGTGATAGGGACGTACGATTTAGTTATCGATATTTTACTATTTTTATCAAAATCAAATCAAATCATTTAACATCAACATAAGAACATACATTCGTTTATGTATTTACCGTGTGGTAACGATGTAAGAATATTACCACTACCTTCTTCCCGTGGGTGTCGTAAGAGGCGACTAAGGAAATAGCCTTGAGTATCATTATGAAGTGGAGTGGTCTGCTACTTCGGTCGCCAATCCGCTTGCCAAGCGTGGCGATTATGGCAAATCCTCCCTAAGGGAGAGGCATATGCCCTGCAGTGGACTTTAATTAGCCGTTATGTATGTATGTATTTGACTGTTTCGTTTAAATATACCATGTGGCGCGTTAGGGGATAAGATGTAATGATAGAGTAAGCGTAGGTAAGAGTCATTTAAATACGCCCATCAACACCATTTATGTATATGGATGGAATATTTTGAAATGACTAAGAATGTCATGAAAATTTCAAAACATTTTATATAGGCTATTACGACATTCAAGGAAAGAAAGAGTGCGATAAATATTTAAACGTTGTCATGGTTTCTAAAAGACTCTAAATTTAGTAGTTAAAATAGTTACGATAGCCGAGTGGTTGGGTGATCGGAATTCGAGTCAAAAGACCTGAGTTTGATCTCCAGGTAGGCAATGACTTTGACCTTTTAAGCTAATGACCAATAATTAAAAAAAAAAACATATGCACGATTTATATCGTTGGCTTGGACATATAGGTGGCGACGGGCTTACCACCTGTCACATTGCCCCAAAAACATCATCCGTGGAAAGTGGGTCGAAAGGACTTAGCTGTTTTGACCTTAGCCTACCGCTGTATTGGGAATGGTGTGAAGATATCCAAATTAAAATTTTCCAAAAGCACTATATATATATATGTCTTCCTTCACTGTCGACGAAAATCGATAAAATTATCCTTTACGACCATCACTATCAACAACGCGATTTCTCCGCGACAGTATCGCGTGACTCCGCGGTCCCCGGCGGTTGCGATAAAATCTCGCGAACGTGCGTGACCACATCCTGCTTCCCCCCCCCCTCGCCCTCCCCGCAACTCACTCCCCTGCGCGGACGCGGACTTCCTGTCGCCCTGGCGGTCTACACAAGCTTACATCCATCGATTATTTATTGCTTGATTGATTTCGAGGCCATGCTGTTTACATGCACTATCGATAAACGAATTAATTGTCCAACACTGTTGAATTGATGATTATTTTTGTTGCTAGGTTTACATTTGTTTTGTTTGTTATTAGATTAGGATTGTTTGTGACAATATCTGTAAATGCACAAGTTAATACTTTGGGCAATGCTCGTGAATTTTCCTGTAATTTTTTTCACTGAAGTTTAATTCGGGCAACGTGACTGGTGGTGAGCCAATCGCCATCTTAATGTCCAAACTAACGGTACAAGACATTTTACATAGATAAATAACTATAAATACATATAAACATACAAACTTTCATATTCATCACATAAATAATTGCTCCAAGCGGGATTCGAAACCCTAGCCCTTAGCTTCTGCCCCTTTTTAAGGCAGGGTCACTACCAACTCGGCTATCGGGTCGTTATTTTTTTATATTACAATTTAAAATAAATAAATAAATATCTTCACACAATTACCAATACAAGGGGTACACAGAGGTCTAGTCTAAACAAATGAGACCCTTCGACCCACCTTTCGAATGTTTCGTGACAACGTGACAGGTGGTGAGTCCGTCGCCGTCTTTATGTCCAAGTTAACGATGTAATTCGTACATAAGTTTCTGAAAAACCCATTGGCACGAGCCTGCCATCTGGGGATCGAACTCGGGTCTCTTGACTCGAAATTCCGACCACCCAACCATTCGGCTATCGTGACATACAAATCGTACATATTTTTCGAAAACACTAATTGGTACGAGTTCACTCGGGACAGAACTTGTTTATCCTGATGTAAATTAAAATCATGGACATTTAAGATTCTCGTTATGTGAATAAAAGGGATTATTTCCTTGTTATTAAAGTAAGTTTTTATACCATATTTTTTTTAATAACAGTTAAAGTTTTGATTACTCACAAACAAATAAATATCTTCGGTGGAAGGTGGGTCGAAGGGACTTAATTGTCTGGACTCTAGACCTCTGTCTACCCCTGTATTGGGAATTGCGTGAAGATATTTATATTTATTTATTTTTATTATTTTACAAACACACACATTACACGTCATTGTTTGCAAAGGTTTACATTTGTTTTGTTTGTTATTAGATTAGGATTGTTTGTGACAATATCTGTAAATGCACAAGTTAATACTTTGGGCAATGCTCGTGAATTTTCCTGTAATTTTTTCACTGAAGTTTAATTCGAGCAACGTGACTGGTGGTGAGCCAATCGCCATCTTAATGTCCAAACTAACGGTACAAGACATTTTACATAGATAAATAACTATAAATACATATAAACATACAAACTTTCATATTCATCACATAAATAATTGCTCCGGCGGATTCCAAACCCTAGCCCTTAGCTTCTGCCCCTTTTTAAGGCAGGGTCACTACCAACTCGGCTATCGGGTCGTTATTTTTATATTACAATTTAAAATAAATAAATAAATAAATAAATAAATATCTTCGGTGGAAGGTGGGTCGAAGGGACTTAATTGTCTGGACTCTAGACCTCTGTCTACCCCTGTATTGGGAATTGCGTGAAGATATTTATATTTATTTATTTTTATTATTTTACAAACACACACATTACACGTCATTTGTTTGCAGGTTATCGCTTGTCACAAAAATCTCACTTATTTTCATGCACAATCTCTTACTGGATAGCCAGAGAGAACAGATCGCCAAGTATCCTTATATACCTCTTAGCTTCTTTCAAATTCATCATTTTCTACATACATGCACGTCTAGGTATCCGAGTACTCTTGACCCTCCCCTATTCGAGCATATTACTTACGTGTTCTTCGTTAGTTAAACCAAAAATCAGATATTAGGGAAATTCAATAATGTCGAAGTATTACGAGCCGATTAGAAGAACGACATCATGATTACTGTGTCTCCTCTATGACAGACCACAAACATACGGATGCAGTATTTTTATATGTAGATATAATTTATAAAGCAATAGATATCTAACATTTTGTATCATTTGAAAACAGATTCTCTGCGAATGTATGATGAATATTTGTTTACGTGGAAAATTTAATACTGAGTATCTCAGATTCAATTATAACCTTCCAGTGTAGATGCAATACCGCCCCCGGTAAAATAGGAAAATCACCATCGGAGGCGACCGAAAATAATCAAGAATAGAGACACGGCTTTAAACTTTCCAATCTCGCAAGAGTGAAAAGGTTTTAAAGAAAATATATCTTCACGTAATTCTCCATACTGGTGTAGATAGAGGTCTAGACAATTAAGTCCCTTCGATCCACCTCCCAACGAAGATATTTTCGGGACAACGTGACAGGTGGTTAGCCCGTCGCCGTCTTTATGTCCAAGTTAACGATGTAATTCGTACATAAGTTTCTGAAAACCCATTGGCACGAGCCTGCCATCTGGGGATCGAACTTGGGTCTCTTGACTCGAAATTCCGACCACCCAACCATTCGGCTATCGTGACTTCTAAATTAGGATTTCATGTTTTAATGTTCTGTAATAACTGTCTGTGTTAGAATCTTAAAAATGTCATGTTGATATGTAAAATGACGCCCACGGCCATTTACTCATTACTGCGGTGGTCAAAGACCTAGGCACTACAGTCCTTTTCAACCCACATTCCACTAGAGCTTATTTGGGATGAGGTGATAGGTGGTAGGTTCGCTACCGTCGTTTGTGTTCACAGTAAAAATCGTACATGAATATGAATGAATCTTCACGTAATTCTCCATACTGGTGTAGATAGAGGTCTAGTCTAGACAATTGAGACCCTTCGACCCACCTTTCGAATGTTTCGTGACAACGTGACAGGTGGTGAGTCCGTCGCCGTCTTTATGTCCAAGTTAACGATGTAATTCGTACATAAGTTTTGATAAACCCATTGGTACGAGCTTGCCACTTGGGAATCGAATTCGGGTCTGTCGACTCGAAATTCCGACCACCCAAGCACTCGGCTATCGTGACTTCTAAATTAGGATTTCATGTTTTAATGTTCTGTAATAACTGTCTGTGTTAGAATCTTAAAAATGTCATGTTGATATGTAAAATGACGCCCACGGCCATTTACTCATTACTGCGGTGGTCAAAGACCTAGGCACTACAGTCCTTTTCAACCCACATTCCACTAGAGCTTATTTGGGATGAGGTGATAGGTGGTAGGTTCGCTACCGTCGTTTGTGTTCACAGTAAAAATCGTACATGAATATGAATGAATCTTCACGTAATTCTCCATACTGGTGTAGATAGAGGTCTAGTCTAGACAATTGAGACCCTTCGACCCACCTTTCGAATGTTTCGTGACAACGTGACAGGTGGTGAGTCCGTCGCCGTCTTTATGTCCAAGTTAACGATGTAATTCGTACATAAGTTTCTGAAAAACCCATTGGCACGAGCCTGCCATCTGGGGATCGAACTTGGGTCTCTTGACTGTTGAAAGAAGAGACCCGAGTTCGATCCCTGGCGTGGCAGTACCACGGAGTTTCTAAAAACTTGGCGTGAATTTCTGGTTTGGACATAGTTATGGTGATCGGGTCACTGCTCCGGTCATGCTGTCCTTGAATATATCTTCGGTGGAAGGTGGGTCAAAGGGACTTAACTGTCTAGACTTGACCTCTGTCTACCCCTGTATTGGGAATTGCGTGAAGATATTTAATTTATATTTAAAAAACAGTCACGATAGCCCTCACTTCCGCCGCTCGCTCCCCAAAGCTCTTAGTACCAATGGATTTTTCAAAATTTAATTACGAATTACATCTTCGTAATCATGTCTTCAGTGGAAGGTGGGTCGAAGGACTTAATTGTCTGGACTCTAGACCTCTGTCTACCCCTGTATTGGGAATTGCGTGAAGATATTTAATTTATATTTAAAAAACAGTCACGATAGCCCTCACTTCCGCCGCTCGCTCCCCAAAGCTCTTAGTACCAATGGATTTTTTCAAAAATTTAATTACGAATTACATCTTCGTAATCATGTCTTCGGTGGAAGGATGGTCGACAGGGTTTAATTGTCTAGACCTCCTGACTACTCCTATATAGGGAATGACGTGAAGATAAAATTAAGGACTTTTCTGAAATTTTTTCCAATAATATTCTTTATAAAACTTCATGAGCAAGCCTGATTTTTACTTAAATTGTACTTTTTTTCTTAAGCCTGATTGTTACCTGATTTGTATATCGATATGTAATCGATGAAGAACGCGAGAAATGGCTGAATTCTTTGAACTGAAAAAACCTTGTTTCGTAAAATTGGATTTAATTGCGAAAAAAACAAGTTTAAAAAAATGTAAATGTCCGCGGAGAAAGCAAGTTGAGATTAAAAAAAAATCGAAAGGGACGACGCACCTGAGAGTCGCTAACGGCTCCCGACGTCGTAAATAGATCGTAAAATCGTGACCCTTTTAAAAGGGGTCACGGCAGGGGCCGCGGACCTTTTTGGATTACCTAGGTAGGTGTGTATTAGGAAATTACGAGAAAATTGGTAACGCACTAAACCTGTTTTCAACACATATTTGTGGTACCATTACCATTAATTTTCGCGTATTTTAACTAACGAGGGTTGTAATGTGGTATAAAGGAAAGAGTTTTTTATCCCTTTACTGTGTTAAGCATTTTTAATAGTAATAAACAAAACAAAACAAAGGAAGTAGCTTAGACCATGTATTGGAGTGATACGGACTCATAAAATATTAGGTCAAAGTTTATAAATACTGTAGGGTGACAAGTATTTGAGAGTGAAATCGCCAATTTATTCGCTGAGCGTGTTAACTACGGGAATTTATCGTGGATTTAGAAAAATTATTTAAAGAGCCGTGGTAGTTTAGCGGTCAGGGAGTTCGGATTAGAGCGCGAGCGACCCCATATATAGTCAATCCAGGTGGGATAAAAATATTACTTCTAGGACTTAAGTAGTCCGCTCCCTGCACTGGATTTGCGTGGCGGATGCTTTTCTGCTCTAACCACTCTCAAATTGAGAGTAAGTTTTAGCTGTAACTTTACACGAGAAGTATCTAAACGATTTGTTAAAGTTATCTTTTGTTGAAATGATGATAATAAATAATAAATATCTTCACGCAATTCCCAATACAGGGGTAGACAGAGGCCTAGTCCAGATAATTAAGTCCCTTTGACCCACCTTCCACCGAGGATATTTTCAGGACAACGTGACAGGTGGTGAGCCCGTCGCCGCCTTTATGTCCAAGCCAACGATATAGTTCGTACATAAGTTTTTGAAAAACCCATTGGTACAAGCCTGCCACTTGGGGATCGAACTCGGGTCTCTTAACTCGAAATTCCGACCACCTAACCACTCGGCTATCGTGACTTTTTAAATTTAAATGATGATCTTTGCGTATAATGCTTATTTCACAAATTTTCTATTCCATTAGCGATATTTTAATGAACAGAAAAATAACCCTTTAGAACTGTAGGACTGCAACTTACGTAGAAATGCCTTTATTATCTGTAAGTGCAGAGCTAGTGAATACCAACTAAATTAAAAATAAATTGCGATACCTTGACTATTAATATGCGTATATAATGCATTTTTTCTATATTTATTTTTAATAGATATTTTATGAGACTACAA
The DNA here is from genome assembly GCA_029286605.1 of Sericinus montela. Lineage (NCBI taxonomy): Eukaryota > Metazoa > Arthropoda > Insecta > Lepidoptera > Papilionidae > Sericinus > Sericinus montela. Next base: position 6,380,537 of record JAGSMR010000007.1, on the reverse strand, counting down.
AAGAGGGTTTACAAAGAGGGACATATTGTTTTTTTTTAATGTGCATTTGGCGCCAGAACAGGTATTTCTATAGAATGCCGAGATTTGGCGCCAAAAGTCCTTGTTGGTGTACTCTTTGTGATATGAATATTCGAAGTTCTTTTTTCAGAATGACTAAATTTATAATGGCAATAACAATTCTGGCGACGTATAACAGGACAAAGAAAAAAGAAAACAACCCGCGGCTCAATAAACCTGCACTGCACGGAGTACAGAATACTTGAAGCTGTCGCATCGCGTCTCGCGGGAGGCGCGCGCATTTTTTACGCCAGGTCAACCCCCTTATTGGGGGTCGAACCACCCCGGGGAGGGTCGGGAGGGTTAATTAGTCGCGAACGCGGTCCGGCTCCGTTCGATCCAACTTGTTTCCTTCTTTATTTGCCCACTTGATACAAATGTGGGGATTCGCAGAGCACGGCCGATAGCAAAATAAGCACGCGAAGTTCGTTTAAGCTTTATATAACGCAGTCTTGCATAAAATCCACAGTAGAATTTACTGAAATTTGTTTGATAATTTATTTCGACATTGCTCCGATAGAAATGCATTTATCTAATCAATTACAGTCGTCTTTTCTATTTCGAAACGTAGTATGATACAGAAAAGGATATAATAAGATGAAGTTGTAGAACACGCTAAAGATAAGACTAATAAAAATCTTGTGTAAAAATCCAAATTTAGAAAAAAAATAAATATTTCTTTTTCAGAAATGAACGAATTTCTAAGAAATATAAGTGACTTTTTTCCATCTTTATCTGTTAAAAAAGTAGAAAAAAGTAGACTGGGGTGTAAAAATAATAAACAATGTTGTCATTGTCTGAAAAATTATACTCTTTTCGTTGCTGCGTTCAATGACAACTATTTTTACCAATTTTGAGAAGAGACTGAGCCAGTTACCAGGGTAGGAGCGTAGCTAGTATGATGTAATGATTGAACCGTTCTAAATTATGATAAAATGCTGCACATTTCTTAAGCGTCGATGATTGTCTAAAATAAAAACACAGAATTTAATTAGATTCAAAGTAACTGTATGTTAATGTAATTGATATATTTTCTGGTCATTAAGTAACATTTTTGTTTCATATTCTATTTCTTTTCCTTTCTTTCCTATTATATTTCTTATGCTATTTAAGGGGCTAAAATTCCCTTTACATATATTTTCATTCTGCGCTGTTGACATAACGCCTATATTCTGAAAACAATTAATTTTGTGAGAATTATATTAAATTGTTGCAAGACTTAAAAATTCGTTAAGTACTTATCGAACCCGCGATCCCACAGCATCGTAGTCACATATTTAAGTCACCAGTTAAAATTCACGATAGCCAAATGATTAGGTGATCTTACTTCGAGTCAAGAGACCCATACATCATACAGTGGTAGAGCCACGCATCAGCTTTTGTTGTTGCATGAATGGGCCGGCTCGACCGGGGAAGTACCACGACCTCACAGAATACCGGCGTGAAGTAGAAGTCTAACAAACTTCTGCGTTTCGTCTGGTGAGTGCAGGTAACCGGAGGCCCACACACCTCCCTCCCCCAATTCTGGGGGGGGGGGGGCAGACCATCCACCATCACGTCAGCTGTCTGTCAAGGGAGGCAAACGCCCTTTCCATAAAAAAAAAAACCAAGTTCAAGTGGTAGGTTTTTAGTAGTTCTTATATCACTATTGGACACAAAGACGGTGACAGGCTAACCACGTGTCATGTTATCCCAATAAATACCTTCGCTGAAAGGTGGGTCGAAAGAACTTAATTGTCTGGACTTCTACCCATTCCAGTATCGGGAACAGCGTGAAGATTACACTTGTACTGAGAAAACAATCGGAAAATATAAAACTAATTGACCAGTGTAACCATCAGCTGCCCGTTGTACCTAGGTATGTAGCGGAGGTGGATAAGGGGTCTCGTCAGGCCCCGCGGGGTCAGTTTCGCCTCGCATTAACGAACGGCGATCTTCAAAGGGGCCTGCGCCCGCTGAAGTCGCCCGCGGTGCTCTGAATCTTTAAAAGGGTCGCAGAGAAGTCCAACTGTATAAACGCTGACAGCACTGGAATATTCTGTCGGTATTTGTTGTTGGCATTTTTTTTAAATTAATTCATCGATAGACGGGGAGAGAATTATAATAGAATAAAATGTGATGGTTTTATTTGTCGAGCTATATTCGATGCTTAATTTGCATTCATTTTGGGAAATTTTGTAGTATTATCGAAGGAATATAAAGTAGTTTACGATTAAGAGAATGAAAATTGTTTGATTTTTTAACTATGAAACGCGTAGGTGTCTTAAGGATTAATTCTGCGAAATACTTATAATAGTCAAACTAAACCACAAAATAAAATATTTTTTTAAGTTTTAATAAGCACACATAATGGATAACATAATATATCTAATAGTAGTATGTGGGACAGTTTTAATTAATAAATTAATAATAATATTAATTAGTCATATCACTATTTTTTATTGTCTAGTTCCGCTTTCTATTGAATTACGCTAGGTGCAAACCTCTATCTACCACAGTATTGGAAATATGTGGGAAGATATTTATTTATTTAATATAATAATTTACAATTTGATAATCATAAACTGTAAAGTTACACATGCAAAAACTTCACTCTTGGAAAAAGTTTTTATAAACCGTTTCGGAAAATTTTTACAAAAATGTTACAAAAATGGATTTCGAACATAAGCGACCTATTTGTATCTAAAAATGCGTGAAACTTAGACAAGAGCTGCATGTCTTTAGAAAGAGAGAGGTGGAGGAGCAGAGAGGGAAGGAATTCGGGGGTTCTGGTTACCTTTACCGATGGTGGACTCCTTGTCCTCCTCGCAGCGTAGTTCTTTGCGTTTGTAGCACTATCTTATCAATTTCTGCCACCAAATAGTCGCGTAATAATTCGTGTTCTAATTTGAAGGGTTTAGCATGTCAATTTGATCACGGGCCATGGGTCAATAGATTTAATTCCTCAGGGGTGACGACGCACCTGTAACCTACTTTGAAAATGGTTTGCTGGTGTTCTGGTCTGTATTAGATAATTACCCGCAAGAGCACGAGATGCTGATCTAACAGCAGTATTCTGAGAGAATAGGAACTAAATTTATAAATTGCTTGCATTTTGCATTGCTCCGATCCCAAAGCAAGCAGATATAGCACTTGTGGTATGAAATTGGAAACAATGAACTCGTCACAATCACCTGGAAAATGTATAAAAAGTGGCTTTTCTGTATTGATCTTTCCGGGAATCGGACCCGGAACCACAGAGATGGCGACACCTTCACAACCGATGGCAGTACCAGGTACCTACACACCTTACTAGCCACTAAATTTCGGTCTGGTATTTTAAGAGACTATTATGAAGCCTTTTGTCTGTAGCGAATGACATTTTGAAAGTTTTCCTTTTGTCGCATCTAACGACACCCATGGGAACAAAGTAGATAGTATGTTTTTACGCCCATATCAGACTTTTCATTAATTATTTGACAGAGACTGATAACCGGAAAAGTTCCTCGGGGTTGAAGCGTCGAGTAGACATTGCGTCTATATCCTGTAGACTTTTATAAGCCGTTAAGTAAACAAACGTGGTTCAAAATATTCATTAGAAAGAGTAAAAGCTGCGATTTCCGAGTGGTTGGGTGATCGGACTTCGAGTCAAGGGACCCGAGTTCTATCCCCTGTTAGCACGCTCGTGCTACCTGGAGATCGTACTCGGGTCCTCACCAATGTGTTTTTTCAAAAACATATGTATGATTTATATCGCTGGCTTGGACATGAAGACACTTGTCACGTTGTCCTAATAAATGTCTTCTGTGAAAGGTGGGTTGAAAGGACTTAATTGTCTAGACCTCTGTCTATCCCTGTATTGGTAATGGCGTGAAGATGTTTTTATTTATTTTTAAAGAGACATTGATCTTTTATTAAAAGTGTAGTAGTTAGTAGACTGATCTCCTTACTAGTACACTTTGATTACTCCCATTTGGAGCCACGTAGTATATACATTCCAAACAGCTCTTTACGCGAGTGCAAATCGGTAATATGGCCGGCGTCTCACGTCCTCGCTTCACGCTCAAAGGCCGCGTTCCCCGGGTGCCTTTTATAAACTGTGCAGCTCTCGATTCGAGCTTGAATCGAGAGCTCGCTATTCTGGAAAAGGCTGAAAATTACATGAGGACATTTCACTGGTCGCTGGCAGGTATCTTTAGCGAGTAGTTTACTATTAAGTTAGGGATTCGTATTTTAAATAAAGTGTACTTTTTTATGAGTTTATAATATAATAAGAAATCATATTAGCAGAGTGATTACAGGAATCGGAATTGAGGCTTCCTTACTTAGGACAGGACAAATTTCAATAAACTGTAATTCTAAATATATTAAATGTTATTCGTTTCGCGCATTTACCCTGAACTGGGGTGGAAAGAGGTATAGACAATTAAGTAGAAGAATTCGAGATTGTAGCAGACTTTTACTGGCCTACATTATAAGTATAGTTGTTAATAACTTCGGATAACTACAAATACAATTCCTTGTTTTTGTAGTTTATGTTTAATTAATTACTATAGGAATGTCTGTCGGTTCAATAATAAAATAAGTAAAATAAATAGTAGAATGTATATTTGTATTAATTTTTATTTACTTGTTTTGTTATTATTTTATAATAGTGATTTCGTTCGTTCTTTCTAATATCGTTTTATTGAAATGGTAAAAAAAACAAAGCGTAAATAATAAAATTCTAGTTATTCACAGAAATTTCTCTACGAATCACACATCAGAAAAATGTGTAATTAAAAATTGTATTTAAACGTATTTTAGTAATGCAGATTGTTTTGTTAAGATTTTTGTTGTAGTTCTCACAATATATAACATACTGCAGTATATAACATACTTCGATGTTTACGAATAAGTTATCCATTCATTCCAGAACTTGAATATTATTGTGTATCAATCGAAAATAGAATATTTATTACTTAAATTGCAGGTCGGTTTTGCCAAAGACACAACAGGGAGTTGAGACAGTTCGAATTTATTGACGTAAAGGCTCAGTAGTTCACAGTTCTCGGAACGCACCTCAGCTTCTCCTTTAGACAGAGTTAGAGGAATAGCTGGGGGTGGATAGGGGGGTTGAGAGACGTTGCAGCTCATAGCTGACGTCGACCGACCATAATGTGCCTCACATAGCAGATAAATATATCATGTATATATAGCGCGAGTCAGTTTTACGTCATTTGTCTTTGCATATACGATTTATGCCGTTTCTGTGACATATACTGTGTCAAAGTCGTACTTGTCATTGCTGTAAATCTGCGCTGGCTGTGTTTCTCAATTGAAATATTCGGCTTGCGTTACTATTTATTAGACATGTTATTTATTCTGGGAGCGTGGTATGTGATTGTAATTGCACACTACTATTTCCAGTAATCCAGTAATCTTTGAAGATAGCAACGGAAATAATTTAATTTGTCAGACAGAGGCAACGATTACCATGACAATCTATAAAACACATTACATAACATTTAAAATACTACATAATATGTAGTATTTTAAAAGAACATGTTTTATGTTTCTGTGGAAACTTTAGAATACAAAGTATGTACTTACATTTGGGTAAGGATGGCAAGATCTGCTAAATTTCAAATGATTCCTTTCGATTACTTTTCGACTTTTGAGAAATTCTGGTAAAAATTACGTCGCCGAATAAAGACGAAGAATTCATTGTGTTTTTTTAGGATAACAATTGTTTTGGTACTGTAGCAAAAAACTTTGAGCCCTAGATTTAATCTGTTTTTTTAATTTGCTTATAGAAAATAATAAATAAAGACAGTGCATTCATTTGATGAATGGATAAAACAATAAATGAAATCGATGTTGATTGATGTTTACATATATACATATTTTAAAACATAATTACGTGGTTTTAATAATTGTACTTTATAGACTATATATTTTTTACTGGGTAGACAGAGGTCAAGACAATTAAGTCCTATCGACCCACCTTCCACCGAAGACATTTTTTGGAACAACGTGACAGATGGTGAGGCTGCCGCCGTCTTTATGTTCAAGCCATCGATAAATATCGTACAACAGTTTTTGAAAAAACCCATTGGTACGAGCCTCTCATCTGAGGATCAAACTCGGGCCTTTTGACTCGAATTCCGATCACCCAACCACTCGGTTATCGTGACAGCCTTTACGTTGCTATAAATCAATATGTCAATGTATTAAAATAACGTGTATTATGCATTGTATATACATGCGTTGTATAATTCGAATAAACATTGCATTTTCTTAAAAAATGTATAATAAAAACTTAAAGAAAAAGTTTGCTAACGTCAAAATACAGTAGTATAAAGTTTTTTTCTCTAAGTTTTTGTTGTTGCTTTTCTACGCTGGAAATAAAATTCGCTGTTGCATTATTTTTCATATAATAAAGGATTCTTTTCATGTGAGAACGAATTTTATAAATGACACATACTCGTATCTAAGAATATAAAAATAATATCTAAATACAAAATATTCTGTGCGTGGCTCTGTAATAACAAAGTATAAATTCATATATCTATGTACAAAAAAAAGCTCCTTTAAAGTTATAGGACTGTTTGAACGTTGAAAGAGCTATTTTTGTTATTTTATCTTCGCGCTAAGATTTTTATTGTTTCAACTTTTATATTTCTTTTATTAAATTGAATTAGTTCTTTTGTTAATATGAATTTTTATTTATATTTACTTATTTATAAGTTGAATTAGTTCTTTTGTTAATTTTAATATTTATTTATATTCAGTTTTTTTGTTAATATGAATATGATATAGTAGTCGTCACTATAAACAATTTTTAGAATTAATTTAATGAAAGTTTATTTTATATTATATTAATGAATATTAATTTGAAATTGCATGTGGATTGGCTGGCGATTGCAATCAAAATTGTGTTAATTAAACCTCCATAACCTCCTCCACCATCCAAACCAGATATATTTTAGGTTCACCTACGTTACCATGGGTTTTTCATAAACTGATGTACGAATTATATCTTTGGCTTGGACATAAAGACGGCGACGGGCTTACCTGTCACGTTGTCCCGAAAATATCTTCGGTGGAAGGTGGTCCGAAGGGACTTAATTGTCTAGACTAGACCTCTGTCTACCCCTGTATTGGGAATTGCGTGAAGATATTTATTTATTTATTATTTATTATTCACCTACGTTACCTCAAAATTTTATTTCCAATGGAGTATTTTAGCAGGACCTTCATAAGTCACGATAGCCGAGTGGTTGGGTGGTCGGAATTTCGAGTCAAGAGACTCAAGTTCGATCCCCAGATGGCAGGCTCGTACCAAAGAGTTTTTCAAAAACTTATGTACGAATTTCATCGTTGGCTTGGACATAAAGACGGCGACGGTGGGTCAAAGGGACTTAATTGTCTAGACTAGACCTCTGTCTACCCCTGTATTGGGAATTGCGTGAAGATATTTTTTTTAATTATGTTTATATTAAAGGAATTTTACGTGGTACTACTCATAGACTGTATCGTTGACGAACACCTGCATTGAGTCACGGAGTAATCAGTAACTGATTGCCTAATATCAATATCGTTAAATGCATAATAGTTCTTAAAGTGACAAACTTTCGCTTCTATTAGATTCATCATTCTATAAAACGATTAAGGTCATTCAGTATTTAATTCATTCGGACTTTTGTCGATCTCTGTAAAAGTGGTCAGAGCAAAGCGATCTCTGCACGTCGATTAGAAAGCCTAGTATTGTTGAGGGAAGTTTATCCTGCAGTGCCTGCGTGCTTATCAAGAGCTGGAACAAAGAGGCGGCAAGACAAAGGGGCTCAGGGGCCGTGTGTACGGGGAGTTTGGGACATCGACAGGCTGCAGTCCGGCCGCGGTCCGCGCTCTAATTAAAACACCCTGCGTCCCGCCCACTGCCACCCGATCGGACAAAGATCGGTTACAATATAATAAGATAGACAGGCTGCAAGGTAGAAAATACTCTTAGTTTAACGTGGGTGCCCAAGCCAGGGTTACTTAGCTTCACAACAACGACAACGCGGGAACCTCTTCCGGAGTTTACGATTTCCTTCTGCTCTATCTTCACCACTAAAAAAAAAATTAAATATCAATCCTGATCCTAAATAAATATCTTCACGCCATTCACAATACAGGGGTGGACAGTGGTCTAGACAATTAAGTCTTTTCTGCCACCTTCCACTGAAGACATTTTCGGGACTACGTGATAGGTGGTGAACCCGTCTCCGTCTTTATGTTCAAGCCAACAATATGAATGGAACATAAGTTTTTAAAAAAAAAAAAACCCATTGGTGCGAGCCGGCTGTCTGGGGTTGGAACTCGGGTCTCTTGACTCGAATTCCGATCACCCAACCACTCGCCTATCATGACTTCTTATACACAGAAATCATACACCAAATATAAGAATTGAAATACAAAACCTCGATCACCTAACCATTCGGATACCGTGACAATAACTGTCATATATTTATATATAACTATTTGGCACGCTACTTAGTCCACGTGGCTTATAACTTCTACAGTATAAATTTCATTTTTATTTTACATTTCTCAATTTTAATACTCTTTGTACTTGGTTTATTATTATCATGAAACTTTTGGATCATTAAATTTTAAGCAAGTGGCCAGTCTACGTGATAATCTACACCGGGAGCGACCACCCCGCCGGCGGCGATGTAAAAAAGGACAGCCACGCACCGCGAGTAAGATTGCCTCGTAAAACTCCATACATCTACTCGCACACGCCGTCTATACGCACTCGGAGCCTCTACGACCTACCGTTTTAATTAACCGTTACGGATCACGTTTCGTCTCTATTACACTTAATTTAAGGAGTGCGCAAGTGGACTGACTTGAAGCCAAACTTAAGAAATAAGGTTCTATGTAAAAGTAAAAATAAGTGCAAAAGATATATCTTATTGGCGTGAGGATTAACTACCGATTTCTTTTTGTGTGTGTCATTAAACTGAGGAAAAGTTTTGCGTAAGGAGAAGGACATAAAAATGTTTACTGTTAGGTGACGGGATAATAATCGCTTAAAACATGTTGCAGTTGTCGATAGGTTTGTGGCGATCTTGTGTTGCCTATATTACGCAATGGACTATAAACAGCTTTAAGAAAGAAGAAGTAGAAGAAACTTCAAGAACATAACTAATCAGACTGGAGACGCGCAGTAGGAGTACGAGCTTATATAATCTTCTTTAAGTTGTAAAGAGAAAGATATCTTTCAATTAGGAACACAACATGTAAGCTGTTGATTGTTGCAGAGATATCACCAATGCTTTTGCTGGACACAGTTGGATACCGATTTAACTACATCAAAACCCAGAGTTCCATCTCTCTCTTTCGCTTTGTCTTCCCTTGGTCATTTAATTCGGGGTCGTCTCTCACCGTTTTCTCATCCTGTCTTTTTTTTCCAGACTTTTCACACTTCTTCTGATCCTTGTTGATAACAAAGCCTAGAAGACTCCTTCAATACAAGTTTCATGGAGTCTTCCATGCTTCTTCGATCCGGTATTTATATTCACGAAAGTTGAATTTTTGAAATTTAATGGTTTCTTGTTTTAACGCGAATATTACACATTTTTAAATAAATCGCGATGAAATCTGAAAATCGTTTTATTTTTAAAAATTTTTGAAATTTTAATTTCAAGCTTGCGAATCTTTCACGAGGCTTTCGCCGACCCCACATAGCATGGGATAAGGGCAGGAAGAAGAAGAAGAGTCCAAATACTGGTAATTGGCGGACAATTAAATTAAACGGACTATTAACTAAAAATTCACGATAACCGAGTAGTTGGGTGGTCGGAATTTCTAGTCGAGATACCCGAGTTCGTTCCCCAGGTGGCAGGCTCGTACCAATGGGTTTATCAAAAAACCTATGTACAAATTGTATCGTTGGCTTGGACATAAAGACGGCGACTGGCTCTCCACCTCCAGCAGGTAACCGGAGGACCACGCACCCCCCTCCCCAATTTTGGGGGGGGGGCACTCTAAGGCCGGCAACGCATCTGCTATGTCTCTGGTATTGCGGCTGTTCATGAGCGGCGGTAACCACTAACCATCACGTGAGCCGCCTGCTCGTTTGCCGGCCTTTTCTATAAAAAAAACCTGTCACGTTGTCCCGAAAATATCTTCGGTGGAAGGTGGGTCGAAGGGACTTAATTGTCTAGACTAGACCTCTGTCTACCCCTGTATTGGGAATTGCGTGAAGATATTTTTTTTATTAAATTAAAACAAGCGTACCTGACTACTAAGAAATTCTGGTATACATAGAGGTAGTAACCATATAGGGTTTGGGCACGTTGAGCGAATGAGTGAAGACCGAATGGTGAAGAAAATATATAGCGCGAAAGTTAATATTAAAAGGTGTCGAGGTAGACCGAGACTAACTTTCGAAGACCATGTAAGCATATTGATCGAAAAGGGGAGGGTCAAGAGTACTCGGATACCTAGACGTGCATGTATGAAGAAGATGATGAATCTGAAAGAAGCGAAAGAAGTATGTAGGGATCGTGATACTTGGCGATCTGTTCTCTCTGGCTACCCCATCAGGGATTGTGCGTGAAGATAAATAAAATAAATAAATGAATAATAAAATTATAATATACGTAAGGAAAACCCCACTTCGAGAAACCTTATATACAATATCTAATACGTATATAAATGCTACGTTTAGGCGGTTAGTCGACGTAGCAACATGCATTTCAAGCGCTAGATGACAGCAGTTACGCGCGTGGGTGCCAAGTGCCATCGTGTACAGATAAGGGCGGGGCGGTGCGACCTGACGCAGCGGAAATTACCGCGCATAATCAAAACCTACTACGACGTAGCTAGCCTCTACGTCTCTACGGCTTGCATTGCTAAACGGGGGGTTATCACGTTCTTTTTATTGGGCGACTTAAAGCAAGTGAAAAAATGGTTGGTTATATTTTAATCAGACATTTTACGTGACATAAATTAGAATAGATTTAAACTAAATTTACTTGTCATGTTCGGTTCCTCTAAATTTATTTAAAAAATTTACAATATTAGAAATACGAGAAAAATGAGCACTCGATAGAAGTAAAACCTACTGTAAAAGGAAAGTGCTTTATTAGCTGAAGAGCGACAAAAGTGACTTCGTATTTTTTCACTTCAAAATGCAAAAAGTAGGGAATGCCATCCAAATGCATTGACCTAGGTTTACAGTTTTTTGTTATGCACCAGCCGTTTTTTTTTACTTCAAACAAATACTAAAAACGTTCTTTAAGCGATTAAGTTGAAAACCCAACGACATCGCTTGTAGAATGCGTGAACGCATTGGGAACGATCATACAAATATAATTTTCTTCACAGATTTTGGGATATGCAGGTTCCCTTCAATTGTCTTCGTCAATTATATTAGAAAACAGTAGTTTCGTAGTTTTGAAACTTTCAGCAAAATTATCAAGTCATAGCTACCATACTTAAGAAGCATAAATTGAAAAATACTTTGATGAACCATAAATAAAAAATTTAAGACTGTATAACTGTAAAAAGAACAGAAAATATCCGAACATTGCGAGATTTGTGATACGTACATATTATGTGTGTATGTGTGAGGAGCCGTGAGGTCGAGTAGGAGACAAGGGTCGCTCGTCGAATCCCGCTGATGAGGGCCGCGGTACTACGCGAGAGAGACGTTACGAGGGTCTGCATCTACATGTACCGATAATACGTACATACCCACTTCCCGTCCTACAAATGTATTCTTTTGTGTTTTAGAAAATTTGTACGGATCTTTTTATTAGTTATATACGTTCTTCGGATTGATTTTTTATCTATTTATTTAATATTTTACGCACACAGTAAACACAAAGTTAACAGACAGATGAGACAAAGATGAAATTTGCACAAAGGCCCTGCTTATTTCTTTAGAAATCTATTTCAGCAGACCTGTGTGTGTAGACACCGTTTATCTATGTATATCTATGTATCTTTGTATTAAAATTTCTTTTAACAATTTTAAGCATAATAACAGCATAATAAGCCCAGGAGTTGAACCTGGATTACTCACCTGTACAGCAAGCGCCCTGGCCACTAGGCGTCACCACGGCTATTAAACAGTAATAACCTTTTAGTTAGATATATGTCGTGTGATTATCGCTTAAAAATATATCACTCGCCTTTCTTCCCGTAGGTGACGTAAGATGCGACTAAAATGGCGAGATAACCATCTCGAAATATACTAGACCAAAATTCAACAGACCAGTGACGAGCGGCAGCGTATACGTTGCGAGGTGTCTGGTACTGCGATCGCCAATTCGCGTACCTTTTTTTCCAGTAAACCCTCTCATAAGAGACAGGCCTATGTCCTGCAGTGGAATTTTCAGGCTGTTAGGATGGTTGGTATAATATGAGTGAGTATTTAACGACGTGATCAATTCACATGCCGTTGTTTATATTGTGTTTATAAAGATTTCAGTATACAATTATTACATTTGTAATTGTATATGTAATATAATTTTAGATTTAATAATTGTATAATGACATCTGTAAATATCTTAAAAAGTCACGATAGCCGAGAGGTTGGGTGATCGGAATTCGAGTCGAGAGACTTAAGTTCAATCCCAAGATGGCAGGCTCGTACCAATGAGTTTTTTCAAAAACCTGTTTACGATTATTATCATTGACATAAAGACGGCGATGGGCTCACCACCTGTCACGTTGTCCCGAAAATATCTTCGGTGGAAGGTGTGTCGAAGGGACTTATTTGTCTAGACTAGACCTCTGTCTACCCCTGTACAGGGGATTGCTTGAAGATATTAAAATTTAAATTTATAGATGTCAGTCTGATTGATCACCACCTGTCACTTTGTCCCAAAAACATCTACGGTGGAAGGTCATATGAACTTAATTTTCTAGACTAGACCTATGTCTATCCCTCTATTGGGAATGGGGTGAAGATATTTATTTATTAATTAATATTGTAAATATCTCCACGCAATCCGTAATAAAGGGGAAGACAGAGGTCTAGACTAAATAACATCTGTATAATTAATGAATTTCGTCATAGCCTAAGTCTGTTAGCAATATAGTATTTATCAACGTCGATCTCAATACTATATTTATATGGTCGATATATTTGTAGGAATAATCCTATATTTGTACTGTCAAGAGAATGATATATGATATAGCAATGCTAGAATCCGATAGGTAACTTGACCAGTTACATAATAGATCTCAAACGGATTGCGCAATAGGAAATCATAGAACAAAGTCTATACCAAAGTCTATAAACCAAAGTAATAATTCCTAAGTATAATTCCTCGAGGGTTGTTACAAACTAACTGTAACCATCCTCGTTAGAAGTTGGTTGCTGGTGTCCAGGAGTTGCAGTGTGCAGTGTGCAGTAGTCACTTACCAATACTTAACCATACCAAAGGTGATATTCCTAATTTATATCTCTACTTTAACATAGCACGTCCTAACGAGTCGCGATAGCCGTGTGGTTGGGTGATTGAAATTCGAGTCAGGAGACCCCGAGTTTTAGATGGTAGGCTCGTACCAAAGGTTGGCTTTGACATAGAGACGCCAGTCACGTTGACCCAAAAAATGTCTTTCGCGAAAGACATCTTTGTCTACCCCAGTATTGGCAATGGCGTGAAGACATCTCACTTTATTTTTCTTTTGCTTTAACGTAGTAATAAATTACACACTCTATTAGCAATAACTTAGTGTTCCTATTTCAAGCATTAACCTCTAGTCGACAGCTTAATATGTCGTCGGCAATGTGCGGACGGTCGTTGATTACGCGACCACCTCTCCGGGGTAGCTCCTGGCTAGAAAAAGGTATTTTTCTTCGTCGCTTGACTCATGGGAGCGACGAGGGTTGTTTACGAACACTCGAGACATCCCCGAGGCGTTCCATGGCCCCTCCATGGCCCTCCTTGGCCCCTCGCTGATCCCCGCGAGCCCGTGATCGATACGACGACACGGCGGGCCCCCTGGGCGCGTCAATTTGGCCTCCTCGTCAGCGCTAAATTATCCCGACATCTTTAAATGGAATTTCGCGAGCCGCGCGCCCAACAGTCCCCGCACGTTTGCGTAAGGATGCATTCGCATTGATTTACTTTTCTGAACGATTATATTTAAACTTTTCTCAACTATTACAAGTCACGAAGAACATTAAATTTAACGGATATTTCTATATTATTATACGACTAATTGTATCATTATATGCTAAGAATTTATGTCGTTCTATTGTTTTTAAATGAATAAAATTATAGGAGTTTTATGCGTTTTTAAAATTGGTTATTTAGGTTTGTTATAGTTAATCGATATATGAAACTCTTAACATGCAAGTTGAAAATCAAGAAATGGTTACATATTTAGTTTTTGAAGTAATTCACTGAAATTTTAAATAATTAAAAACAGATAATTTACTACAGAGAATGCTTATTTACGTTTTTAATATGATTTTAGTATTATTTTTGGGACTAATTATTTTTTTAACGGAAACGATGACTTAATATCCAAATGAAACATAAATTTTGTAAGTTGTAAAGCCAACTTAATTAAGGCTACGACTTTGGAGAATACCGGAGTGAAGAATGGAATTTTCCTATTGCTTAGTGACTGAGATAACAGGAGGCTTACATCCCCGATCAAGCTCTTTTCCCTCTTTCTCGCCTCCAATCCCTTTTTTTATAGATAGGCAATATGTGCATTACCCCTCTGCCTCTCTGGTGCTGCGAGAGTTTATGGACGTCGGTCATCTACAATCAAGTGAACCCATAAAACATAAAAAGAATGTTTCTATATTAAATTAAACAAACATGAAAAAAAAAACAAGATGAAATGAAAATAGAATGGACAACAGTCTGCATGTGGACACGCCCTAACGGCTTTCAGAATGTAACGAGGGTAGATGTTCCCTCGTCGCAGCACGCGATGCGGCACCTGGCTTTGGCCGTTCGCTTTGCTATGCCCGCCTAGTTTCTACGCGCCTAGTATATTCCAGAATTTATTAGTGCGTTACAATACGTAGTACGAGTACAAGTAACACTACCTACTGGGTATCGCTGTTTGTATGTTGATTTATTTTAGTGTATTTTTAAAGGAAAATGTTGAAGTATGTGAAAAGTTACTTTCGTTGGAGAAAATCTTTTTTCTTTTACGTCTTTTTAACCTATTTTAAAAATAAGGTTATCAATTAGATAATGGTTACTAATTCGACCGAATTCGGAACGTCACGATAGCCGAGTGGTTGGGTGATCGAAATTCGAGTCGCGAGACCCTAGTTCGATCCCCAGGTAGCAGGCTCGTACCAATGGGTTTTTTCAAAACATATGTAACTACTATTTATAGTGTTGATTTGGGCATAAAGACGGCGACGAGTTCAGTCTACCCCAGTATTGGAAATAGCGTGAAGACATTTATTTATTTTGTTTGAGTAATTCGACACAGAAACATCTATATATATAAATACTAGGCCAAATAAAAAAAATTTCTACGAAGTCGGTTCATATTTCTGTAATTTTTTGTTAGATCGATATCTTTTAACATTAGAGAGATACATTAATAACAAAATCGATTGATTTAAAGGAAGATTCTGTGTAAATTTAATTGTTTATAAATTGAACTCCGTGAGACGCAGCACTAAATACATTACTGCGATACATCGCCGTAGTGACAGGTCGGCGGCGACTTCGAACGGCATACGTAATTAGGCCAATGGTCGAATATAAGATTGCGAGCACAGTGCTCAAGAATAAGCGGAGATCGAAAGGAATCTTTACTAAAAAACGTTAAATTTTATTATGAAACATCATGCCGTATTGCATTTATGTTAGAATATATTAACCCCTTTCTTCGTTTGTATTTTAAAAGTAAATAATAAAATAAATAAAACAATATCTTCACGCAATTCCCAATACCCCCAGTATTGGGAATTGCGTGAACAGAGATGAACGTGAAGCGTGAACAGAGTGCGTAGACAGAGGTCTAGTCTAGACAATTAAGTTCATTCGACCCACCTTCCACCGAAGATATTTTCGGGACAACGTGACAGGTGGTGAGCCCGTCGCCGTCATTGTGTTTAAGCCAACGATATAATTAGTACATAGGTTTTGAAAGACCCATTGGTACGAGCCTGCCACCTGGGGATCGAACTCGGGTCTCTTGACTCTAAATTCCGACCACTAAACTACTCGGCTATCGTGATTATTTTAAATGTAGATCAAAATAAACTGATTGACGGTGGTAGGTGTATGGTATAATGAAAGGAAATGTTTATTCATAGCCTGAGTACTGATAGCAAATAATACAAATACTACAATAATTAGTAAACTATGGCGTTACTTTGCGGAGATTCTATATTATACAATTATTTTGCACGACACCGCATGCAAAAGTAAATTTTCGTTAAGAGAAAATTTAGCATCAAAGCCTATTTATCGTGCAGTCAGCTGATAAGTATTTCTTATATTTTTACGCATTTCCCTGTACTGGGGTAGTCAGAGGTCTGGAACATGTAGTCCTTTCGACTCAAATTTCACTGAAGCTTATTACGGACAACGTGATAGATGCTTTCATCGTTCAAGTGTATAACGATACAAATCCTCCACTTGTTATATATAATATCCTGCAAGCAATATTTTGATTATGCTCTCAGAGGTCACTACATTCAGCAGCGAACTTTGATATGCTGCAAAAGATGCACTATAAGTCATAGATTATTAATGTAACTCGTTCCCGCTAGTTCCACTGTACTAAAGTCGCACCTGAAAGCTCGTTTAACACAACCCCCCTCCCCCCTGCGTCCCCCTCGGCCCTCCCCGGACCGCGGACGCACACGCGCCATCTTAATGACCCGCGTCGCTAAGCTGGAGCCAATATTCGAAGAGACGGCATCCGGCTCATCACCCACACGCATCAGTTAAGTGCGCCATTATTAACCCGGCGGCCGTAAGCTTGACAACTTCGAACCAATTTATTTCCATGCCAAAAACCGTGAATTTTTTTCTGTCGATTACGCGATCGCGGTTTTATGGTGTCGCCAGTACCGTGGTTCCCGGGTTCGATTCCCGGTCGGGTCAATGTAGAAAAACTTTTGTAAAAAATACTTTTTCTACATTTTCTCGGGCCTGGGAGTTGTTGAGTATGGTACCTTAGTTGTTTCCGATTCCATAATCACTTGTATTATTAATTATATTTACTTAAGCTGCCTACTTTAGTATATGAGTTGTATGTAATGTTGTCCCTATGTATATATGTATGTTTTTAACGAAAAAAATAAAATATCTTCTCGACATTCTTATTACAGAGGTAGATAGGTAGATACCGAAGATATTTTTTTGGGACAACGTGACAGGTGGCCCGCCTGTTGCCGTCTGTATGTCCCAACGATACCGGTCGGTTAACTAATAAATAATAGAAATAAAGTGAATTGTGTACAAGTGTTGAACAATGAATTTTAATGCAATGCAATTTCACCAAGTGACAACAATCGCAAGTATAAATGATATAATTAATACTTAACTTTTTGAAAACCCCATTGGTACGAGCCTGCCACCTGGGGATCAACCTCAGGTCTCTTGACTCTGGATCTTGATCACCCAACCACTTGGCTATCATTACTTTTTGTCATTTTACTTAAGGGCTAAGTAGTCTGAATTTAGTTGATATTTATAGAAATTTATCTCGAGAGTATTTAGCGACCAGACTACCTAGTCCGGGACGATGCTTGAATATTTATAAATATTAATAACAATGTTCACAGAAAAATGTTGTTTACAGTTATGCCAACCATTTATTAACACTCTTCTTCTTCTATCAAAAGTACAATGCTGAACAAGGGCTCCCCCAAACTCTTCAGTGAAAAGTGTCTCCTCTCACTCTGTCTACCCAAGTATAGGGAAATGCGCGAAGAGATATTTTTAAACGTATCATAGTAAATAGTTATAATCAAAGTATTAATCGAAATCGTGTATGGTTGGCTTTATCTCGGAGTACAGGCACACTTAAACCATTCGCGTTATCAGGTTCGGCCAACGTCGGCAGCCAGCGAGCGTAATCACCACCAACGGTGACCGCTCACGCGTAAATTATCAACGGTGACCAGCGGAGCGTGCTCCGCCACACCCTCGGTATCCCTCACGAGTCCGTTACGAACCCGCTCGCGCTGTGGGAGGGTCGGATGTCTACCTAAACTGGTCCTTCGGGTCCTTTACTAATGCCCGCTTAGTACTCCGGCCGCGGCGTGCAAACATAATACTGTCGCCTTCAATCCTGACCACCCAAAGACGGGATGTGACGTTTCTAACAGACAAATTGCGAGGCTTCAGCAAGCATCGGTTTTTCATTAAACTGCCTCAATATGTATAAAAGCTATCATTAAAATAACAATACAGCTACATGTAAATGTATACATGCCTAATTCGTACCCAATATACAATACCTAAGTGTATGTGGTGGTCAAAAGGATCACTGAGGCTTTTCGTAATTGTAAATAAATAAAAAAAATAAAAATAAAAGTAAATATTTAAAACAGCCGCGTAGTTTTCCACAGTGTTACAGGTTCAAATCAGAATTGGGTCAGGGTAGAGTTAGTAAATATTTTTTAAGTTGTAGATCATATCATATACCCTACTTTTAGAAACTATTTTCCCTTTTTAATGCCGCGTTCTATATATTTAACGCTTCTATTAGATATAAATAAATATAATAAATATCTTCACGCAATTCCCAATACAGGCGTAGACAGAGGTCAAGTCTAGACAATTAAGTCCTTTTGACCCACCTTCCACCGAAGATATTTTCGGGACAACGTGGCAGGTTGAGAGCCCGTCGCTGCCTTTATGTCCAAGCCAAAGATGAAATTCGTACATAAGTTTTTGAAAAACTCATTGGTACTGCCACCTGGAGATCGAACTCGGGTCTCTCGACTCGAAATTCCGATCACCCAACAACTCGGCTATCGAGACTTTTATTAGATAATGCGAGTATTACTTTCAAATAGGCAGAATAAATGAGTATTATTAAGACATGAAATACATTTATTTAGTTTTTCTGCTAAATATAAATTAAAAACTATCACAGATAATTTCTTCTGAATAAGCTTTGTTGAAAAAGTGGTCGAAAGAACTTCATCATCTAGACCTTAGCCTACCCCAGTATGGGAAATCCGAGATAATTCCGATAAAAAAGATATTGTCTTTCAAAAAAAGTACGCATTGTATTTCAGGTGTCTCATTTCTCAGAAATTAACCAATTCAATTCGATGCTGGGTGACTAGACTTCACCGAGCATCATCTGGCCCTCATTATCCCGCGACGTCAGCGCGAGCGAGATCCAATATCCCGACGCGTAATAACAATCGCGATTTTCTATCGGGCACGAGTAAATTATGCACGACATCTACACAATCGGAACTTACGGAAAAGTTCACAAATGTAAACTCTAGGACACAAGGAATAAGAAACACGGTGACTGCAAAGGTCAGAATTCTCGTGAAAATTCGTCGAGGACACCGCCGCGCTAATAGCTTAGAGACCCTCCTCCCTCCCCCTCCCTACTTTCTAGCACACTTTCCAAAATAAAGGAGGAGCTCTTAATTGTGCATCGAATCGGTCCGCTCGTGTCCAGTACCCATTGCTCTCGATATGCAAGCCACTGTAGTTCTTAACGTGAAGCGACTTAGCCTAAAATTGCGCGAACGTCTGGCCTCTACCGCGGCGTGTACTCGGGCAACGATATTGAATAATAAACGAGCTCGGTTTCCAGCGTTTATTTTAGGGTGAGAGTACCTTAAACTAAAGCAAATAACTGGAAACGCTGCGAACTAAGTTATCGGTCCGGCGAAGCATATCGACCGACACTCCTTTTCGTTTCGTATTAAGCGACAAATGTCGCTAGAATTATGATGGCTCTAACAGTCGGCGGAATGACCATCTCGGATAATTCCATGCCTTTTTTTTGTGGGTAAATAAATTATAACCACCCCGTCGGGCAAGGACTGGATGTCGGGCTCGCACCAACCAAAAATCTACGGTGTTCCGCCATCGCCGCATGTTGACAGGGCCACTGTAACGCTCACGCACACATTCGCCCACCCGTGCCCGCCTGAATGAAGGCAGCCACTCCTCGGGACACAACAAATCGTTTTCCTCTCCCTCCAGGCAGTCCTGCCTGGTTTGTGCGTCTGCACCGGATTACGGACGCGTCCACCTTCATGGCCTCCAAACGCACGTAGGCAACGAACTTTGCTATGCTTCTCGCTATGGGGCCATGAAGAAGGCGGATTCATGTCCTAACACCAGCCCATCTAATTTAAGTAGAATACCTAAATTAGAAGGGTGAAGGGCATCAGCATTGACGTTGGTACAAGAGTATCTGGTAGTGGGATCCGAAAATTACGAGTTGCACTCCGGGAGTGCCGACGGAAATTAAAAATATTTACCTATGAGATGAGGAACAGTGACAGCAGCAATGATACATTTATAACCTTAAATTCAAAAACACTTGTGGTACAAACTTGGAGAGTTTGTACCACAAGTGTTTTTGAATTCTTCACTTCTTATTAAATCAATGTACAGTATATATAGCAATGTATATTATTGACACTTCACAGTTTTAAGTAAATTTTAAGACATATAATTCACAGCAATAGCTGAAATATATTATAAATATTATAATTATTATAATTACTTTATAGGTATATTGTTCAATTGAAAGAATAAAATAGTGTTAAACATAAATGTTTACTGCGAATTGTACAGAGTTCAGGGCTCAAAATGCATACTGGCACACTTATACATTACGCTATCCCTAATACATATTACATTATTCATTACACTATAGTTGCGTCTCGTAACAGTGTCGCGAGTCCTGCGATTTCATCTAAAAATATGCGCACCGCGCTAAAAGAAGGTTTCACTTTAGAAAAAATCTTCACGCCATTTCCAATACAGGGCTAGACAGAGGTCTAGTCTAGACAATTAAGTCCCTTTGAGCCACCTTCCACCGAAGATATTTTTGGGACAACGTGACAGGTGGTGAACCCGTCGCCGTCTTCATGTCCAAGCCCACGATATAATTCGTACATAAGTTTTTGAAAAACCCATTGGTACGAGCTTGCCACCTGGGGATCGAACTCTGGTCTCATGACTCGAAATTCCGACCATCCAACCACTCGGCTATCGTGACTTTTTAGTCTAATCTCCTGTTTCCTGTATTGGAATATTTACGTGCCCTTAAGCATTTATGTTAGTCATATGTAGGTATACCTCTTCTTTATTGCGAGTGTATTTAATAGTAGAATTATATTATTGTCCATTTTTCATTAATTTTTCAACCCACAGTATCCTTTCATGAAACTAGGGAAATTGGTCTAGTTACGTATACCACATTTTTTAGTAAATGTAAAATTGGTTATATAAGTTAGTTTAAAGTTTTGCATGCCATCGTTTTTTTTTTAAATTTCAGTTAATTAACGCTTAAATTTTTTAAAACTTGAATTACGTACGTAAATAGTTGCTGTTAAATTACTAAGAACTACTTATTTTGTTTTAACCTGTATTAGATGTTTCCTAAAAACCTGATTTTATACATTTTATTAAACACAGTTGACCATAAGCCTCCTCCGAAGATTGCCTCTTACCATAGCACTGACTAAAGCATGCATCGACTTCCTCCAATACTGAAGGATCCAATAATCCAATACTGTTTTGTAACACGTTGGGCCTTGTTGGGTATGTGTGCGTGGCTGCGCCGTCCGCTTATTAACGTGTCAATAATAAACAGTGTTAAGCTAGCCAGAGATCGTATCACTTGTCCGTCCCTATGTCTAACAATCCTCGATATATCTACTGTCACAATCAGATCCTAGATGTTAGAAATTCTGCGAATTATGTATCCTTTCAACTGATAGGTTCAGCGCAAAAATCGGTCACGTCAGTCACCTGCGAGCACACGAACGACGCTCGTAATAGTCCAAGTCGCTGAGGCCGATAACGGTCGGGATACTATGTAATCATTAAGTAGCCCGCTGAGCATCTCGGAAATTCCTAATGCAGACTATATTATATTTACGACCTCTGACGACAAAATATATGGACGAATGGAGTACACTCCGGTCTTGCTCTAAGTCTGAGCTCTGAAACCATTTTAATCTATGCTATAGCTAAACTAAACCCAGGTTTGATCCCCGGTCGTAGAAACTAGTTTTTCTACATTTTCTCTGGTCTGTGTGTTTGTAGTCCCTTCTTTGTTTCCGATTCCATAGCACAAGTGCAAAGGCAACTTACTTGGGATAATAACAATAGATGTGATGTTGTTCTTATCTATACTGTACTATACTATAAACTTATATCTTATTATATATACGTACGTAATGTATAAATACATACATACTACTTGAAACTATTACATTAAAAGACAACCTCGAGGGTCAAAGTCCTTCTATACGATATTTAAATAATTTACTATATTTTACGAAGGAGTAAAGATTTAAAATGTAGTTAGATTTCGTAAAAAGAAATTAATATTCTTACGAAGCGTAGGAACTATAGCAAATAGTTACTACGCTTGGTAAGAATATTAATTTGATATTGCAAATGTATTAATTATCAAAAGAATGCCAAATGTCCTAAAATTAAATAATTTTTCGGTCAGAAAAAACAAAAACTTTGTGGAAGTTGATCCACAGATTAAATATTTGTATAGAGCAGGGATAATGGTTCCGGGTTTGGGACTTATGCATGAGCGATTTATGTTAGTAAGCGCTTCCAATATTCTAGAGAAATGCGAAAAAAGCGAGGCTACTATTTTTTGAAGAAATATAGAACCTTTCACGCAGTGGTTACCCATGAATGAACGTTTCACCTAGTTAAAGCGACACTGAATTATTATAATATTTCGATTTTGGATATGCCTGATGAATCTTTCCATCGATTCTTTTACTAGATAAAAGATGACTTACTCTATTAAGTCCACAAAAGAAAATATGTAGATCTTCATAAAAGAAAAAAGGAAGGGCCTTTCTCCAGTATTTGGCGATAGAATACCTCTTCAATAAATTCTTGCAATTCTGATTAAAGTTTTAATGCTTGTGTCTGGAGTTAGCGGCAGCAGTCGAATGGCGGACTTGAACCGAACAACTTTCTCAATCCACACTCGAACCCATTAGGCTATCGTTTATCTCTAATAGAGGATAAACCAGGGGTGGTCAGGCTCGTTGCTACAGGCAGTACAATTAGTGATGGCGTACGTGTCCTCGAAATTATATTACTCACAACTGTAAACAATATAGTTATTTCTCAAACTTGCCAGTTTCTTTATTATGTTTATGTCACGTCCCAGCTCTTGGTGAAGTCAGTAATTAAAAATTCTTCTTAAAAAAATGTTACTGACCTGGGATCCAGGCCCTGGGTTACATTTGTACTATGACATTACGAGTACACCAATCGATCTGATCTGGTCTATGAAGTATTATTTTTTTTTTTACTGAAGGTAACAAATGTATAAATATACATAAAATTGGAGTTAAATTTTTAATACGTGTATATGAATGTATACGGCACATACACCAAAATAACATTTTTTTTACAATTTTTGTCTGTCTGTCTGTCGGTCTGTCTGTTTATTATAGCTAATTTCTGAAATGGCTGACCGATTTTGACGGGACTATCACTGGCAGATAGCTGATGATATAAGGAGTAACTTAGGCTACTTTTAATTTAGAAAAGCTACTTTAATCCTATTTTAATATTTTGCGGCTTAGGTCGCGAGAGACAGCTCGTATCAAAATAAAATAGTTTACGACCGAATTCCCAATTCTGGCGTTGTCAGTGACGTTTAAGTTCTCTACAATTAACATTCAATCATTTCACTAGTAATATTTCACAGAACTTGGGACACCGAAACTGGTATTGATCCAGTCGTCTGGGCAGTCAGAGATATTGACAATTTAGGCCGAAGGAGTCACATTTCCCCGGAGCTTACTAGGAACACCTGACAAGTGAAAAGTCTGTCACTGTCTTATGTCGAAGCAACCGATGCAAACGGTACATAACTTTCCAAAACAATATCGGGACGAGGCTTCCTAACTTTAACGCGAGTTCTATCCCGACATATATATCTATATCTTTTGAAAAATTAAAAGATATTAAAAAAAGGTATTTTGGTAGTTTGTTAGTCTTACAATAGTCCGGGAAAGGGTGAACCGATTTTCCTAATGTAAAAGAGTGTAAAATAAGAATAGCAAAACAGAAAAGTTTTTATCACTTTTGCTGTCTTTTCTCCAAAGCGACGTAGTAGGTTTCCAACAATAAATATCATAGTAGAAGTCATTATACCAATAAATATCATAATATTATATTTTAGGTCACTCCCACGATAAAAACTTAATTACTAATACATATGTTTATACCTAACATTACTTTTTTTCAATTTTTCTATCTCTATATCTATTTTTCTGTGTCATTAAGTCACATTGTTTTATGCATTAAGTTACCAGCAACCATTAAATAACAAACGTTTAATCTTAATTACGTTCAGTTTTAATCACACAAGCATTGCTTACATCGGTTAATTTGCTCACATTTTGAATGTTGAAAACGCGCTGTAACATTTTACAAGCTGTCATTTCACGTTGAAAATGGAGTTGCCGGTTAGGCAAAAAGCGGTGAAATGATCCGGCCTCCGCAGCGCGACGTCGTACGCTGTACACGAGGGCCGCGTACACAAAGAGATGCGAGGGTTCTCGCCACGCGCCGCTCTAATTCCCGCTCCACCAACCCGGGGACTGTAACGAATGCGCGAAAGTTTGCTTTTTACAATAAATGAATAGAAATACCTTCACGCAATTCCCAATACAGGGGTAGACAGAGGTCTAGTCTAGACAATTAAGTCCCTTTGACCCACCTACCACCGAAGATAGTTTCGTCGCCGTCTTTATGTCCAAGTCAACGACATAATTCGTACATAGGTTTTTGAAAAACCCATTGGTACGAGCCTGCCACTTGGGGATCGAACTCGGGTCTCTCGGCTCGAAATTCCGACCATCCATCTACTCGGCTATCGTGATTTCTTTCAAAGTTTCTTTTTAAAACATTGAAAATGTCGGAGTTGTGGTTTGACAGGACAGCGTTAGTTTAAGAGTAAAGAAATGTTAAAACACTCATGACCCTCCAAGAGTGCTCGGATACCTATACGTGCATGAATGAAGAAAACGATGAATCTGAGAGAAGCGAAAGAGGTGTGTAAGGATCGTAACACTTGGCGATCTGTTTTCTCTGGCTACCCCGTCAGGGATTGTGCATGAAGATAAATAAATAAAAAAATGTTATAAGAAAAATCCATAGAGAATTATGATAGGCGAACGTTACATGTACATTAGTATAGGACCTAGTTATTTTTGCTTTTAGTTCCTTTCAGCCTACGACGGTTTGTAGAAAAAATATATTTTTCGCTTTTCAATTTCATTCCCAAAGCTATGATGGATATGTGGTCCGATGATCAAAATAGGGGAAATCGAGGATGGCTCGTACAAGTGAGTTTTTCAAAGGTTATATACGTATTATGTACGATATGTATTTTATTGTTGACTTGGACAAAAAGACATCAACAGGCTCACCACTTGTTACGATAACCTAAAATAAGATCCGTTAAATGTTGGTTCATAATAATTTTCTTAGTCATATAGAAAGAGTGAAGGTAAAAAAGGTTCCTGTGTCCGTGTCTTCCTACTCTATTATTAGATTAACATTATATATCCGACATATTATAATGCATTACAACTAAATATGTGAACAGCAGAATCGGGGAAAAAATATATTTTTTTAAACAAAATGTATCACGTGTGTGGTAGTGAATTGTATAACTAACCTATCTATCTAACAATAATCAAAATTGGATTACTCTGCCCGTGATGGTTGGTGTGCATTCTATAGACTTAGTTCATGCATTTGTGGGAGGGAAGGTGGAGCTCTTATTTTCATCGGAACACGTAATATATGCTATTTTATTGCATGAGAAATTGTATAATATAATTTTATAATAAGTCACGATAGCCGAGTGGTTGGGTGGTCGGAATTTAGAGTCAAGAGACTCGAGTTCGATCCCCAGGTGGCAGTACCAATGAGTTTTTAAAAACTTATGTGCGGATTACATCGTTGGCTTGGACATAAAGACGGCGACTGGGTCACCACCTGTCATGTTGTCCCGCAAAATATTGTCGGTGGAAGGTGGATCAAAGGGACTTAATTGTCTAGACTAGACCTCTGTCTACCCATGTGTAGGGAATTGCGTGAAGTTATTTATATTTTATTTATCTATTTTTAATTTTAAAATAACAACTCTTCGGTTTTGTGTATTTTTAATTTAGTCTGTCTTTAAAACTTTATGTTGAATAAGTAACATTATATTTTTAATGCGTATATTTTTTGTATACAATATTATTCGTAATAAGAACGAAATATTTATTCGTTGCGACCCTATTCACAGTGACAGCCCGCGGGTACGGAGAAATACACTGCCATTTGTGCACAGAGCAGAGCTTCTAAAGCCGCTGCCCATGTACCTAACTATCTGGAAATATCAATGTACTATGTACACCTATGTTCATTTATACATAGTATTAAAATTATGCCAAAATTAAATAACAAACAAAAAAATACATATGTAGATAGGAACAACATCATATACTCGTACATTGCTCCGATCCCAATGAAAGATGCTAAAGCAGTTGTGGAATGGGAATCGGAAACAACAAAGGCACCCACAAACACCCAGACCCTAGAAAATGTAGAAAAAGAGTCCAGGGAGGTCGTCGTGAAAATTAAATTTAAAAAGATTAAAAATATTACATAAACTAACATCTTTTTACAACCCAATCCTTGGGTAAATTTTAATAATCGAATAAAGTAAGTGATAATAAAATATCAGACTTCTTTATTGTGTCCTAGCAACTTAAATCACATTCCAGTGCTTATTTCGGGCATCATGACACATGGTAGATTGACAACCTAGCAATAACCCATCAGTCCACTATTTTTCCTATAATAGATATATTTTACAGAAACTACTTTGACGGTATTTTTAAGGGAATAGCCAGTCGCCAACTATGTCTTTAATAAGTAAGAAGATAAATTTTCATTCCGATGCTACACAACATTAATCGATACTTAATATTTTAAAATAAATAAGTCACGATAGCCGAGTGGTTGGGTGGTCGGAATTACGAGTCAAGAGAACCGAGTACGATCCCTATGTGGCAGGCTCGTATCAATGGGTTTTCAAAAACTTATGTACGAATTATATCGTTGGCTTGAACATAAAGACGGCGAAGGGCTAACAACCTGTCACGTTGTCCCGAAAATATGTTCGGTGGAAGGTGGGTCGAAGAGACATAATTGTCTAGACTAGATCTTTGTCTATATACGGGGGGTATTGAGAATTGCGTGAAGATATTTATATTTATAATATTTTTAAAGCAAAGCACAAATTTAAACATCGCTTAGGCTTTAAGTGTAACTCGAACAACGTCGAATGCAACAGATAAATTTTTTACAGCATTTTCTCAATTCTGGGGTAGAAAGAGGTCGGGGCATAGTTCTTTTGATCTACTTTTCACTGGAGCCTATTTAGGGCAACGTAATAGACGGTGAGCCTTACTTATTTACTTTACTTGGTTTTACTCATATGTCTACTTCTCGCGATTGTCCTCATGCCAAGGCTACATTTCAAAAAGGCTTAAAGCATATTTTCATTAATGATTGATTTCCGTAAACCGATATTTAATAACCGCCTCAACGTAGAAATAAAATATCTTCATGCCATTTCCAATACAGGGGTAGACAGAGGTCTAGATAATTAAGTCCTTTCGACCCACCTTCCATCGAAGATGTGTTGGGACAACGTGACAGGTCGTGAGCCCGTCGTCGTGTTAATGTCCAAACCAACGATATGAACCGTACATAGGTGTTGCAAAAACCCATTGGCACGAGCCTGCCTGGGGATCGAACTTGGATCTTTCGACTCGAATTCCGATCACCCAACCGGCTAGCGTGACTATGTCGTGCTCAATGCAGTAACTGCAATAATATCGGGAAAAAATTTTTGCAGCTCAATTTCGCACCTCTTTGAAATAGTGACGGGCAACCTGATCATTAACGTTAATAATATCGATAAAGCCCTGAAACGGGTCCGCGGCTATTCGCTCGCATAGCTCGCATGTGTCCGCCGCATAATCCGTATAATTCACGGGGCCAGTGTACACTCGCAATTTACATAGGGCTGCCTGCATTTAAGGTTTCCTTTATAAGCTATTACTTTATTCATTATATCAATCGCCTTAGTATCGATAACACTACTTTTTAAAACATTGAATATCAGCACATATAAATCGCATAATACAATGCAATGGGTCGTATGAGTGTAATGTTTTTATTTTTTGTTTGCAATTTGTTTTTTATTTTATTATTATTTATAATTATTGACAGGCCTATTTATGCCTGTTTATTTTTAGTTTTAAAGTAACTTATAATTCTTCTATTAATAAAAGCGTTGCACAATATGCACGTTAAGTTAAAATTAAGATATAGCTTCTAATGTAAAGACACACAGAATTGATAATAATTACTCCGTGTACAACATTGTATAGACAATTTACTGATTGAATAATCCGGGTCATAATTAATATCTTATTTTTAATTAAATATAATTTAATAAGCTTTACATTATATACATCAGAGCGTATTTTAAACCACGTATAAAAATATAATTAAAAATAACACATAAAAGTGCATAAACACGATTATTCCATTTATTATACACGTGCCCAAGTTAGCCATAAAAAAGGTACATTAGTTCCTTAAGCTCATTCCATTGGAATTCAGATCATCATAGTAATATATTTCTTAAAGGCCATCTGAAAGCTGAATAAACCATCTGAAGCTTTTCTATCCATGTGGCCTATCCATATGAGCACAGGTTATTGCAAAATGTCATGTGTGTCGATTGCGCATTAATTCTCTCGAATATTTGATAAATTAATAAAACGCCTTTGGTCTAGTAAAATTAAAGGCATTTTAGCAATCACTAAGTTGCTAAAAGTAGCAAGTTTTTCAAAACAATAATATAGTCGTACTTTAATTTAAGCTCAACAATAGAAAACCTCAAAAGTAATCCCTATTTCTACATTCAACTTTCATGATTTGCAGTAGGAAATTTATATTTTTTTTCCCTTTCGCTACACAGCCCTGCCGTGGGCGCTGGGAGGGGGACGGCCGGGCGGCGCCTTGACAGCCCACCGCCGTTAATTCCTGAGCGCTCCTCGCGAGCGATTGACAACGCGGTCGGAATTTATCGACGCGCACACTCGCCGCTCCTGTTGGCTAGGCATGCGCTTGTTTTATCGATAAATTAATATACTTCAGTTTAATTATTCAATTGCACTAATCAAATCTAATTTTATTATTTTAAGTTATTATTACAAGTCACGATAGCCGAGTGGTTGGGTGTTCGAAATTTCGAGTCAAGAGACCCGAGTTCGATCCCCAGGTGGCACTACCAATGAGTTTTTCAAGTAATTTATTTATGTACGAATTAAATCATTGGCTTGGGCTCACCATCTGTCACTTTGTCCCGAAAATATCTTCAGTGGAAGGTGGGTCAAAGGGAATTAATTGTCTAGACTAGACCCCTGTATTGGGAATTGCGTGAAGATATTTATTTATTTATTTATTATTTATAATTATTGACAGGCCTATTTATGCCTGTTTATTTTTAGTTTTAAAGTAACTTATAATTCTTCTATTAATAAAAGCGTTGCACAATATGCACGTTAAGTTAAAATTAAGATATAGCTTCTAATGTAAAGACACACAGAATTGATAATAATTACTCCGTGTACAACATTGTATAGACAATTTACTGATTGAATAATCCGGGTCATAATTAATATCTTATTTTTAATTAAATATAATTTAATAAGCTTTACATTATATACATCAGAGCGTATTTTAAACCACGTATAAAAATATAATTAAAAATAACACATAAAAGTGCATAAACACGATTATTCCATTTATTATACACGTGCCCAAGTTAGCCATAAAAAAGGTACATTAGTTCCTTAAGCTCATTCCATTGGAATTCAGATCATCATAGTAATATATTTCTTAAAGGCCATCTGAAAGCTGAATAAACCATCTGAAGCTTTTCTATCCATGTGGCCTATCCATATGAGCACAGGTTATTGCAAAATGTCATGTGTGTCGATTGCGCATTAATTCTCTCGAATATTTGATAAATTAATAAAACGCCTTTGGTCTAGTAAAATTAAAGGCATTTTAGCAATCACTAAGTTGCTAAAAGTAGCAAGTTTTTCAAAACAATAATATAGTCGTACTTTAATTTAAGCTCAACAATAGAAAACCTCAAAAGTAATCCCTATTTCTACATTCAACTTTCATGATTTGCAGTAGGAAATTTATATTTTTTTTCCCTTTCGCTACACAGCCCTGCCGTGGGCGCTGGGAGGGGGACGGCCGGGCGGCGCCTTGACAGCCCACCGCCGTTAATTCCTGAGCGCTCCTCGCGAGCGATTGACAACGCGGTCGGAATTTATCGACGCGCACACTCGCCGCTCCTGTTGGCTAGGCATGCGCTTGTTTTATCGATAAATTAATATACTTCAGTTTAATTATTCAATTGCACTAATCAAATCTAATTTTATTATTTTAAGTTATTATTACAAGTCACGATAGCCGAGTGGTTGGGTGTTCGAAATTTCGAGTCAAGAGACCCGAGTTCGATCCCCAGGTGGCACTACCAATGAGTTTTTCAAGTAATTTATTTATGTACGAATTAAATCATTGGCTTGGGCTCACCATCTGTCACTTTGTCCCGAAAATATCTTCAGTGGAAGGTGGGTCAAAGGGAATTAATTGTCTAGACTAGACCCCTGTATTGGGAATTGCGTGAAGATATTTATTTATTTATTTATTATTTTAAGAGATAATTTTTTGTGTAAATACATTAATACTCTGTTATCCGAGATAACAATATAAACCATTCTTAGTTGAACATTATTTCTCAAGATAGGGCGCATTCACTAAGCAAATTCGTTCAAATAGGAAAAAAATACTTATCTATTGAAATTATATTAAAGCGCCATTTATTTTACTGTCGAAATGATATTTGATATTGAATTATGTTATTTTCATGGTATCTGTATAAGGTAAGCGTACTTCATAAAATACATGTGTATATTTTTAATTTTACAAAAACGTGTATCCAGTTATTGGATATTTCTTTAGTTCGATCTTTTAGAAGTCACGATAGCCGAGTGGTTGCGTGTTCGAAATTTCGAGTCAAGAGACCCGAGTTCGATCCCCAGGTGGCACTACCAATGAGTTTTTCAAGTAATTTATTTATGTACGAATTTCATCGTTGGCTTGGACATAAAGGCGGCGACAGGCTCACCACCTGTCACGTTGTCCCGAAAATATCTTTGGTGGAAGGTGGGTCAAAGGGAATTAATTGTCTAGACTAGACCTCTGTCTACCCCTGTATTGGGAATTGCGTGAAGATATTTATTTATTATTTTAAGAGATATTTTTTTGTGTAAATACATTAATACTCTGTTATCCGAGATAACAATATAAACCATTCTTAGTTGAACATTATTTCTCAAGATAGGGCGCATCACTAAGCAAATTCGTTCAAATAGGAAAAAAATACTTATCTATTGAAATTATATTAAAGCGCCATTTATTTTGGCGACTGTCGAAATGATATTTGATATTGAATTATGTTATTTTCATGGTATCTGTATAAGGTAAGCGTACTTCATAAAATACATGTGTATATTTTTAATTTTACAAAAACGTGTATCCAGTTATTGGATATTTCTTTAGTTCGATCTTTTCACATGAAAATGTTTTAATCACTGCATTGAGTATTGGACCGCTATGGCACCTGAAGAATATATCTAATATTCTTCAGGTATTCTGCACCAAATGTGGACCAACAAAAAAACAAACTACCATTAAGATAGGTGTGTGTGTGGGTGTGTAAACATTGACAAAGTCTTCACACAATTCCCAATACAGGGGTAGACAGAGGTCTAGTCTAGACAATTAAGTCCCTTTGACCCACCTTCCACCGAGGATATTTTCGGGACAACGTAAAAGGTGGTGAGCCCGTCGCCGTCTCAATTTCCCAGCCAACTATAAATTCTTATATACGTTTTTGAAAAAACCCATTGGTACGAGCCTGCCATCTGGGGATCGTACTCAACTCGACTACCCAACCACTCGGCTATTGTGACTCTAAATCTATATCGATAAATGAAACAAAATAAATATTGTGCATCACTACCCAGCGCTTCTACGTTGAGTTCACCGTCGAATGGGTATATACTGACTAAGTGCTAGCCGGGTAAATAGGGGAACGCTGCCTTTTAGGTCCGACCTGGGTAACCTAACCTTCTGCCTCGGTGATGCACGCTTGGTACGCCTAAATGCCTGTGTAGATTAAATGATGAAGCTATGCCGCCAATCAAATCCGTAGCCCTTTGGTTAACGAGGTATGCTCGCTTAGGTGAAAATATTCAATGATTAGTACCCCTGTTTCGATACCTTGTTTTAATGCCTATCATACAAAAATTAACTGCAAATATACTTAAGGAAAAATTATCGGAAAAAATATGTCGAAGAAGATATAGAATTATTTTTTAGATTACATTCTTCAGATATTGGTGATTGGAGAACATGGCTCTTCGCACCTTAGGCGCTTTAACTGTCCCTTACGGATATAATATCCGTAGCTATCCGATTAATGCTTTCTACACCACCATACCCCTGGTGAAGCACGTGTGGACACCGAGAATATAACACAGATCTAGTATCCTAGATATCTTATGAAAATTAAAAGGAACGTTATCTCACGACTATACAGATATCTTTACGCTATTCCCAATACAGGAGACAGAGGTCTAAACAATTAAGTCTTTCCGAACTACCTTTCACCGAAGATATTTTTAAGACAACATGACAGGTGGAGAGCCTGTCGCCGTCTCAATTTCCCAGCCAACTATAAATTCTTATATACGTTTTGGAAAAAACCCATTGGTACGAGCCTGCCATCTGGGGATCGTACTCAACTCGACTACCCAACCACTCGGCTATTGTGACTCTAAATCTATATCGATAAATGAAACAAAATAAATATTGTGCATCACTACCCAGCGCTTCTACGTTGAGTTCACCGTCGAATGGGTATATACTAACTAAGTGCTAGCCGGGTAAATAGGGGAACGCTGCCTTTTAGGTCCGACCTGGGTAACCTAACCTTCCGCCTCGGTGATGCACGCTTGGTACGCCTAAATGCCTGTGTAGATTAAATGATGAAGCTATGCCGCCAATCAAATCCGTAGCCCTTTGGTTAACGAGGTATGCTCGCTTAGGTGAAAATATTCAATGATTAGTACCCCTGTTTCGATACCTTGTTATAATGCCTATCATACAAAAATTAATTGCAAATATACTTAAGGAAAAATTATCGGAAAAAATATGTCGAAGAAGATATAGAATTATTTTTTAGATTACATTCTTCAGATATTGGTGATTGGAGAACATGGCTCTTCGCACCTTAGGCGCTTTAACTGTCCCTTACGGATATAATATCCGTAGCTATCCGATTAATGCTTTCTACACCACCATACCCCTGGTGAAGCACGTGTGGACACCGAGAATATAACACAGATCTAGTATCCTAGATATCTTATGAAAATTAAAAGGAACGTTATCTCACGACTATACAGATATCTTTACGCTATTCCCAATACAGGAGACAGAGGTCTAAACAATTAAGTCTTTCCGAACTACCTTTCACCGAAGATATTTTTAAGACAACGTGACAGGTGGAGAGCCTGTCGCTGTCTTTATGTCCTAGCTTATGATATCAATCGTACATAAGTTTGGAAAACCCCATTGGTATCTGCCTACTATTTGGAGATGAACATGGGTCTCTGGACTCGAATTCTGATCATCAAAAAACTCGGCTATCGTGATTTATACAGGAATGCCACAATTACCCAGAATATTTAATTTTACCACATTTGATCGTAAATTCGAAATATGATCGATTTCAACACTGTTAGGGCTTTTCATGTATCTAACTAAAACTCTTTTGGATCAATGTTTACTGGTCGCCGTGAATTCTGGTGAGGTTCTGTGACTGTCGACTTCTTAGTATCTAAGCTATAACAATACGTATATAAATTTCGAAAACTCATTGCAAGGATCCGTATTGGGATTAAACGATGTCTCCGGCTTGTATTATTTTTTAGCCGAGTAATTTCTGCTCAAGACACATCTGCCTTCTTTCTTCGCGGAGTTGACTCGAGAAGAAACTAACGCATATGCCTGAAAATGGCAATAGCTAACAACAAATGATTGGTGGATTAAGGATAGATCTCCAAGGATATCAGGTCAAAATTATGCCGACCGGGACTTGGTCCTATTGCGGTCGCTAACACGCTTGATAAACGTGACGATTATGGCAAAACCTCTTTTCATCAACCGTTAAATTAAAGGTAAGCCAGTCAGTAGTTAGGGCTGTAACACACCAAGGAATGTGACAGAATATATCTATAGTATTTCGTACAATGTTACACGTAAGTAGTATTGTAGTAGAGTACAGGTATCTCTGAATAGCTCCTTTGGCAACTGTTGTTTGTGTATGTGAGATAGACGGGAACATCGAGTTCAGAATTTCATATTTGTAGATATATTGTAGATATATTGTAATAAGAAGTTTTGGATAATAAGGAGTTTTGATAAGTATTTATTAAAATCAATATTGGACACTCAACTGAACACACTCACGCACATTTAGCGGACTAAACTCCAAGGGTGAATGGCAGACCCGAGTTCGATCCCCAAGTGGCAGGTTCGTACCAATGGATTTTTTCAAAACCTATGTACGATTCGTATCGTTGGCTTGGACATAAAGACGGCGACAGGCTCACCACCTGTCACGTTGTCCCGAAAATATCTTCGGTGGAAGGTGGGTCAAAGGGACTTAATTGTCTAGACTAGACCTCTGTATACTCCTGTATTGGGAATTGCGTGAAGATATTTATTTATTTATTAGCACAGTCAGAACTAGACTATAGTTCTTAGTAACAGAAATGTTTATATATAAATTCACGATAGCAGAGTGGTTGAGTAATTGCAATTTGAGACATGACACTACAGTTTCATCGCCAGGTAGTGAGCTTGTACTAATGGGTTTTTTCAAAAACTTATGTACGATTTACATCGTTCACTTGAACATAAAGACGGCGACAGGTTCACCATCTGTCACGTTGTCTCAAAAATTGTTGTCAGAATTTTTTTATCGTACGAAAAAGAAAGAAAGAAAGAAAGAAAGAAAACTTTATTTGTTGCACCATAACAATCAATAAAATATAAATACATGATATTTAAAAATTAAATGAAACAACAAAAAGGTCAACGCTCAGCATACGTTACGGGTGGTATCCCCGCAACACTGATTTTCAGCGCAGCCTATGGTCCATCTTGGGCTGGTAGTAGTTATAACTACAAGAACTTAAAAAAAAAAAAAAGAAAAAATACACACACAATTTGACACACATTAACAAATTTTTAAACAATAACGCATACCAAATGAAAATAATAATAATAGTAATAATAATAATAAAAAAAAAAAACAAAGGAAAACTGCAAGAAATTGATAAAGTATCAGTAACATTTAATGGTATATACACCACCTACGGATATAAACAGCACATACCTAGATATAAAATTTTACACATATATTTTTATTGCTAAAAACGAGATACTGGAACATTCAGAACAAATATAAGAAACTAATAAACATTGAACTGTATTAAAAATATTGTTTTTGTAACTTTAAAAGCCACAATTTGTATTTTTCTTAAATAAAGTTACCGTATCAAGATTTCAACGGGGCGGTAGGTTGTTCCAGCATTTCGTCGCATTGTATTTAAAACTGCCTCGGAAAGCAGCCGAACAGTAGGAAGGAAAAGCCAACTTAAATGCACAAGCCCTTGTTACATGCCTATCATTATTTTCACTTATCCAGTGTAACTTTTCATAAAGATAGGGAGGCATTTTATATTTCATCACACCAAACAACAGTGTTGCAAAATGAAGGCTTCTCCGATTTTCCATTTTCAAAATATTAGCCTTATTTAGATATGGAGTTACGTGTGAGCGAGCCGGAACGTCATAAGAATACCGGGCACAAGCATTTTGCACACGCTGAATCAGTTTTTTACTGCGTGACAGCAGGCATGTACCAATTACTACATCCGCATAGTTCAGTTTGGACAGTACGAGTGAGTCACAAAGCTTCATACGGAGGTCAGAGCTGATGCAGTCCCTGATGCCATATAGCAACTTAAGCCTATAAAAGCAGTTTCTGACAACGTGTTGAACGTGACTTTCAAACCTAAGTTTATTAACTAAAAACTGACCTTATCAGACACTACCTCCCAAAGATGCGTGCACTAACTCTACAGAATGCACCACTACCCTGGTGGTTCTCTGCTCTTCGGGCCATGTAACGTATGCCATTTATTTTGGCATGCGAAATTGTGGAATACAAATTTATGATAACATCTCCATAATAACGAATTTCATAAAGTAAAGCCTGAGTATATGAACTATATTAAAAATATATTTATTTTCTAATTCAAACCAAACTTGACTTTAATGTGTGTGTGTCAATTTAAAAAAGAAAGAACAATCACTTAGCGTCATTGTCAATCATGGCCAAACATTTAGACTTGTCGTCCTTTTGTAAAAATACTACGGCATATGCTTAGAATGCTTAATGATAATCGCCACACTTGGCAGGAGGATTGGATATCGCAGTACCAGAAATCAAGCTCTATAGACGCTACCGCCAAGCACTGGCCTTGATTTTTATCTGGTATTGGAGTAATTTTGATCGGATACCATCTCGAAGATGGTTAGCCCGGTATATACCGGTAGCCATTTCTATTTTCAATGCTTTATCCTTGATCGTTTCTTACGACACCCAAGGGACGAAAAAGGATGGTGATGGTGGAGAATGTGAATCGAAAGGACTGAATCGTCTTGAAATCTGGCTACCCTATTATGGAAAATGCGTGTAGCTAGCTATCTACAGGCATTTTCATCATCATCAGCAGCTTAGAGTCACGATAGCCGAGTTGTTGGGTGGTCGGAATTTAGAGTCGAGAGACCCGAGTTCGATCCACAGGTGGCAGGACCAATGAGTTTTTCAAAAACTTATGTACGAATTTCATCGTTGGCTTGGACATAAAGGCGGCGACGGGCTCACCACCTGTCACGTTGTCCCGAAAATATCTTCGGTGGAAGGTGGGTCAAAGGGACTTAATTGTCTAGACTTGACCTCTGTCTACCCCTGTATTGGGAATTGCGTGAAGATATTTTTTATATATATTTTTTTATCAGCAGCTTATTATTATCTCAACAAACATTAAAACAAACATACAAAATAGATCCCTTTTAGTAACAAAGTCTGTAATGTACCTAATGTATACTGCAGTGTCTGCAAGATGCCTAATCGGTATAACGCGGCTGACGCGAGTGCTGGGATTAAGATGGGAAGGCCACCGGTCAGCCACCCGGTCCCCATGGGGTGGCTCTCCAGTCTAACGCATATAATTGCACTAGAAGTGAATGGATTTGATAATATATAGTTTAAAGCGTACTCGTACATACTACAGAAAAAGTTATATAATATTTGCACATATATGTATAGCATGCATGCATAGGAACTTAAGAGATAATCTTTATTTAATTACACTTTGTAATGAGAAACTCAATTTGAGAAGAATCCAAACTAACAACGTTGAGAAGTTTATTGGATGGGAGATAAACAGACGTGTTAGTAGTAATACTAGTTAGTAGTATAAGTGATAAGGAACGAGAGTATCTAAGTATTTTTGAGATAAATAAATATACAATATGAAAAACTAAAAGTCACGATAGCCGAGTTGTTGGGTGGTCAGAATTTCGAGTCGAGAGACCCGAGTTCGATCCCCAGGTGGCAGTACCAATGAGTATTTCAAAAACTTATGTACGTATTTCATCGTTGGCTTGGACATAAAGACGGCGACGGGCTCACCACCTGTCACCTTGTCCCGAAAATATCTCCGGTGGAAGGTGGGTCAAAGGGACTTAAATGTCTAGACTTGACCTCTGTCTAACCCTGTATTGGGAACTGCGTGAAGATATTTATTTATTCTATTTATAAAAACTGGATGCCGACAATAATGAGCGGGTTATGAAGCTGAAGGTTGCAGTTTTCATGGTGTTCATGTAATGTGTATTGAATTTTTTAAAATTATATTCGACATTTTCAAAACTGGAATGTATTTTTTGATAAATGCAGGCCACTTCCAGATGTATAGCATCCACAGACAATACGTGGGTTGTCTCTAACGAGCGGCGACCGCGCGGGACTCGCCTAATGTCTTCATTTGTATTCAGATTTACCTACGCAGACACGTGTGCTCTGTTATAGCAAACAGTGTGTACCTGATACACAAATACACCTACGTACTACGTAAACATAAGTTGCTACTGATTATTTTGGGCGTTAACATAGTAAGGGCGTATGCGACGGCTTTTCTATTAAATATCTTCATGCAATTTCCAAAAATATTTAAGTCGCGATAACCGAATGATTGCATAATTGAGATTCGAATCTAGAGACCCAAGTTCGACACCCAGACGGTAGATTTTGTTGGCTTAGACATAATGACGGCGACGGACTCACCACCTGTCACGTTGTCCCAAAAACAAAAAATGTGATTGAATCTGGATTGTGGAATGTAGGTCGTAAGGACTTAATTGTCTAGACCTCTGTCTACCTCTGGCGATAAGATATATTTTATTTTTATTTTTATACATTCGTCTTAGTTTTCTTTTTCTTAAATAAGTAGTGTATTGGTACACGCTCTTGCAAAAATAGCCAAATGTTTTAACCTTTATAAGTGGCCAGTTCGATAGTGAACCAAGATGACCGAATTTCCTTTTGGATGACTACTGGTTCGTAAGTGAGAGACAATCAGTGTAGTTGACCACACTTTCACACGCAGTCGAGGTTGAGACATGGAGAAATTCTACTTGGGTAATTACCCATCACTCTTTGCCAGTCTGGCGCTCATACTCAACCGTAGTTGCACCGCGTAAGGGAAGGGAAGAGTTTTCATGAACAGCGAGTTACTACCGTGAGTATGAGATTAAGATCCTGTAGCCAAAAAGAACAGTGCTTACGATTAGTTGGGAGGTCTTTCGCTGGACTTCGGGTGATAGATTAGACACCCAATTTATTGCTCATATGAGACGAAGCTAAGACGTATAACGTATAAGAAAGCTCGTCTATGTTCAAGTGTGTTTTGCCTAACGAGAGAATACGAAAGTTTTCACTTTTCAGAAGGGATTACCTAGTTTAAGCGGTAGATATGTGTGTGTGTGATATTCTCTGATTTATAATTTATATTATATATAATAGAAAGTCATGATAGCCGAGTGGTTGGAATCTCGAGTCAAGAGACCCGAGTTCGATCCTCAGGTGGCAAGCTCGTACCAATGAGTTGTTAAAAACTTATGTACGAATTACATCGTTGGCGAGCCGGCCCATTCATGCAATAACAAAAGCTGATGCGTGGCTCTACTACTGTTTTACGGCTTGAACATAAACGCGGCGACAGGCTCACCACCTTTCACGTTGTCCCGAAAATATCTTCGGTGGAAGGTGGGTCGATGGGACATCATTGTCTAGACTAGACCTCTGTCTACCCCTGTATTGGGAATTGCGTGAAGGAATTTACTTATTTATTATTTATTTTATACAATTAAATAAGTATACACACTATATATAATTAAATAAGTTTAATCTTATTACCCAAATTATTTATGCACCTACTCGATTTACTATATTTTTCTACCGCCTGGGTTGACTGGCAGAGAATGCCAAAAAGCATTAAGTCCGCCCTTTGTTATCATTTCGGTGTAACAATTAGTATAAATAATTAAATGTATAAATATTTTTTGCCGGTGTCATTGCACTCCTTCTTAATTTTGATCATATAAAATTTAGCTGTTATTCAATAGAGTATGCACCAGACAAGCAGAGGAATATTACCTACTTTAAAATATTAGTTTTTTCAAAAACTTTGAAAAGAAAAATATATTTTCAAGGAAGTGCGTCTTCGGCACAATATGTAAAAGAGGTAATCGAAAATCCAATCTGACTATTGAGTCAGAAGTTGATCTTAATGACTTATGAACAAAAAGTAAGGTTCTTTATAAGTCACTTATTTTTGATCTAAGTTTACTTTTCTTTGTACGTTATTTTCTGTCGGAGGAGTAGAAAATGTTTGTAGATTTAAAACTATGAATGACAATTTAATTGTATGTTTAAAAAATATACAATCTAGGTATGGTTCGTCAAATAAATCATGTAATTTTAAAAATAGGATATCCGTCAATGCAGACTGATCATTAGCCTTGCACACGTCACGAATCACACTAGCCTATATCAATCGTTATTGCGCAGAGCAATTATAAATGTAATCGGTTTTGAAGTAAGGTATATACACTTCGCTAGTTTGCTATGTTTAAAAAATCAAAGGTTAAATTGTATTTTTTTAATTGAAGCTGCTACTTAGCGGAGTCTGCAGGCTATAGAAAAAAATTCTAAAGTGGCAGCCACGCAGAGACATACGAAGTATAGCACGACCCCGCACAAGATATAGCGACGACTTGCATATTATTGCGGGGAGATGCATGAGGCACAGGACCAACAGGACTTCTATATGGCAATGTTTAGCAGTGCACTTTTTATGGACAGTTATGACAATGATGAACACAATACTTCTACCCCTCAATATCACGATAGTCAAGTAGTTTGATGATCGAAATTCGAATCAGGAGACTCGGCTTCGATGTACAGGAGGAAAACTAGTACCAATCGTTCGTTACTGGTCTTTGACACTTAAGAGTATGAACGTACGTGGGAATAAATAAAATAAAATAAATAAATAACTTCACGCAATTCCCAATACAGGGGTAGACAGAGGTCTAGTCTAGACAATTAAGTCCCTTGGACCCACCTTCCACCGTAGATATTTTCGGGACAACGTGACAGGTGGTAAGCCCGTCGCCGTCTTTATGTACAAGCCAACGATATAATTCGTACATAAGTTTTTGAAAAACCCATTGGTACGAGCCTGTCACCAGGGGGTCGAACTCGGGTTTCTTGACTCGAAATTCCGACCACCCAACCAGTCGGCTATCGTGACTTTACGTACGTTCGAGATGGCGAAAAGCTCGCCACCGGGACGAAATAACTCAGCAATCAAGACCTGTGACCACACCAGTGTCGGAAATACGGTCGGGAGCTTAGAGCATAGTTGGCATAGTTTGCTTAGTTATTTACTGCTTTGTATTCTTCGATTGTCATCTTATTGATGAGAGATGACAAAAAGAGAAAGAGACAATGAGAAAAAAGAAATCGATGTACGAATAATCACGAGTAGTACAACGGTTTTTATTTTTTTTATAGAAAAGGGAGGCAAACGAGCAGGTGGCTCACGTGATGGTAAGTGATTACCACCGCCCATGAACACCCGCAATACCAGAGGCATAGCAGATGCGTTGCCGAGGTATGTGGGCCTCCGGTTACCTGCGCTCACCAGACGAAACGCAGAAGTTTGTTAGACTTCTACTTCACGCCGGTATTCTGTGAGGTCCCCGGTCGAGCCGGCCCATCCATGCAACAACAAAAGCTAATGCGTGGCTCTACCACTGTTAAATCCACTATTTAAAACTAGTAGACTTCAGTAAACTTAATTTTGAACGGAATTGAATGCATTATAATATCGTTTTGAATGGAATTCAAATCCCAGTCTTTTAAGATCTTTCAATACGATCGTACTGAAGCTCGCTGTCAAAAAACAACCTGTACACCACTGCAGTATTTGGTAAAGCAGTGATGGTCTCCTGGTATTTTTCGAGTTGTTTGTCCAGCAATCTGTAAGGATCCGTCGTTATTATGCGACACTTACGTTAAGAAAGACAAAGATAAATTCTTACGCCAATACCACACGACAGACACTCAGAAAATATCCTTAGTAATCTCAGTGTTCTTCATTCTTCATCTTCTTCTTTACAGTCTATCAAGCGTCCACTGCTGAACACAGAATTCGCCACAAGGAACGGTCTACATCCACCTGTATCTATAGATCCTCTACAAAAAGCACACAACACTGTTTGGCGACCATTTAATAATCGTTCAATAAGAAAAAACTATATAAATTTTATCTAACACAATCACGAAGCTGCTACGACGTTTGATGGCAGGAAGCGACAGAGGGGCAACGTTTAATGAAAATTAAAACGACGTAAAAGTTTTTTCACAAAACGTTTCAAAAGAAAAAGTCATAAAAGTCATGAGTCGCCAATTAAAATTATGGATTCTCCGCTCGTAGTATCGCAGACGGTCGGGCCAGACACCGCCCCTGCGTCACAACGCCAGACAGACCCACTTACATATATATTATCCACCCTCGCAACTTTGACCCACTTCGTGCGGCCCAACAACTTTTATTGTGCCCCAACTTTTGCTTTCCACAGCTCGATGTTATTAATGTAATTTGTTGCAAAGGTTTTCGAATTGCGGCCAATGTTTGTACCGAGGTCGGTCAGTTACCTGCGCTCACCAGACGAAACGCAGAAGTTTGTTAGACTTCTACTTCACGCCGGTATTCTGTGAGGTCCCCGGTCGAGCCGGCCCATCCATGCAACAACAAAAGCTAATGCGTGGCTCTACCACTGTTAAATCCACTATTTAAAACTAGTAGACTTCAGTAAACTTAATTTTGAACGGAATTGAATGCATTATAATATCGTTTTGAATGGAATTCAAATCCCAGTCTTTTAAGATCTTTCAATACGATCGTACTGAAGCTCGCTGTCAAAAAACAACCTGTACACCACTGCAGTATTTGGTAAAGCAGTGATGGTCTCCTGGTATTTTTCGAGTTGTTTGTCCAGCAATCTGTAAGGATCCGTCGTTATTATGCGACACTTACGTTAAGAAAGACAAAGATAAATTCTTACGCCAATACCACACGACAGACACTCAGAAAATATCCTTAGTAATCTCAGTGTTCTTCATTCTTCATCTTCTTCTTTACAGTCTATCAAGCGTCCACTGCTGAACACAGAATTCGCCACAAGGAACGGTCTACATCCACCTGTATCTATAGATCCTCTACAAAAAGCACACAACACTGTTTGGCGACCATTTAATAATCG
Organism: Sericinus montela; assembly: GCA_029286605.1. Lineage (NCBI taxonomy): Eukaryota > Metazoa > Arthropoda > Insecta > Lepidoptera > Papilionidae > Sericinus > Sericinus montela. The sequence continues at coordinate 6,337,122 of JAGSMR010000007.1, read as the reverse complement.
TTCAATAAGAAAAAACTATATAAATTTTATCTAACACAATCACGAAGCTGCTACGACGTTTGATGGCAGGAAGCGACAGAGGGGCAACGTTTAATGAAAATTAAAACGACGTAAAAGTTTTTTCACAAAACGTTTCAAAAGAAAAAGTCATAAAAGTCATGAGTCGCCAATTAAAATTATGGATTCTCCGCTCGTAGTATCGCAGACGGTCGGGCCAGACACCGCCCCTGCGTCACAACGCCAGACAGACCCACTTACATATATATTATCCACCCTCGCAACTTTGACCCACTTCGTGCGGCCCAACAACTTTTATTGTGCCCCAACTTTTGCTTTCCACAGCTCGATGTTATTAATGTAATTTGTTGCAAAGGTTTTCGAATTGCGGCCAATGTTTGTACCGAGGTCGGTCAGTTACCTGGTGTTGTGGAATGCGATGTAGTGATATTGAATATATTTAGAATCAAGTTTTGAAAATTAATTTTATAGATTTAAATTAATTTTAGAGTATTTTCGATTATTCGAAAATGCTAAATTCGATATTAGGTACTACAAACCATACTATACTTTTTTGATTTATAAATCAAAAAAGTATAGTATTGTTTGTAGTACTACATAGTATTGAAAGAAAGAAAGTAGATTTATTCATTGCCACAAAACAGTACATATAGAGGTTATAGCTAATAATTACAGATTAAGATAAAATGTATAACTGGATTGCAGCAACGAAACGGCATCGGACTCAGCAAATATGCTGTAGCAGTACTGCTGCAACGCTGTTATTCTGCCGGTGCCATTTAAAATAGTCTACGCACGCGCGGCCCCAAACATATTTAAAATAATGAACTTAACTTAATAAAATATATGAACTTATATATAAATACTTATTAACTTGAACTCATACATAGAACTTACATAAAATATCTTTGATACAAATTATAATACGATACAAAATACATATTAATTAAAATAAGACATATATTCAATAAAGGGCAACAGTGAATGAGATGCAAGATGTAGTATAACTATAGTATGTTTTATAAACTATTGTTAAACTAAGTATATAATTTTTCAGTCAAAGTAGTAATCCGGTAAGTAGTATTGTGCATATAGTTTCTAATATTTACGTTAACTTCTACATTGGATGACTAATTAAAACGGATATCTCTGGTGATTAATTTGATAAAAAGACTGGAATCTTTTGGTGATTTATTATTTTGTAAATTTATTGAAATAGGTGACTTCCCTGTAAAGTGTGATATTATTTAAAAAAAAGTTATATTGTACTTGTATGTAGTTCAATGTTTGCCACGCAGTTCGGAAGAAGTGAAACCTTCAATAAAAAGAAGACAAGACGAAAAGAAGAAAATAAGAAAACTATCATTCATTTGTTCATTCCCTAATTATGGCTTAAAATTATTTTTTTTAGTGTCGCTAAATAGCGACACTAAAAAAAATATAAGATTTATATTTTTTTTAGTGTCGCTATTTAGCTTATTATGATACAAAATAACTTTATAAATATAAAGTTATTTTGTATCAAATCTCAACGGTAAAACATATCATAAACGACATATTTTTAAAGCTCTATTTGGGTTATTGCATGCTTAGCAAACAGTTTTTAAATTAGCTATTTTACAACACTACAAGAAACTATCAACATTACATCCTCAACATATTATAAAACTAAACAAAGAAACAAAATATATAAAAAATAAATATATAGAGTCACGAGAGTGGTTGGGTGGTCGGAATTTCGAGTCAAGAGACCCGAGTGCGATCCCCAGGTGGCAGGGTCTTACCAATAGGTTTAAAAAAAAACTTATGTACGAATTGTATCGTTGGCTTGGACATAATGACGGAGACGGGCTCACCACTTGTCACATTGTCCCGAAATTATCTTCGGTGGAAGGTGGGTCTAAGGAACTTAATTGTCTAGACTAGACCTCTGTCTACCCCTGTATTGGGAATGGTGTGAAGATATTTTATTTTAGATTTTTTTCAACAGTTAATGTTTTACTTATTTTTATGTAGTAACGATAGCCCAATGGTTGGGTGATCAAAATTCGAATCAGGAGAAACGACTTTGAAACCCAGGAGGAAGGCTCAGACCGATGGATTTTTTCTAAACTTTTGACTTGTATCGTTGGTTTGGACAAAAAGACGAAGTCCAGCCTGACTGTGACTAAACCAACGTGGGTAATATGCTTGTATTAAAAATACGTCAATGATATGCGACTCTCGCCATTTTTCTGGAGCAATGTCGCAAGCATTCCTGGCTCCATTCTTTCTGAAAAACAAAATTTCAGAGGGCACCTTTTTTCAGCAGGCGCTTAATATATCGTATTTGTTATATTTTTATTCAAATAAAAATAAAAACACAATAACTATATTACCGCATTCTTTTTGAATTCAGAAACGTTTTAAATTTCACGCGTAGTCGTACATCTGGTCATATATTTCCGTATATCCATATATGTCATTATCCGTCTATCATATATTTAGGGCAAAGTCAGAAGTTTGGGGCGTTAAGACAAGATAACGTATCAAATGTCGATTACACAGGTGAATATGTACTCGAATGTCTCAAACATTTCAAACGTATAGTTGGGGTCCGAGCAGGTCCGCCCCCGATCAATAAATAAGGTTTGTTTCCATATCTACGGTAAATTTAATTTAATAAAAAAATAAGAGTGTAAAAACTGTATATAGAGTAAAAGCTTTGTATTCGTGTGAACCGAAGTCGAATCAAGAGACTCGATATGGAAGGCTCGTACGCCCTCAACGCAATGTACGTTGTTTAATACATATATATTTTTAAACTTTTACGTGCAGCTGCTGAAGCAGTTGAAAAGCTGAAACAAAAAAATTATCTCACTCTCGCTCAATCGCTGGTTCGTTATCCCACGGTGCTTCTATACAACGAATCAACAGTACTTGTGGTGTGACTATTCATACTACAGGTACTGAACTAATGCTTTTTCTTCAGCCAATAACAAACGGGGACATAATCAAGTAGAAGCATATTTGTAAATATCCAAGTACTCCAATTTGTACTGCATTAGCATGCGTTTTTTGTCATTTGAGTAGGTTTTTATTTAATTAAGCAAACTGGAACTTCAGTGTATATAAGAAAAGAATTTTGCAAACGAAAAATATCTGACTGACCTAAAGTTTAAATTGCAATAAATTTATTAAAGATAAGCATTAAATAAGGTTAAAAATAAGATGCAAGATGTCTGGTACTGCAATCGTCAATCCGCTTGCTAAAGCGTTACAATTACATCAAACCTTTCCGTATGCATACAATGGATTTTTACAGGCCATTATGATGAAGCATTTTATAAATTTATTTTAATAAATTATTTTAATGAAAAGTTAAAATTTAATATAAGAAACAATCATACTGGCACGCCCTTAACATTCGCGCCCTTAACGATCTAGCATACAAACACATTCAGAGGCACATAAACAGTCTTGCACGCGAAAGGTTTTTTTTGTGGAAATGTATCTAAAATCGGCTTTCAATAACAGGTAAAGAGAATCCATGACCACGTATTCACCAAATTTAATGCCTTAATTAGTTCCACACGTGGTCTCACACAGTTTTAAATCGGCGACTATCCAAAGGCACGATCGCCTCCCAGAGATTCGTGTTAAAATAAAAAGAGACGTGACAAAAATACGCAAAGGCGAGCGAACGATAATCGTAACGAGGGAAACGTTCGCCGTTTTACATTCACGCTGGCAGATATTACTGTTGAAAAAAGTACGAGGTCAGGGTTGCCAGAAAACGTCTTACAAACATCTTTCAAAGTTAGCTAAGTAACTCAGTAATACAATTTTAAAAAGCTTTTGTGGGTCTCTTATAATACTGATTGCACAAAAACGTATTTTACAAAAACTGCTTATAGTTATAGTTTTAGTTAGCTATAGTTTTCTTTAAACATTCGAACACCTCACTACGTGCCATTGTTGTCTCTTTGTTGTTTTATTTGTTTTAATATAATGTAGTATACACAAGAACCATCGGCCATTGGTCAATTTTACACTTACGTAACCTTTGAGAAAATAGGAGCTAGAAAATATTTTGTTTATCAAATGGGGTAAAACGCGTCGTCAGGTGGCATCATGGTGTAGATTGCAGTACAATCCATGGATGCCAGAAAATAATTGTGGAAAACCAAATAATGCCTTGCAGTGCATAATTATCCTAGCTGCACGATAATACTTTAATTCTTCATAAATCAGAACAAGTCACGATAGGCGAGTGGTCCCTAGGTGGCAGGCTCGTACCAAATGGTTTTTCAAATACTTATGTACGAATTACATCGTTGGCTTGGATATTGGCAACGGGCTCATCACCTGTTACGTTTTTCCAAAAATATCTTCGGTGGAAGGTGGGTCGAACGGACTTAATTGTCTAGACTAGACCTCTGTCTATCCCTGTATTGGGAATTTCGTGAGAAAGGTACTCACACCACGCAAAGTTGGTATAGCTGCCTACCAACTGATACAATTTTTTTAAGAGCAATAAGAGTTGCACGACCGGTATTTGGATAAGGTTAATAGTAATGGCGGAAATGTTTAAAGTTGTTACTATGTCAATAGACCAATTACCTAGTCTTCGTTCAAAGATGAGGGTTTGTCACCAATTAATTCTATCTTTGAGTGCTTTGCAGCCCTACTAGCCTTACGTGCCGATACCAGCTCCCCAGCGTCTGGCGATCCGCCTATTCCTACAGCCGTCCGCCGCCAGCATAAACAAGCATCGAGAAAAACTCCCTGAATAATAATCAGGGGTTGAAGATTAGGCCGGCGACGATACGGTTCGGGCTCGCTCAGTATTAATTACGGCCCAAGGCGTACGCTATGTGCTCTGTATATAGGCTCGAGTTTCCGGGCGTGTACCTAATACGTGGGCAGAGCGGCGTCTCGCGTGCCACCCTCACCCTCCCACTGCCCCCAACCCCCCACCCCCCTCCGTCTAATTGACGCCGGACTATAGCGCCCGCGGGGACCTCGCCCGCCTTCCGGTCTCCGTACTCCGATTCACGGCATCGGCCGATAATCTTTTCCTGATGACGCTACACGACTGGAGATGCCGGTGGACCGAAAAAACATCCCGCCTGTAATGGCCGCGTTGTTACTTTACGCTGATGTTATCTGTCGACTAACGATCCACTCGATTTATAGTACGCTGGTGCTTAGCGGTCCAGTCAGATATGTTTTCGGTGTTTATGGACCCATTACAGTGAGTTGCTGAGGTAGTAATTCGAAAGAGCTTTCGAAGAGTTTCGATGTTTGAAAAACAAGTATTTTATCAAATTTACTAATCACGACACTCAAAGTTCTGACCTCCGTGGACGAGTGACGGACACTCCGGCATTCATGGTGTCGCCAGCTCTGAGGTCCCGGGTTCAATTCCCCTACGAGTCTAAGTAGAAAACACTTTTTCTACATTTTCTGCGGTCAGTTTCGTTGATAAAAGGATTTTACAAAATTTACTTATCGCGATAATCAAAGTTCCAACCTCCTTGGACGAATGGCTTACACACAGGCATTCAAGGTGTCGCCAGCTCTGAGGTCCCGGGTTTGACTCCCGTTCGAGACAAAGTAAAAAACACATTTTCTGCGTTTACTCGGGTCCGGGTGTTTGTGATATCTTCGTTTTTTAATGATTCCATAACACAAATGCTTAAGCTATTTTCTTTAGGATCAGAGCAATGTATGTGATGTATGTGGTGTATTTATAATTTATTAAAGTATTTATAAAGTATGTGGTCTAGAGTCGTAAAGCATACAATATATTAAGAACATCAGCAGATAATATATTACAAAAAGAACGCAGAACTTCTCCAAAAAATAAAAGCTACATTTCAATTTCGCCAACACGTACATTTTTCCTTTCACAAAAAACGTCTTTAGCGAGGCCCGGGGCGATCGCAATCCCACCTTTATTAAGTCTTAGGTGTCAACAGTGGTAGCGCGACTCGTTCGCTTTGGGTTCCTAATTAAAAACGTTCATAGCAGCAGGCCGGGACCGGGAGGCTAGGAGGAGGCCCGGAGGTAGGGAGGACCGCGAGTGAACGCACTAATTAATAAGGGTCCGTCGATATTGATTTACGAGGTACCGCGTGTGCCGAGAGCAGGCCCCCGTCGACAAGTTGAAATGGGCATGATTTAAACCGTAAAGTAGTTTTGACAATGGACAAATATTTAGATTTAGTTATTCTTTTTTGACAGCCAGCTGTTACAGTATGATTTGTTCTTCACACAAATACAAATCAATCAAATCAAATCTTTCTGGTTTCTTTAGGTCTAAAAGTACAATTCAAAAAGGTATTTCGTGAAATCTCTTCTTATTTATAGGTCCATTGACTTGATTAATAATATAAATAAATAAAAAATATTATCTCTATCATTTGAATGAATGAATGAATGAATGAAAGATTTTATTCATTACCACAGACACAAAGGCATAAAATACAAAGATACATAAATAGTAAAAAAAAGTATATGTATAAAAAGAAACTAAATAAAAGCATGTCATTTCAACTGTATAGGTTTAGAAATATTTATATATAAGCACATAGATATTTTAAGACGTTATGTAGGTGCTTAAGGATCTATTTCATGAAAATGGATATGTACAATACCAAAAACAAATTGAACAATTGTAGAATGTTTTGAATAATTTTTTTTGTATACACAATTAACGGTAAGCTTACACAATTCTGATGAAACGATTACACACTGGTAGTCACCACACTTGAAGATTGCTGGACATCTCAAAGTTAATAATGATTTGTAACAAATTCAAGCCGCTCAATTTTCAAAACAGACTGTAGATGACGTTGCTGGCTACGGTTTAGAATGTACTACTGTGTCTTAAGAGGCGACCAAATGAAGTGTTGAAAATACTATTCGCTGCCGACAGATGTCGTGACAAGCGACTCGAAAACACCAGTCCGAAATTCAGAATACTGATGACGGGCAGCGTATAAGATGTAAAGTTTCTGGCACCGCTAACGTCATTCCACATTCAGGACATGGCGATTATCGCAAACCCTCCAGAATGGTAGACTATATTCCTCACGTATAGTATTTATAATTGCGATTTCAAAAGCCAAAATTCGCTAATTTGCATGTCTATATTCACATTTCAATCATTCGCGTGCAGATAATAAGGAATAAAGTCCTTTATATTATATCTGGCAATGGGGACGTCGCGAAAAGAGCGCAATTATCAATGCACCCAACGAGCGGATATCGGAGAAGTCCTTTTAAAAGAGTGCGCAGTTCGCGGACAACAAAGAAAGCAGTGGGCGCATAATCGAATGCGGCTTAATTAAGTTCTCTTTGTTCAAACGCAGCTGATACAGCGTGAGCCAGTTATGACGAGTGGTTAGCTTGGTTGAAAATCTATTGGACAAGTAATGAGGTTACAATTTTAACACCACGGCCTGTAAAAGTCCACAGCCGGACATGTGCCTCTTCATTCGCCTCGCATAGCTGCTCATTGACTATAGTCGTTCAGACCTCTACGTTATAATCCTAATTGATAAAGCTTTAAGGCAGTCGGCACTTTTTTTGTTTATCCTTAAGCAATTTGCCGTAGTGGTGTAGATAAGTTTAAACAATGAATTCCTTTTGACCCATTTCTCATCGAAGTTAATTTGAGTTGTCCCCAATCTGTCAGATGTTGAGCCTGGTTGAAATTGGTATAAAGATATACCGAATACCGCTAGGATATAAAATACTTGAGTCGAGTAATTATTTATTTTTCGGAAAAAAGGCACATTGCAAAATTCGTTACCTTTAATATTAGTCAGGTATATTTTGAGATATGCTTTACCAAACTTCAGGTGCTGCGATCGCCTATGTGCTCGCCGCTCGCAAAGTGTGGCGTTAATACAAACTTTTCCTAAAGAAGGTAAGGGAGGGGCCATGCAGTGGACTGTAAAAGGCATGCAGTTTCCTTTTACAGGTAATATAATACAAGCAAAAGTATTATATAATGATAGCGCTTGACATAACAGATATTTTCTGTAACCATGAACACAGCGTTCACTTAACGATCGATAGAAAAAAAAACACTAAAAGAATAAATTTAATTAGCCGTTCCAAAAATAAACGCAGAAGTTCAGTAACGCATCCACTGGCCAGTGGCGAAACACATTGCCGAAAATACATTGCCGAAAAGTCTCATTTCCCATTTCCACGCCATCGTTGCCTCTGACGGCGAATTTGCATCGGAAAGAAAGTTAAAAAGAGCAAGACGGACGCGGTCACCTTCCCCATCCCATCCTCCCTTCCGACATATCCCACTATATCTCCCAGGGGCGAATGCATGCATTCGTTTGTCCATTACGTTTCTTCCCTGCACGTATAAACAAGAATTCGGTTGTATATGCGATGGGATGATTGTTTGGGAAATGAAATGAGACAATTGAATTGCCTTACGAAAATCCAGCCTTATTGGTGAGAGTTTTAAAAGTAATGACTTTTAAAACAACAACTCACAAAGACACACATACATACATAACTACTTGTTAAAGTCCAATGCAGGACATAGGCCTCTCCTATAGGGAGTATTTGCCACAATCGCCACGCTTGGCAAGAGGACTGGCGATCGCAGTACCAAACCAGTTGCACCTCACACACTGCTGCCCATCTTTAGTCTGATTATTTTAGTCTAAAGTTTTAGAGATGGTTATCCCGCCATCTATTGGTTGCCATAATGATATACAAGGCTGTTTCCCTTAGTCGCCTCTTACGATACCCACGGGAAGAAAGTAAGTGGCAATACTCTTACGCCGTTGGCACTCGGCCACAAAGACATACTAAATAAAATTGAAAAATGAACTTCTTGGCATCGTAATATTAATGAAAAAAAAATTAAAGAGCCCACTACCGGTATTGCCATAATCACTGCGTTTAGGAAGCATATTGGCGATCGTAGAACCAGACACCTTGCACTTTAGACGCTGGTGCCCATCACCGATAAGCTGAACCAAAATTCAGCATAGAGTGTGGTTCAGAGATACCACACCGAAATGTGGGCTTTTTCGAGTTTGTTATCCATCATTCAGTAAGCAATTGTGTTTTAATGACTGGTCTGGTAAGAATAAAAGAATAACAAATGAGATATAAAAGACGCGAGTGAAGAGATCTGTTCTATAGGGAAGGACAAGATGAAGAAAATTCTCAATGAGTAAAACTAAGAATACCCTTTAACCGACGCGCAAGTTTCAAAGCATAGATACGAGTAGACGAACCGAGAGAAGTAGCATGAGGGAGAATGAGGTCTTTGTCAAACTATTCTTAAAATACACGAGACATTCATATATATGAGTGTGTGTAAAATTAGGACATATGTCTCTCATGTGAGGAGGAATTGTCACTCTCGACAAAAAGATTTAAAGAAGCAATTTGGAGAAGCGAAATGAATAGAAGGATGGTGCAACGGCAAGTTACCTTTTTCACTGGAGAAAGCTGAGAAGCTCAAGATACGTGAAGCTACAAATGTTCGCCAAAGAAAATATAATAAATAAAATAATAATAGTTTATTCCGATTTTAGGGGGTTGGTTGGATTATAAAACATGCCGCAGGTTCAAAGTTCGCAATTCGACTAATTCTCTACTTTAACTTCATTGGTATGGTTTACAGGAATATCAGTAATGTTGTTTGTTATGTAGCAAAGAAAGTATAGTCGCAACCTCAAAATGTTCAAAACCCTAGCTATTGGCAAAGGAATTTTCGCACACATTCAATTTTAAAAAATTCCTTTAAAAAAACTTTAATTCCTTACAGCGAAACCTCATTGTCTCAGTAGAAACATAATGGCATACCATAATAAAAGAATAGAACGCAGTGGAAATGCCATATTTTTCGTAAAATGTGTGGCGTATCCTTGTTCGAGTGAAAAAAGAAGAGATTCACAATATGGTAGGTTTGAAACATGATGTAATTACTAAAATATATAAAGACATGCTACAAGGGTTTGGGCACTTACATTACGAAGCCTAAGAGAGCAAATTGCTTGAAGAAAGTATGGTTAAGAAAACTCTGATACCTAGAGATGCATATATGTTTAAGACATTTAATTGACTCAGGCGTTATTTTGCGGAAATTCGTTGTAAAGTTGTTATAGGATAATTGCCTCGCACCATTCCCCGCATGCAGATATGTTACCAGGTCCGAAGAGAAGAAGTGCACCACCGTTCCTCCCACAGATGCGTGCATTAATTCTACTGTATGCACCATCACCACTACACTCAAACTTACCTGGTTTATATCCCTATTATATTTGCATGCTGGCAATGGTGCCAGCTAATTATTCAATATCAACTTTAGCATATTCTACTGTATGCACCATCACCACTACACTCAAACTTACCTGGTTTATATCCCTATTATATTTGCATGCTGGCAATGGTGCCAGCTAATTATTCAATATCAACTTTAGCATATATGTGTAAAGGCGGCGACGGGCTCACCACCTGTCACGTTGTCCCGAAAAATATCTTCGGTGGAAGGTGGGTCGAAGGGACTTAATTGTCTAGACTAGACCTCTGTCTACCCCTGTATTGGGAATTGCGTGAAGATATTTTTTTTTATATATGTGTGCTTATATGTATAAGGAAATCGGATGCATGTCATTTAACAAAAATGAATTAATGATGCCCTTCGATACACTTGTCTACATTCAATCTGTTGTCTATGGCTATCCTGTCTAGTATGATGCATGAAAATATTATTTATTTGCATTTTAACTTTGCTGAAAAAAACCCACCAGCAAGACCCACCTTTTACCATATATTCTTTAGGAAAACGTGACAGGTGGAGAGCCTATCGCTGTCTTTGTGTCCAAGCCAATGATACAATATACATATAAACATCCATGACTCCAGTACAAACACTCATATTCGTCACACAATTGTTTGCCGCTAGTGAGATTCCAGCCCGCAACCCTTGGTCTTGAAGGCAGCGTCACTATAGACTAGACTATCAGGTAGTCAATGTAACAAATCCAAAAATGTTATGCTGTATACTAATAGTCACTATAGCAGAGTTATTGGGTGATCGGAGTTTGAGTCAAGGGACCCGAATACTATCCCCCGGTAGTAGGCTCGTACCAATGGGTTTTTAAATACTTATGTATGATTTACATCATTGACTTGAACTTTACAGGGGCACGGCGACAGGCTCACAAACTGCCACGTTGTCCAATCCGTTCGTTATAAGGTGGGTATAAAGTACTTAATCATCTAAACCTCTGTCTGTCCCAGTACTGGATATGGCGAGAAGATACACTAAACAACCAATATTTAAAAAAACGAAATAATTTTAAAAATAGTGGCGTAGAGTTAATAGGAGTATTATCGAATTTCATTTATTTCGAATCATTTTAATACGAAAGGCAGCCAGATCACTCCTATCCCGAGAGCTCCGCCAAAGCCCGATTTAGCAGCTGATAATCGCGTTGTAAATGGTTTTATTTACGCGAAGCCTTTATTATCATGACTACTCGTTAGCGAGTCGGCTCGTAAACGGATCTGGATTCACCTGGCCCATCTAGCTTGCCCTATTACGTGTCATGGCGCCGTGTCTATCTGAAGTCTCACTGATAAGTCTTTAAACTTCAACAGAATTAATTAAGTATAAGAAAAATAAAGAAGAGATTAGCAATTGTTTTGTTCTATTCAATGGTGATTTTTTTCTTGGCTTGCGGTACAGGCAATTTATGTTTAAGGCCTTGTTCAATAAGAATTTAGCATACCTACTGGCACAAACAGGCAGACCAACGATTTGACTTGACACGAATTTCGGTCACCCAACCACTCGGCTATCGTGACTATTTTCCCCCTTTATTTTTATTCCATTCGAAATTGTAAATAAAACTCACCTTAAAACAAAGTGAATATTTTCATAGACAGCCATTTTGGAACATATCGATAAAAGTCTTCATCACGTAATACAAGCCCGCAGCCCTGAGCGGGCACAGTAAACCGGTGCAGCGTTCTTGCTCATAAACGACGAAGCTGAAACGAGCGAGCGGCTGCCGCGTAAGCGCCCCCGCGGGATCACCACAGCGTTACCGCATTACCGATAACATCCGAGCTTTTTAGCGAAGTGGGTCAGGCACAACACTAGCTCGGTGCATTGTAGAAAAAAAAAATAACAAAGTACTGCGCATTCGTTAGTTGAAAAATACACGTGTACTTATTAATTCAACATGTACCGCATATGTTGAATTCATGGAATATTATATCTAGGGTTTAATAGGTTATATAACATACATAACGGCCTATTAAAGTCCACTGCAGGACATAGGCCTCTCCCATAGGGAGGATCTATAACAGCCACGCTTGGCAAGTGGATTGGCGATCGCAGTGTAAGACACCTCGCACCTTAGACGCTGCTGCCCATCTTCGGTCTGATTAATTTGGTCTGATATTTTTAAAGATTGTTATCCCGCCATATATTGGTTGCCATAACGATGTCCAAGGCTGTTTCCTTTAGTTGCCTCTTACCACACCCTCGGGAAGAAAGCGAGTGGCGATATTCTTACACCGTCACCACACGGCACTTTAATATTCATTTATATAAGCGGTGATTGGCCATTTCCACCTTCATTCATTTGTTGGTATATGGGGTGCGAGGTGTTTGAAAATTTCGAAAGCACATAGTTCAATATCCTAGTAAAAGTACACATAGAAAGATGTTGTCTCTGTTTACTCTCACGGGTAAGAAAAAGCAGTTTAATAAGCGGCGAGGTTTCATTAGTTTTAATAATTCATCTCATAAGTTGACGATCCGATAGCTTAGATGGTAGAGAAACTGCATGCAAATCTATGGGTTACGGGTTTGTATTTCGCTAGGGACAAACATTTGTGTGCTGAATGTGAATCTAAATGTTTATATAAATATTGATTCATGTAATTATATATCTATGTAAGTATATTGTATCGTTGGCTTGGATACTAAGACATCGAAAGACATCTAAGACATCTAATCAATCAAGTGGAACAAAAGAAAAAATTGTCTAGATTGTTTTATATATGTGTCTCGTAACGCACCTAACTTGCATTACAGCAACGTAGATCTCTGAAGAAAGAATAACTTAGATCTGTGATTATTTAAAAATTACGTAAATATAGTTCATATTCATTCACTATTCACATTTAGTCGTCGGTACGGTACGGTTTATATTTTATAACACATGTACTACTTTATTAAATAAAAGTTAAACAAGTTAGAGTTGTCGCTCTAGCACCCTTTCTTGTTTTTTATTATAACTCCCCGTTTGAACGCTAACGTCCAGTGTGTGAACACCTTTATTTGCTAGAGCTTTCAAGAGGCTACACTACTTCCCTATTCTGATGACGTCACTATGCAAATGCAGAATGCTTTTCGGACTGCTTCCACAATTCCGATATTTGTTTCGGTCGTGAGAAATTCTATGCTCCAGGTAGTTGTTCTGTGGATTGCCGTCAATGATTTCCAAACTAAAATCATTTCGGAAATATTCTGTGCCATTCTATTTATTTAATCTATTAAAATAATAATAAATAAATAAATACATATATAGATAGGGACAACATCACATACATTGCTTCGATCCCAATGTAAGATGCTTAAGCACTTGAGGTATGGGAATCGGAAACAACGAAGGCACCACAAACACCCAGACCCGAAAAAATTTAGGAAAAGTGATTTTTCTACATTGACCCGACCGGGAATCGTATCCGAGACCTCGAGATGTCGACACCTTGAAAACTAGTGTTTACGCTAGTCGTCAACGGAGGTCGTCATTCCATTATAATTTCATGTCGTTCCATTCCATATCTTATTTCGGAAATATATTTAAACAGAGTACAAAAGTTGTAATGGCTACGACTGTTTTTTAAATGCATACTATTCAATAGCAGTTAGGGTTCGCTGGAAAAATTAAAATCTGTTTTTCTTTACAAATAAAAAGGTTTTTCAGGCACCTGGCGAGACATACATACGTATCGACCAGGAAAAGACTACTGTAGGACATGAGCTTCTCTTCTAAGGAATGGTTGGCCATAATCGCCACACTTAATAAGCGTCTTGGCGATCGCATTACTAGATACTATGTGCACCATAGACGGAATTGCCATCACAGGTCTGCTGAATTTTGGTCTTGCATCTTTCGAAATGGTTATCCAGCCACCTTTCGGTAGCCAACGAACACCGACCACCGACAGCTCATTTCCCCTTGAGAGTCTGTTGACGAAAAAAGTTCTAATGACGACAGCGAATACGATCCCCTTGGCTACAAAGCAAACTTTAACCAATCTACAAAGTAGATTATAACGTAATATTTGGTTGTCGATTGTCGTAACAGTTGTTAAGGAGAAGTTTTATTAAGGACAAGAGTGACATAGTAAATGGAAAAGCAAAATTAAAGAATAATTCGTTAGGTCCTAGGTACCAGTCATCACATAACTCTTCTCATCAATCATCAAAGGACATGGATCAGATAAAATAATTAAATCCCACGATTTGCGCATATAACTCAAATTTATTTCCATACGCTCACTCGCTCAGCTAGTTTCTCATCGCTGACATCTAAATAGCATGGAGTTGATAAATGACAATTTTTTTTAAATTTACAACTATGATATAAAAATGTAAATATATAAAATAAATATATAAAATATACAGTATAGAAAGCGATCTGCACTGTGCGACTTGCGCTAAAGAGTGTGCTTCTGAATGTGTGTGTGAGTCTTTGTGTGTTTTTTACTAAACCTCACGCGTGCAACGTGCGAGCATCCCGCGAGCGGCGGGCTGGTGGCGCCCTTAGACGCCGTTGCACGTCACTGATCTAGTGAGTTAGTTACCCCAATGTGCTTAATTTTCGTATAAGAATATACAAGTTCTCTCCTTGTCGCCTTTTACGATAACCACAGGAACAAGAGATATGGTATAATCCTTGACAATAAACCCCTACCACATGGTTCCCCTGTTTCTTTTCTTTTTTCACTTTACTCATTTATCGCATTAACCTAAAATGTAACTAAAAGAAAGAAATAAAAGTCAAGAGACTTGATAATCTTTTCCTTTATCCAGTTTTCGAGTACAAAATTAAAGAACCAGTTTAGCAGAGCAAAGAATGTACGTAGAATAAAAAAAACCTTCTTTTAATCAAAGATGAAAATTTTGAATGTTCCGAGCGTCGAAAGTTCGTTAACGCGAGATGTAAAAGCAACCAAAATTCCGTGCATTTGTGCAGTTTTAAAAAGCTCCAGCTTTAGTGCTGTAACGGACCAGAGAGTACATAAACTTGATTCTACAAAACCTACAATGAATGTTTGAAATAAACAAAAAAATATATTGTAATTTTGGAACGAAAATAGTCACGATAGTTGGGTGGTCGGAATTTCGAGTCGAGAGACCCGAGTTCGATCCCCAGGTAGCAGGCTCGTACCAATGGGTTTTTAAAAAACTTATGTACGAATATCGTTGGCTTGGACATAAAGACGGCGACGGGCTCACCACAAGTTGTCCCGAAAATATCTTCGGTGGAAGGTGGGTCGAAGGGACTTAATTGTCTAGACTAGACCTCTGTCTACCCCTGTATTGGGAATTGCGTGAAGACATTTTTTTGGAACGAAGTTCCTTATGGGACGATGCGGAGGGATACCCTAACCGGGAAAAAACGTCCGTAACGAAAGATTTTTATTATCTATGTATAGTCTTTGTATGATGGCTATACAGTGTCTAATGTATGGTCTACGTGATGACGGTTATTCTTATTTATAAGTCATTGTAAATAAAATAAAGTTGATAAATTTGTAGTTTTTATTAAATTTATATCAATAAAAATTATAATAAAAATGTATACCCGAATAATTATTATCTTTATACCTCGTATAAAACTTAAAATTAATATTTTTATAATGAGGAACTTCGTTTCTATCCGGTGTCCCACGACACCACACGTTTTTTTCTTTATCAAAATTTTAAAGTGAAAACCATTTTACCGCCGATGAGATTGAGTTTAAGAACAACACATAGGAAATAAACATATCGATACGATTTAGTCAGCGGGAGAATGAGAAAGCATCGAAATTTATTTTGAAAAACGAAGAAGAAAGACGGGGAAAGAGTAGTGGAATACCTCAGTTACCAGAGGGAATGCACTTACACAATTGGTGGTATTAACCTAACCGAGCAAGCCATTCGAATAGGTCACTGTTACCTTGTATCTTCGTAACTGAGACATATACATATAACGATACCAATATTTATTCTTGTATACATACATATACGTTTACATATGCCTTGAGTATAAACATTCATGTTCATGTTTAAAGTGTATGCCCCTGCCGAATTCGAACCCCTATCAACTTCATATATCGAGCAATCTAAATATATAGGAGACCCGAGTTCAGTAGTGGACTTTGTAAACAATTTCGTTTCGTATACAACATTCGAATAAAATATGTACAACGATACGTAAGTGGAATAAATAGCTACGTATCTTTTTTTGATTGGCATTCGATTCCCGGCTGTGAGCGAAACGATAGGGATGTTTATAGAGAGGAAGATCGTAAAACGGGAAGTTCTCTCTACAGGCGACACCGACTACACGAGCTCAGTGCCAGTAGGAGATGGGTTTTTACAATGCTACGACAAGATAACGATTTGAGAAAGAAATTGTGTTTAAGATTTAATATTATTTTGTATATGAAGAGTTATTTTGTACGGTCTTACACTTTTCTTACAGATGTACTTGTTACATAAACCTTTTTGAGCGCCTATAGGTTAAGTCAGTACTCATTTACTAAAGTTCCACAAAACTACCACGATATACAAACAGGTTCGTAAGCGCAGTGCCTTTTTTATTACAGTTTTTTTTTATATTTTCTTCAAATAAATCTTTATAAATGACTTGCCCCAGTTGCATTTATCGTATCGTAGCCATGCCGGAAAGGTGTAACGGCCCTTTGACATGTCGCGAGTCGCTCACCCATAAAACCGGGGAATGGAACGAGTGGCGTGGGCGGGCGGGCTGAGTGTCTTCCGCGTCCAGATTCAGGCGCGGCTTTAACGAGTCGAGAGAGCCATCTGTCGTCCGCGCTCCCCGTTACGTCGGAATTAAAGAGCTTTAAAAAATAAGTTTACGAATCTGTTATTTTTGTAGGCAGGATTTTTGATAAAATATTGCTAAATTAGGTTATGCAGTGCCATATTTCAATTCTTCAGTTTATAATACTGAAAATGTTTTCTATGGGGGAAAATGTTTGCAAACGCTATTTTGCGGTGTTGGATGATGATATTTCAATTTTTCAATCTACTAGTGGTTTGCCTATTAGATGAAACTTTGTGGTAGTTTTTATGTAAATAATGATTTCAAGTTTTATTTAAAAAAAGTTCTTGACGACACCGCGATTTATCAATTCCAAAACTAATCTTCTTTGAAGCTAGAGCCAGCCACATACATTCACAGATTTTCCTTCAAACCGGTTGGGCAGTGTCAGAGATTAGGGTGTACCCAGAGAGTGACACTTGATTTTTATACATTGAGATATTTCTGGAAACGACCTTTTTCGTGACTTGTGTTCGAAAAAATAAACTAGAGAAAAAAGCGTTGCTTTTCAGAAATAGTTTTCAATAAAAACGAATCAAATGCGTATTTTATTTGTGTACTTTTTCCTTATATTTAAAAATTTTCTTCACACCTTTTCCAATACTAAGGTAGACAGAGGTCCTGACAAATAAGTCCCTAAGACGCACATTTCACCGGTGATTTTTTTTTTGGGTAATCGTGACAGGCGGTCAGCATGTCGCTGTCGAGCCTACCACCAGGGGTTTGAACTCGAGTCAAGGGACTCGAGGTCGAGAGATCGAATCGATCGAATTACGATCACTCAACCTCTCGGCTATGATGACAAAATTTTCTGCCTCAGAAAATATGCTAAAAATCTAGGACGTGTTACCTATTTAATATGTTTTAATTCTTATAGAGGATGCACTGTAATTATTTAGGCCTCCGGTTAGCGTCTAGAAACTAACACTCAAAATCAATTTCATTTACAATACGTCTATGTTTCTAAATTGGTCATTAAACTAATTTGTATAATTACAAAAACTAATTTATGTATTTAAAGAGTCATGATTGGGTGGTCGGAATTTCCAATGGGTTTTTCAAAAACTTATGTACGAATTATATCGTTGACTAGGACGTAAAGACGACGACGGGTTTACCACTTGTCACGTTGTCCCGAAAATATATTCGGTGAAAGGTGGGTCAAAGGGGCTTAATTGTCTAGACTAGATCTCTGTCTAGCCCTGGGGAATTGGGAATTGCGTGAAGAAGAAGTAATGACAATGTATAATTGGCATATTATACATGACAATTTTCAACATTTTTTCATCCAATAGACTGTTACATTTGTTAGTCTCGTACCAAACATGTTGGCACAAATATTAAATAAAACGAATTTCAGATTTTATCGCGTTTTTAATAAGTTTTCACAAACTCGCCATCTCTGCGGCCTCGTGTTCGATTTCCGGACAGGCCAATGTAGAAAAACCACTTATTCTGCATTTTCTTGGGTCTGAATGTTTGTGGGCCTTTGTTGAATTGTTGGTAAAGTATGAGTACTTTAGCTGCTTACTTTGGGATCTGTGTGATGTCTGTGACGTTGTGCCTACCTATTTATCCATATACGTTCATCTGAGCTTATATTTTTTCCGTAAACTAACAATTGTGACTTCAGTGATAGGGAAGAAAATGAAGTACACATAAATACAAGACGGTGCTGTAAAAGGCTTCGAAGTAGTCAACCTCGGCGTACCCTCCGACATGCATCAATGCAACTAATCGCAACTATAATAGATTATTTGTTCCACACAGGTCTGTTTGAATTGCATTCAAATATTTCTTCGTCTTTTTCTTTGCTGCAAAAGTTCGCTACTGAACTGCTAAGGCGTTGAATGGGCGAGGTTGGTAACTAGAAAGGCCGTATTTAAGGAACAACAGTCACGATAGCTAGTGGGTGGTTTGATTCTCAAAGTTCTCTCCTCAAGGACTCGAACTAATGGGTTTTTCAAAAATTGATGAGCGACGTATAGCATTGGCCTGAACATAAAGGACTAAATTGTCTTAACCTCCTTCTAACTCACATTGGAAATGGCGTGAAGATATTTTATTATACATTTAATTCTCTTAAATGAAATGCGCGCCTTGTTTTATCAATGCTGTATTTTCATTTAAAAAAATCCAATGGTTTTCACGACATTCGACTGTCAACACGATCAAATATTGACTTGATAGCAAGATTCCTCTATTAACTCTTACAATACTTCCTTTTTAAGACAGTATTTAGACGTGACTATGTGAGTATCGAAATGCAGCGGTCGCAAGTGGAACAAACGGCAACCAAGTGACTGCACCCTATCAAATACAACGAGAAGGCGTTTCAATAACCTCGTGCCGTGATTACGTGCGCCTTATCGAGGCACTGTGTCTGTTGATTGCAGCGCCACCTGCCGGACAGGGTTACCTGGGATTTTTTTATTTAGAAATATTAGGATAAGCTCTTACGTTTGTTACTTTGCCTACAGAGGATCACATAATATCTTATTTACTCTTTTGGCGCTTTTTAAAACTAAGACAGGTTCGAATTACTGACAATCTATCCTAAAAGTTGCCACCACATTCTTCACTAAAGAGACTAATTAATGATATGTCATAATCACATAAGAAGTTTATCTATTTGTCGGTATCTAATTGCATTTACAAGGCAATCCTGTGTCGCCTCTTACGACACCCACGGGAAGATAGGGGGATGCGTGTAGCAAGTTCTAAATATCTTGTGAGGTTATCGACAAAACGCTTTAGGCCATTGATGATTTCTGACAACCCTGCGATTCAGAGAAACCTACACACAATAGTGAATTTCTTAAGGGCTGAAAAAACCGTAAACAATTTTTATTTATTGACAACCCTAGAACCACAGAGCACAATATCGCTAAAATAAACTGAGCGAGCCACTACTACAGTAAGGTTCGGTTATATAAGCTTTAAAATAATATAGCTTCCAAGTTATAGTAATAACTATGAGAAAAGTTAGTGACGTGGATACGTGATATTGTTATGCCTCGTGTAAGTAATTCCGTATACCATCATTTTTAGCTGTGATAAAAAAACAAAGTAAAACGAACGAACAAAGAAAAAGGAAGCTCAAAGTTACTGAGTATGCTATGGAGAGGGATGACAATACACAAGATGGAGAGAGAACCTGCAAAATGTTGTGTACAAGCTGAGGAAAGTTTTATGTAACAAACATTGCGAGACGCCTAAGCTCAGCAGTGGACTCTTGATAGACTGCCTACCAATAGATGGCACGATAACCATCTCGAGGAATTGCTGACCTACTTTCATCAGACCGGTGATGGGCAGCAGCGTTTAAGGTGCAAGAAGTGTGGTACCCTTACGAGAGAGGCCTACATTGGACCTTTACAAGCAGCTACATAATCGAAATAATAATTAAAAGTTTAATGTGGACCTGTCTTTTATTACTTTTACGTATTTTCGATCAATACTTGGGTTTTGTTTGTTACTAATAAATAACTTTTTCTTTTTAACACAAATTTCATTTCACGCTTCAATGTCTTATTTCGGTTAATATTTTGACCAACCGTTCGACGAATAATCCAAAACCAATATAATCAATATAATATATATATATATGTATATATATATATATATATATATATATATATATATATATATATATATATATATATATATATATATATATATATATATATATATATATATATATATATTTAAATAGTCAAATGTATGTGCACACAATCATCCAATCGAGTACAAACATTCATTCATAACACAAATATTTGTCTCTAGCGGGATTTGAACCTTAGAAGGCAGCTTCACTACCTACTAGGCTGTCGGGTAATTATAATATAATTATATTATATAGTTACTATATTATTACATAATTTAATTAGTTTATTACACATTTTGAAACACTTAATAGAAGTAAAAACCTCCGTAACTTTTCTACCTTAGTCACACAAGTTGCGGTGGTGCACATACAAAATCTGCTTATGTTGTTAATTAAAATAAACTAGTATTCATAGTTAATTCTTAATAACGTTTTTTTATTTAATTTAAAAAATTCAACTGACGCGCGCCGGCTTCAAATCGCGACATCTGTCATTCCTTTGCAATGCTATTTCCTCCGAACCTGACACGGTTGCTCGGAGGCAGTAAAAAAAATTCAGAAAAAAAAGTTCAGCATAACTTACATGCTATAAAATGTATTAATAACGTGTCACAAGTATTTAGTAATATTGTCAAAGGAGGTAAAAGCATGTAATAAAAAGTGAGCCTTTCGATATTCCTAGTGTTCGTAGGAGCGAGGGCGCGGATGCTACTTCTATATGCTGTCACGTCAACATGTCATTTATGCAGGCTTTAGCGGGCTGCGCGTGTGTGTGTGCCTACGCGCTCGTATGTGTGTGTAGCGTACAATCGAGCCGCGCCGGTAAGACGAGCGACCGCAGCGGGCAGGCTTTGTGCGGGCTCGTTGCTATATTACACTACTTCTGTGCATCGGAAGGAAGCGGGAACGGAAGCGATATTATACGTAGCACAATAATATTTATCAGTGTTATAGGACAATTATATGTAGAAAAATTTAATTGAAAACATCTTTATTGGTATTAGGATTCTACATGTGAAAAAAAAAAAAGTTATAGTAATTATGTGAAATAAAATAGGCCTAAATGAGAATGTATTTTCAATAATACTTTAACGAATGCCAAAACTCTGTCGCACCTAATAAGATCAAATAAAGACTCTCTATCTTCATTTTTATGAATTTTCCACCTGTATTTGAACGTTTTGAAGCACGCATTTGAAGTGTTTTTACTTTATCAGCAATGATAATGACTTGATGTTATACATCAAGAACTTCCAAAGTGGACAATATTAGGTTACCAAAGATCATTAAAACGGTCATAAACAAAAACTGATTTTGGAGGTTGATGAGCTCCAAAAATATTGTGTTATGTGTACCAACTCGTTATTAGAATGAGTTATATTTAAAATGAAGTATTTTTGTACTTACAAGCGAGCACATTTTTACATATTTTTTTTACGTAATTTGTATTAATAATTAAACTTGAAATTTACTGAATTTTAAAGTCTATTTATATTGTTTAACTTTCTTTCATAAGAAAATTTTGTAAGTTTAGTCAAACAACCGCAAAGTTTTTAAATCGATAAGCAATTTTTAAAATCCCTTGCCCAAAATATATAATGTTATATCTCTGATTTGTACTAAATTGATGAAAGGTGCGACCTGAATTGGTATTGTAATCTAGAATTGCAGATGTTCATGGGCGGCGGTAATCACTTATCATCACGTGAGCCACCTGCTCGTTTGTCTCCCTTCTTTAAAAAAAACCTGTCTAGAACAACAATCTCTCTACACTAGATAGCACAGATATTGGGAACTTCTATATTCTGCAGTGAACTTTCACAAGCTCTTAACGTAAGCATTCTAATGTTTAAAGAGGAAATTCTTTTATCACATGTCTTGTGATATTACTAAAATTTTAATACATTATAATAAATAAACAACACATTCCGCTTCGCTTATCAAAAAGCGCACCGCTCAATTCGGAGTGCGGGCGTCAGGTGCCCGTATTTTGGTCGCTATGGTCGGCGCAGCCTTCGCCCCGGCTTATATAACGTACATAGCCTTATATAACTCTGCCTTCTAGTACAAACCCGCTATATCTACAACACTGCGGTACACCCTTCACCCGTAACACTTCAACTTCAACCGTAAACCCCACCAGCGCAATAATTACCACTGTAATAGATGATGGAAGGACTATAAGCTATGGAATCTTTACTGTTTTTCCCTCCTTGTGAATCTACAAGTTCGTGTTACAAAATACTTATATTATATAGAAAATTATATAAAAAATTTATATTGGTCACGTTTACGTTGGCTTGGTCATAAAGACGGCGACGGGCTCACCACCTGTCACGTTGTCCCGAAAATATCTTCGGTGAAAGGTGGGTCGAAGGGACTTAATTATCTAGACTAGACCACTGTCTACCCCCGTACTAGGAATGACGTGAAGATGTTTATTTATTTTAGTCATGAGAAGTCATTGCTTGCAAAAAAAGCCCTGAAACCAGAACTGCAATGCGAAAGAGATTCGAAAGAGTATGCAACCTTTTCCAAGCGATTTTTTTTTCAGTTGAGTAGTTCGTAAAGCAAAATGAAAACACTGATTTTTACAAATGATACAATTAAATATGGAATTGAACATCGCATTCCAACTTCACTTTAGTCATGAACGTTAAGGTTTCAAGACAAGAATTTAATTTCTTATCGTCGCAGATCACTCACGTAGCTCTATCCGCCGCCGGTCGCTCAAACGATGCCGAAACCTGATTGAAGCAATTACACAAGGTACGAAGATTCTACCGAATTCCCATTCTCGATGGATTCCGTGCAAAATAGTTTGTTAGTTAGATTTTGGAATACATTACAACATAAAATATTAACAGACGAAAGTATGTACTCAGGCACAAAAATATCATAAATACAAAAAATATCTTTACGCCATCCCCGATACTGCGACGAATAAGTCCTTACCTTCCGGCGAAAATATTTTTTTGGATAACGTGAGAGGTGGTGAGCATGTAACCGTCATTATCTCCAAGTAAATGAATATATCGTACAAAAGCTTAAAATAACCAATGGGTAGCCTATTGCGGATCGAACTCGGGTCTCTTGACTCGAATTCCGATCAACCACCACTCGGCTATAAACAAACAAATAAACTATCATAATTTTCAATATACTCTACGTTTAGTTGAATATATTGAATATTGAATTTAGTTAAATATATGTTATAAGAAATAAAGGATTATAAGTCACGATAGCCGAGTTGTTGGGTGGTCGGAATTTCAAGTCGAGAGACCCGAGTTCGATCCCCAGGTGGCAGTTCCAATGAGTTTTTCAAAAACTTATGTACGAATTTCATCGTTGGCTTGGACATAAAGACGGCGACGGGCTCACCACCTGTCACGTTGTCCCGAAAAATATCTTCGGTGGACGGTGGGTCAAAGGGACTTAATTGTCTAGACTTGACCTCTGTCTACCCCTGTATTGGGAATTGCGTGAAGACATTTCTTTTTTATTTTTTTTTTAAATGGATATATAAGGATAAGAAATATTGTTTTCATGTAGAATCGGCGTAGGAATTCCTCCTTCTTATCCTATGTGCCGTGCGACTAATGTAAAAATCTTTGATCTAGGAATTTGTGTCATAATCACCACTCTTGGCAAAACATGTTGCTGCTTGGACGCTGCTCCCCGGTCCCGGTCTGCTCAAATTTGATTTACTATTTTTCGCGATAATTATTCCGCAATCTATCTATCGATAGCCATTGAACAAAGGCTTTTGTTTTAGTGATCTCTTATAATATCTGCAGGAGGAAGGGGGTGATAAATACTTACGTCGACACTACTCAGCAACCTTTAGACCTAACAACTCACAAACCATAACTGAAGCCATACAAGCTACATCATATCGTATTTGTTCTATAGCCTTCGGCTGTACATTTAATCGAACATTATAAATAGCTTCTTGTGAGCTACTTTTTATGGGACAAATAGCTCGTCCCGTCGTTTATTAAACTATTTATTTAAAATAGGCTAGTAAATGTATAAGAAAATACTCATTTAAACTATCAATTGATACATTCTTTCCAATTTGATTTAATGCTTGGAAGACATGGGTGTATGTTTAAACATTTTTTTTAATAAAATCATACATGGCATTACGTCATAGCACGCTGATGGATCTCTATTTCCATGAAGGTCGATTTACACATCTATTTATTTTTATACATTCATTTATATACATAGTTATTATACAAGTGAGCTTCGTCAGGTAACCATTCACGACGGAGAGTGGTTACAATGCGAAAGTCAACATCAGTTAACAGTTAGTTAAAGTTATCTGGATATTTAGGTGCCATGTTAAATTATGTCATGTTTCTAAATGGATAACCCCAATAAATATATGACGGCGTGGATGACCTAGGAGGCGGTGAAAGGACTAACCCGACACCTTATTTAATGACTGTCAGAAGGTGGCACAGAAAAGAAAGACTATGAATACTCCAACCAACTACAATCGAAGAAGTAAAAGATACATTACCACTCCAAAGGCCTAAGACACATACATAACGGCCTATTAAAGTCCACTGCAAGACATAGACCTCTCCCATAGGCAGGCCATTTGCCACGCTTGGCAAGCGGAATGGCGACCGCAGTACCAGACCACTCGCACCTCAGATGCTCCTGCCCATCTTCGGTCTGATTATTTTGATCAGATATTTTTAGAGATGGTTATCCCGCCATATTTCCATAACGATATTCAAGGCCGTTTCCCTTAATCGCCTCTTACGATACCCACGGGAAGAAAGGGAGTGGCAATATTCTTACACCGTTACCACACGGTAAACGGCTTGAGATGGAATGCCTTAATGAATAAAATATATATAAATATCTTCACCCAATTCCCAATACCGGGGTAGACAGAGGTCAAGTCTAAACAATTAAGTCCCTTTGACCCACCTTCCACCGAAGATATTTTCGAGACAACGTGACAGGTGGTGAGCCTGTCGCCGTCTTTATGTCCATGCCAACGATGTAATTCGTAAATAAGTTTTTGAAAAACCCATTGGTACGAGGTACCTGGGGATCGAACTCGGGTCTCTTGACTCGAAATTCCGACCACCCAACCACTCGGCTATCGTGACTTTTTAATGCCTTGTATCGTGACTTTTTTTAATGCATGAATTTAATTAATGTCAACGGACGTTCACGCAAAATCTTCCACTGATATAAATCATTTTATAAAGTCATATACACCTGAATGAGCTCTGAATAGGATCCCACTAAAGTGTCGGATTTCATTAAAGGTTCTCATAGCGCAAATAAATACCCGTGCCGATTTCTCTATGTACCAAAGTCTATGTACACGGAACATAGACGGTATGTACTATGTTAGGCTAAGCGCGAGTGTTCGGCTGAACGGGCGAGCTCAGAACACCGACTCCTCTAATGACGTCTTTTGGGTCGGAATATACTGTGTAAGGTAGCGGTTATGTTTAATTAATTGAGTTCATTAAATATTTTTTTTCATCTTCACGAATTTCCCGATTCAGGATAACCAGAGTTCTGGATAATATAGTCCTTACGACCCACTCGATCGGTATTTATTTTGGACAACGTGACAGGTGTTGAGCCTGATGCCGTCTTTATGTCCAAGTCAACAATATAAAGAACATAAGGTTTTTTTTTAAACCCAATAGTTACCACTTTCTAGAGACGGAACTGACTCCACTTAACTTAAATTCCAATCAGCCAACCTCAGGACTATCGTAACTTTTAACTGTTCTTAGTCTTAAAAAGGCTATGTGTTTATATGCGAAATGTAAAAAACTAATAACTTCACGACCGTATTTTCAATCGTGAGATGGTCATAGGCCTGAACATTTAATTCCTTTCGATTCAACAGAGCTTATCAGACAACTCCACAGTTAGAGAGCCTGTCGCCTTCATAGTGTTCAGCCCGTTTATAATTTACTAAAAAAAATTTCAAACTTCACACCCGATATCCTAGTTAGTAAAGACGCTGCCTCTAAAGCTTAGGGTTGCGGGTACGGGCCCCGCGATGGAGAAACATATGTGTGATGAATATGAATGTTTGTATTCGAACCATGGATGTTTATGTGTAAATTTAAATATTGGTCGGTATGAAAATATATCTCGACACTAAGACAGCGCTCACGTTTCCATTTTCCTAAATAAATTTCTATGAAAGAGGGGATCGAAATAACTTAATCGTCCACAGCTCTATCTAACACAGTTCTGGTAAAATGCGTATAAAAGCAAAATAAAAACAATAATACAAACGTTAGAACCTACGAGATAGTTCTGTAACCGCTACGAAGCCCGCTCCGCTCGTCACCTCGTCACGGTCACGTTGCGGCTGTCAGCTGCAACGTGGCAGAAACGGACCGCGGCTGCGTCACACCTAGAGGACTTACGTAACTGCCTCAAGCTCGTTCCGCACCGACAGTACAGTGGCGACGTGCTACCTACCTAACTGACATAACACGTATACCATACCGACATTATGAATGCGAGTTTGTGATAATGTATGTTTGTTACCTTGCACTACATAATGGAAGAACTTACGACGGTCAATATATACATACCGCCTCCCGTAAGCGTAGACAGAGATCACACATCCATTTACTAGAATCCTCATATACCTATTTTTAAACAGAGCGCAATAAAGGGTGGATAACTTTTTATATACCATGTTACTTTTTATGGTATTGTTGTTGAAAATTGTAAATCGTAGATAATAATTATTTCAAGTTAACTGTGTTTAACAATGTTGCTAGTTGTTGTTATTAGTTGTTTATAATAACATAGTGTCATTATTTGTTAATCCCAATAAATTAAAAAAAGGTAAGAACGCATACTGTATCCGACGGAGATATAGTATGAGTTTTTATCTCTTTTTAAGTTAATATTATTAGTTATTAGTACGTTTTTCAGGTGTCTAAAAGGTTATTGATTGATGATACGATTATTGTTGATAGATTTTTTCAGATGTGTATTAACTGCAGAAGTCTTAAAATTTAGTCACAATTGTTAGTAAAATAGTATTTATACTGCCATCGAAAAAGAAGAAATCACAGTTTCTAGCTTACGTGTTGTACCGTTGTTTTTTGGAAATGTCTGTACTGATTTTAATTCGTAAACAAAAACTTGTTCTTTATCAAATAACCTTGAAACACCGCAAATCCGCTTAACAGAGCTTCCGAATGACACATGTCGCCGTTCCTGAATGTGCTGTGCCATCCATTTATACATTACACGCCCGAGCCAAACTCAAACGGCATATTAATGCATAGACTGCAACTCGCACGGCTTCTCTCGAGAACTGTACAGATTCCGGAAAGCCTTTGCCGCTGCACTTACGTCAAGTTCGCGTGCTGATGATATTTAAATAATTTCCGGTTGGTTTAATATTAATCAAATTTCTTTAAATTTTCAAATTAGTACCTAAATCGATGGCAGAGAACGAAATATAAATGTACTCACTGCATAAACAAACAGATATGAACAAGCCCTCACGACTTATTCCCTTATACGGGGATGGTTAGCGATCAAGACAGATTAATTCTATTGGCCAATAACTTACCGGAGCTTATTCGAAATAAAGTTGGGTTGAAAGTGGTTGAAAATGGGTTGCTTTATATTTAATTGAGCAAATAATTGAGATAATAACAGACTGAGCCACATGACTGTAGTTAAAATTAGTGAATATATTGATATTTGAGGTAGTAATAGACCAGAGACCAGAAGCCACTGAAATCCAGGAACTATATAAAACAAATTGCATATCCTCTATACTGTACTTCCAAAAAATATTTCCTGTTTCCGTGGTAACTTAGGGATATAAAGTATTTATAAAAACACTTGGCTGAAAATACAACAATAAGTTATGACTTTTAAGTCAACCCTTCAACTATTTTTCATTTCAAGACGTGTTAAAACATGATTAAGTTTATATTCATACTATCGTATGCTAGGTATGAGGAAATCATAGTAAATTCTACATAGAAATATGGTTAACTAGGGCTCTGTTATAATATCTATTTAAAGGGAAAAAGGGTAACGTGAAGGGACGGTAAAGTAAATATTTGTGATAATGGAAGCAATTTACGCGGAGCACTGACAGGTTTAAGTGGTCATTGTCACCTGTCCCTTGAAGGAGGAAAGGAAGGGAGCGAAAGAAAAATGAGAGGAGATATTCAAGTGACATTTACAACACAGATGACCTAGAATATGAATCGCATCGAATAATTTATACAATGACTGTTATTACGCATGCAGTCATTGTATAAGGTTTTGTTTTTTTTTTTTCAACGTCAATATGATTATTTATGCAACCAAGCCTCAAGTATAGTTTGGTTATAAATAGTCATGAATAGTATTTTTTTTCTTCACGTATAACTATAGAAATTTTGACCTTTTGAACTACATTTCACCGGATTTTATTTAGGACAACTTCACTGGTGGAAGAGCCTGTAATGATACAATGTTTCAAAATGTCTCATCGGGGCGTGCCTCCTTCCTTCATGTATAAAATGTTACATAGAAATTTAAGGCACAATACTTTATTTATTTATTTATCTTCACGTACAGTCCCTGACAGGGTAGCAAGAGAGAATAGAATGGCAAGTGTCGTGACACTTGCCATTCTATGTAGGTAAGAGGTATGTAGGGGATCGTGATCCCTACATACCTCTTTCGCTTCTTTCAAATTCATAACTTTTTTGAAGCGCATGTTATTTCATGGTCATGAAGGGTTGTAGAGTCAAACATTGCCGTTGCACCTCTCTCTTTTCCATCAAAAACTTTGGTGGATTCGCAGCGCGGGTGCGAGAGCGAGTGTGGGCGAGGGCGCCAGTGCGTGAGCGGGCGCGAGCACTGGCGCTAGTGTGGATGCGGGCGGGGGAATGGGCGCAGTCACAGGCGCGGGAGCAAGCGCGGGCACTTGCGCGGGAGCGGGCGAGGATGCTGGCTCGGGCGCGGACATTGGCGTGGTCACTGGTGCGGGCGTGGCTGCGAGAGCGAGTGCGGGCGAGGGCGCCTGTGCGAGAGCGGGCGCGAGCAGTGGCGCTAGTGTGGATGCGGGCGTAAGAGCGGGCGCGTGTGCGCGCGTACGCCAGTGCGCGGGAGCAGGCGCGGGCACTGGCGCGGGAGCGAGCTTTGGCACCTTACTACGAAAGCACCTTTAAAGGATACTACCAGAAAAAATCTATTGATGTAATACGCCATTGAGGCTTAGATATTTATTAATTATTATTTTTCTATTAGATATATTTTTTATTACATTTATTACTCTATACTATTTTTATGTGGTTTGTTCTTGCTCAGATAAAGTGAGATAAAATGTTAACTATGCACTAAATTATGCCTAGGTTATAAACGGTTATCCCTACTGAATGTAAAAAATACTGTTATATGTGTAGTATGTCGGATTACGTAAAGACAAAGGAAGACTATTCTTTAAAAGCCATCCGTAAATCAAGCGTTGGTAATCAACGGCGAGATGAAACCTCGTTATTACAAAAGACTATGATTTCGATAACGTGTAGAATTAGTTAGCAGTGTGACGTACGGAGGCTGGAGCGCTGTACAGTATTCATCGGAGCCGGTTTAGTTGCCTTAGCGATGGCCTAGTTGTCAGGCCACGAGGCGCGCCCGACCGCACGTGTCTCCCTCGAAATGCTTCAAGCCGGAGAATGGTCCGTACATACGTAGGTAGGCATGTACATACAACAAACTCGTACATGCCGTGTGTTTGACGTATTAGATACTAGTTCAAGTTGCATGTCGCCGGGGGATTACTTGCATGGATATTTAAATAGAAATCTTTGTGTGCATTTAACGTGTTATTACAAAATGTATATTAATTATAAACGAGGTTGTTTACGTGGAATATTCCATCTTGTTTATGACAACACTCAAATGTTTATTTCAACTGATTTTCGTACTATCAGTCAAATCATTATCAAAATTTCACTGCTGCACTAAGGCCTCTTAAAGATTGCCAAATTAATGTTCTCTAGCCACCTGCATCCGTCTAATCCCCGCAATTTTGAGAAGGTCCTGCCCACTTCTTCCTGTTGCTTTCCTTCACAGAGATTGCCTGGACGACGTTGCCACTTCGACGAGTCATTTTTAATAACCAAAATAGCCGAGTGGATGTTCGGTCGTAATCGGGATCAGGAGAATTAAGTTCCACCCCCAGGAAGGCCCGTACCGATGAGTTTTACGAAACTCATGTACAATTTGCATCATTGGCTTGGACTCTAAGACGGTGGTAAGCACAACACCTGTCACGTCGTCCCTAATAGCCATTCCCAATATAGGGGAAAACAGACGTCAGAATTAAATCCCTTCGATCCAACTTCCACCGAAAACATTTTTTGGGACAACCTTACAGGTGGTGAGCCAGTCGCCATCTTTATGTCCAAGCCAACGACATAAATCGTACATAAGTTTTTGAAAACCATTGGTACTAGCCACGGGGATCTTATTCGGGTCTCTTGATTCGAATTCCGATCACCCAACCTCTCGGCTATCGTGACTTTTGTGAAAAAGAAATTTTAAAAGCAATATATCGTTTTCTATTGTATTATTTAGAGTTACACTGAAGTTTGGTATTTCGGATAAACACTGGGAGGAGCCTCAAAGGAAATGCACAGAACAAACCGACTATGGAAAGTACACCGAGGATATGTAGTAGAGCGATCTAATGTGTCTTAGGTTATAACTAAAATTTTCTTCTTCTTCTTCGCGTGCTTCTCTGACTAGCGAAGATTGGCAGTCAGCTTTGAATACTCCTTCTTTCTTCTGATGCGTAAGAACTCTAGGTGAGAACTAAATTTAAACTACAATAAATAAATGTTGCCAGCATAGCGGATAAAGTGTTGCCTCTTAGCTCCAATATAATAAAAACCTAATAGATGAGCAAGGGTAAGGCAATATTCTGACGAATGGACCGATGTAAAACAGAGCTTCCGCTGCAAAATCCAGCCGCAAAATCGTCTATACCCTATAATATCCAATAATATATCTTCTGTGGAAGGTGGGTCAAAGAGACTCAATTGTCTAGGCTAGACAATTAAGTCTCTGTCTACCCCTGTATTGGGAATTGCGTAAAGATATTTATTTATTTATTTATTTTATTCTTTTCTTAACACTAAACACCCATCTACTGGCGTAATGGCGTCTGTAATCATTTCTTTTCTTTGTACTTCTAGTTGGCTCTTCTTTCTCATAAAAAATACCAAATAGTATTCCATCTTAGGCTTTAGAGATGCCAAAACATGTGTAACCTATTTCGATTATACTTTAACTAGACGAGGAAGACTGTTTGCTCATTACTCATCATAATACAATAAAATAAATATTATCTCTGTTTGAATATTGTATATTTGAAACATGCATACGCACTACGTATGTGAGCGATTGCTAACTATCTAGTCGAACGAGGTGACGAGGTGAGGTCGAACGAATGAGGTCGATCGAATAAAAATAATATATCTTCACGCCATTCCCGTAACAGGGGTAGACAGAGGTCTAGTCTAGACAATTAAGTCCCTTCGACCCGTCTTCCACCGAAGATATTTTCGGTGCAACGTGACAGGTGGTGAGCCCCTCGCCGTCTTTATGTACAAGCCAACGATATGAACCGTACATAGATTTTTGAAAAAACCCATTGGTACGTGCCACTCAAGAACTCGGCTATCGTGACTTTGTTTATTACATAGTTGCTACCTTAAAAAGTTTGTATGTGTATATGTTTGTTTGTGTATTTATATACCTACATATTTTTAAGTTTGTACATCTACGTAGTATTTTGTTTACTTAACTTAATAGTTACATACATAAAAATTTAAAGAATGCAGAATTTACTGCAGTAGTACTGATTTTTGGTATATTTTTCTTCGCTGCAAATGCAAACGCATTAAAAGCAAATAAATTTTATCGAAATTAAAATACACATTCGTTTATCAATAGTAATTTTAGTGGTGTCGTAATGAGCTTCCTTTAACGGAGAAGAAGCAGGCGAAAGAAACTCCGTAGGTATCCTCTTTTTTAAGGGCGATCTTTTCTTTAAGATGGTATAAAAATAAGATATATTTTTTCTAAAAATAGCTTGGGCGCGTAACGCCCAGTCAATAGATACCGTCGATCCAGAGGAACATGCACCATTAACTCTACCTTTGCTTTCTTTCATTACAGGATTTCCTATTAAAATAAAATATATAAATAAATAAATAAGAATGTAATTTGTTTAGAAATTACTCATAATTTACTTACTTACTATTTGTTACGATGGTAACTGTAGTTATTATCTAACAAACTATACTATTCCTTCCGTTGCTATCTTCAAATATAATATTTTTTTACGACTACTAAAGTCACGATAGCCGAGTGATTGGGTAATCAAGATTAGAGTTGAGAGACCCGAGTTCG
The DNA here is from genome assembly GCA_029286605.1 of Sericinus montela. Classification (NCBI taxonomy): domain Eukaryota; kingdom Metazoa; phylum Arthropoda; class Insecta; order Lepidoptera; family Papilionidae; genus Sericinus; species Sericinus montela. Next base: position 6,303,936 of record JAGSMR010000007.1, on the reverse strand, counting down.
ATCCCTTGATTGTCAAAAACTTACGTACGAATATATCGTTGGCTTGGACATAAAGAAGGCGACGAGCTCACCACCTGTCACGTTGTCCCAAAATCGGGACTTCTTCGATGGAAGGACTTGATTCTTGAGACCTCTGTCTACCCCAGTATTGGGAATGGTGTGAAGATATATATTTACTACTACTACTACAAAGTCACATCAAAGCGTTGCCTATTTTCACTAGGCTTAAATAATAAATAAATACATAGATATACATTGGTCTGATCCCAAAGTAGAGAGTAGCAAAAGTGGTTTTCTAAATTGCAACGTCCGGGAATCGTACCAGGACCTCAGAGCCGGCAACACTGATCGGTGTGTATGCCACTCGTCAATAAAAATCATAAAAAAATTATCTAATTAAAACCCAACTCCAATGATGGCAAAGAAAAGGTGGCGAAAAAAAACTGACAAAAGGTGCGAAACAATGGATAAAACATCAGTCACAAAAAGTCAGTAAATAAAAAATTAAAACCTGTCGAATTACATTTGTAAAATATCACCTAAGACATTAACATAAAAAGTAACAAATGCAAAGAACAAAAGCCCGGTCCGGGGAATAATGCGTTCGAAAATAAAGAAACGTTTAAAACTCGACTACGATACACGCGCCATTGCGATGCCGTAAATTATTTCGAAATGTTATAAAACTAAATGCATGAAACAAATCGTCGACGGCGGCGGGAGGGGCGACGGGCCGAGGGGGTGAGGAGGCATGGGCGGGAGAGGGAGAGCCTACAACTCTACTACGGCACTCTCGGTTTCATTCATAACTTTTTACAAGTTTATCTGCGACGATACCTCCTACATATTTATGTGTTTGCGACTGTGAAGATAATGCAACTTCCAGACGCGCCGCTTGATCGATCTGAGATTTGAAATTTATTTCCTGTATCTTAATAAAAACATATTTTAAGAGAGTAGTCTAAAGATTTGAAAGAATTGTGTGATTATGGATCATGGCATTGGGTGAAGTAGTAATGTTCCTATTGGTGGTCGGAATACCCACATATTATTTATACTGGTCTCCATTGCTGGTCATGGGATTTAGTCACCGCAAACTCGGATAATCAGCCTGAAATCATTCGGTCGCCTTTGAAGTTGAGTTTGACATGTGTCAAAACTCCAGTCAAAACTCCTCAAAACTCCAGTCATAAAAAAAATCTCCTAATAGTTCTAACATCTAAAATTTATTTAAATGTAAAAAAACCAGAGAATAGTGCACGTGATGATAACTGGCTAACGCAGTCCATGAACAAGCACGTTTGTATTCATAATGACTGCAAGGGAAAGGGTGTGTAAATTATTAACCGCAACTCGGCAATATTAAAAACGGCGAAAAATTATACCTATATTTAGGTAGGTTAAAGGTGTTGACACAGACGGTATAATATTTTACACACATAATTTTACTATAAATATATAAAGGTATAAATATATTTAAGTAAATATATTAGGTAAAACAACAAATTACTGGAAAAACGGCAGCATTTCCGTTATTTTCTTCTGAAGCATTTTTAACATATATATTAAAAATTATATTGGTGAAATTATATACCACAGGTATTTGGACTAATTACATAAAATACAGAATTTACAGTACCATAGCAATGATAGTTAATCTGAAAAAATGCCTCAGGTGCGACTTCTTTCATGGCCTGCTCTACAATACTAAGCCCAAAATTCTAATAAGTTGTACAGATTATTTAGAACGGCTTGTAAACGAAATAGGCTTGTCCTGGAAGACTTGCCATAATTGCCTAGCTTGGCAATCAGAATCGCAAGTATAGTACTTCACACCTTGTATATTAGACGCTGTGAGCCATCACCAGTTTGTAATATTTTAGGTCTATTCATTTTCGAGATAGTTATGCGATCATACATCGGTTGCCCATTACGACACCCACGGAAAGAAAGAAAGATTGTAAATTCTCAGGTTAATGACACACGGCGATTCACTATCAGCGACTTATCTATAGGAATAGTGCATAGTTAAATACAATAACATTGTAATCTAATACGCCGGTCCGACGTAGAAATCCATAATACAGTATACATAACTAAATAAAAATAAAAAACAGAAGATGCTAAAGTTTATGAAAAAAAAAATTAAAGAGGAAATAGATTTTAGCCAATATCGATTTTAGTTGTAAATGAATTTAGTAGACAATTATAAAAAAGTCATTCACAAAGGCTCAATTGATATAGGCAATAAGATCAGTTGATGAAAATGGCATTCTACCATAACGAATCATTGATTAAACCAACGCACACATGCGCAGTCGAAACTGGCACGGTAAGACACACATTTATAAATTGAAATAAAGTTTGTTTTAGTTGGGCACTGGGCATGAATGAAAGTGAAAGGGCGGGAAGTCGGGAGCGGGCGATTATTATCAAAACACTGGCCGTTGCGCTGCGAAACTCATTTATCATCCGATTATGTTTTTGTAATATTTTTTTTTTTAATTTTACTTTTTAAAGTTTAAATATGAAATGAAATTTTACACATTTCACACAGGTTGTTGATTTTCTAATGTAGGACTTTTAGTAATTAAAATGACGAGTCTTTGATCCTGAGTTCTCACTCACTTCTCTGATTGCAGAAATATGAGATGCAGGAAGCATAGCATGTATTCTGGGAGACCTTGATAAAAAATGCGTTTGAGCAGATCATTCGCACTGAGGCAAAATTCGCCGTTCGACTCTGCCTGATCTTCACGCTTCATTCCTGATGGTGTAGATAAGCTAGAGACAACAGATCGCTAAGTGTTTTAATCCTTCCATATCTGTTTAGCTTCTAACAAATCATCATTTTCTTTACTTCGACTTCTTCGAACAATTTGTCATTGTCACACCTTACGTCGACATTAGACGTCAAACAAAACCTCACTCTTCAAACGCCCATATCAATGTCTTAAAAGTAAATGTAATTCTGAGTCTATCTGTTATGCCTTCACAGTTAAATAACTGAAATTTGATTTTTATCAACCAAACCTTAATAATAGAGGAGAAACATAAAGACGGCGACGGGCTCACCACCTGTCACGTTGTCTATAAATATGTGTGTGTGTGTGTGTGTGTGTGTGTGTGTGTGTGTATGTGTGTGTGTGTGTGTGTGTGTGTGTGTGTGTGTGTGTGTGTATGAGTGTAAATACGAAGGGAGCGTAATACACTTTTATCCTGGAAATATCCAGGGCACCATTTTCCACCAGTGATCCATCCCAATCAAAATCATAATACAGATCTTTTCCAGGAAGATGGGACCGCGCATTTTTCTGGTATAAAATTTGAGATTATAGGATTCGGTTAGGTAGGTTATGAACTGAAAAAAATTTCAGTAATAACGTACTTTCTAAATTTTTTGACATACTGTTACAAATTTTTAGCCCCGTTTCAAACCGATAGATCAGGGCATGGTGTGACGGAGTCAGATCGCAGAAGATGAAATATATCAACTAAAAATGATCACATGTGAGGCTGTTGGCCCGCAGATCATCGTATGTACACATCTGCGAGAGCGAAGATTCGCAGGTAGAAAATAAATATCGGAATCTCGAATATAAATTGTTTTATCACTGCCTCACGCTGACATTAAGTGATAACAAAAATAATAAATATCTTCACGCGATTCCCAATACAGAGGCAGACAGAGGTCTAGACAATTAAGTTGTTTCGACCCACCTTCCACCGAAGATATTTTTGGGACAACGTGACTGGCGGTGAGCTCGTCGCCCGTCGCCGTCTCAATGTCCAACGATATAATTCGTACATAAGTTTTTAAAAAAACCCATTGGTACGAGCCTGCCACCTGGGGATCGAACTCGGGTCTCTTGATCCGAAATTCCGATCACAATGATAATCAATACATTGATCTGGAAAACTGAATAATTATGTATGTAAATTATGTAAATATTATAACGAGTATGGTTTCCACTTCAGCCGTGGCTGAAACCACTAGTCCTACTAGTCAATAAACAGAAAAGCCTTTATTCAACTACTTCACAATATATTTTTACTCTTTATTAGCAGTGGTACTTGATGCCGTTATGCTATATATATATATATATATATATATATATATATATATATATATATATATATATATATATATATATATATATATATATATATATATATTATATTGGATTATATTGGTTTTGGATTATTCGTCGAACGGTTGGTCAAAATATTAACCGAAATAAGACATTGAAGCGTGAAATGAAATTTGTGTTAAAAAGAAAAAGTTATTTATTAGTAACAAACAAAACCCAAGTACTGATCGAAAATACGTAAAAGTAATAAAAGACAGGTCCACATTAAACTTTTAATTATTATTTCGATTATGTAGCTGCTTGTAAAGGTCCAATGTAGGCCTCTCGTAAGGGTACCAAACTTCTTGCACCTTAAACGCTGCTGCCCATCACCGGTCTGATGAAAGTAGGTCAGCAATTCCTCGAGATGGTTATCGTGCCATCTATTGGTAGGCAGTCTATCAAGAGTCCACTGCTGAGCTTAGGCGTCTCGCAATGTTTGTTACATAAAACTTTCCTCAGCTTGTACACAACATTTTGCAGGTTCTCTCTCCATCTTGTGTATTGTCATCCCTCTCCATAGCATACTCAGTAACTTTGAGCTTCCTTTTCTTTGTTCGTTCGTTTTACTTTGTTTTTTATCACAGCTAAAAATGATGGTATACGGAATTACTTACACGAGGCATAACAATATCACGTATCCACGTCACTAACTTTTCTCATAGTTATTACTATAACTTGGAAGCTATATTATTTTAAAGCTTATATAACCGAACCTTACTGTAGTAGTGGCTCGCTCAGTTTATTTTAGCGATATTGTGCTCTGTGGTTCTAGGGTTGTCAATAAATAAAAATTGTTTACGGTTTTTCAGCCCTTAAGAAATTCACTATTGTGTGTAGGTTTCTCTGAATCGCAGGGTTGTCAGAAATCATCAATGGCCTAAAGCGTTTTGTCGATAACCTCACAAGATATTTAGAACATATATTTAGAATATAGATATTTAGAATATATTATATATATATATATATATATATATATATATATATATATATATATATATATATATATATATATATATATATATATATATATATATATATATATATATATATATATATATTTGAAAATCTTTTGAGCAAACGGGGAATTGAAAACGGAGAAATGAACTCGCGTATCCCGACGCGCGTATATCATGAAAATGGTCTGATAGAAGCGAAAAGGTTGTGTGAGGTAAGTGTATAAATGATGACGTGTGGCGCGAACTAAATAATGGCAATGCTAAAAAGAAAATCCAAAATGAAAGACATTTCTAAAAAAAGCTTGTAACTTGTACCTAGTAACATCTTAGAAAAACGAAATAATATTAATACAAAAAAGAAAATCCAAAATTAAAAACATTACTAAAAAAAAAGCTTGTATCATATAGCTTGAAACATCTTAGAAAAACGAAATAACGGTAATGCTAAAAAGAAAAATCCAAAATTAAAAACATTACTGAAAAAGAAGCTTGTAACATATTTTATTCGCCTTTAACATCTCAGAAAAACGAAAAAAAATCTCATGACCTAAAGGTAGATACAAGGCCATAAAATATAATTATAAAGATAACAACACAGAGCACAAATTAAAAAAAAGTAACACTCGTAGTTCCACATTGACATTTCTGCGTTTGAGATGACCTTCACTTCAGTGTTAAGCAATGCGCGTTTCGCCCTTGGATGAGTGACCGTTTTAGTGTCATTTATAATTTACGAGTACAAGCCTCCGTACACCGGAGAGCCAGATAAGCGAGCCGGTTTCGTATGCCGGGTTCAATTAGAATATTAGTTACCTACTTTAGCAGACATGGATGTGGCACACGTCGAAATTACGGTAGGTAATAGTTATTTGTAGACATACATTGGCGACTTGGTTCATACTTTTATTTTGTGTCGTCCTTAATTATTATCTATCTATAATAATACATACATACATACATACATATATAGATAGGGACAACATCACATTAATTGCTCCGATCCCAATGTAAGATGCTAAAGCACTTTTTATACTTTTTATACATTGACCCGACCGGGAATCGAACCCGGGACCTCGAGATGGCGACACCTTGTCAACCGGTGTTTACGCCAATCTTCCTCGGAGGTCGTCAAATATATCCTATTTATAACAGATATACCAGGATCTATAATGAACGAATGTGGATTAATGATCTGAATTCGAAGATTTCGAGTTCAATCCCCAGAAGGAGGATCATATGTATGAGTTTTTTTTGAAACTTTTTACGATTTGCATCGTTGACTTTGAGTGTGGCATTATGGCAAATCCTTCTAGCAGGAGACTCCTTTGTCCTCTCAGGAGAGGTATAAACAATTTGGTACTTTCAACGCAATTGTTCACTTTAGCTTATTTACAAAGATGCTATGAGTGTTTGTGAGCATCTCGCAGTCTAAAGATCCAAGCAACTACTTTGTAAATTTTTAAAGTGGCCGGTTTCATATGCGCTTGGTACATATACAATAAGTATTATAAATATATAATAAGTGGCTAAAGAAAGATTTTAATTTGTAATTAAATATTATGGTGTTTTTATATCTCCACGCAATTTTACTATACTGGGCTAGGCAGAGCTCTTATTTATTTTATTTCTTTTTATTTTATATTATATACTTGGGTACTAACATTTATATCCATCACACAAATGTTTGCACCTTGTGGGATTCGAAGCAGCTACCCATAGCTTCTTTACTATCAACTAGTCAATCGAGTCGTCGTCATGTATTGTTGATAATAATAGATAATAATAATAAATAAAGAAATACATACATAGATAAGAACAACATCATATACATTGATCTGATCCCAAAGTAAGTGCAGTGTGTAATCAGACACAATGAAGGTACCAAAAACCGAGACCCGAGAAAATGTAGAAAAAGTGTTTTCTACGTTCACTCGACCGGGATTCGAACCCGGGACCTCGAGATGGCGACACCTTGTAAACCGGTGTTTACGCCGCTCATCCACGGAGGTCGTCAAATATATCGCGCGTATAATATCTCAAAAGTTTGCATTGACTCGTCATTGGAGAGTCTCGGGTAGGTTTACTTTGGCTTTCTGGTATTATTTTGTTACAATATATATTTATATACAGTGTGTCTGTGAAACCTCCCGTACGAGAGGACTTGCAATAATCGCCACGCATAGCAAGCACATTCCTTTAGACGCCCTGGTATTTTTCGGGATGCTTATCCCGCCATCGGCCGTAGCAAATGAAGTTTTCATCATTCCCTAAGCCATCAACGACACCCACGGACAGAAAGTTGTTTGTATATTCTTAGGCACTTAATATATTGAAATGCAAATTTTAAATTTTAATTCATCCAAGTCTATTGGATCGTTATTGGATGATATTTACGCGGGCCACTAATTTCGCAGTTCGTCACTTGTGTCGTCCGGTGCGTTCGAAAACGAAGCGACGGACGGCGGGTTGCTGACCGTCATAGGTAGCGTGACGCGGCCGGCGAGCGACGCCGAGGGGACGGCTGAGGGGGAGCGGGCCGAGGAGTGGGGGGGAGGGGGCGCCCTTGCGCGAAGGTGAGGCGACAATTAACGCGCGGTCATTCCTCCGCGGCTGGCGCTGTGTCAACGATTCCGATCATCCTGCCGCGATAACGGGCGACCGGACGCGACGCCCGCGCCGCCGCCGCGTCGCGTCGCGGGGCGTAGGGTTGCCGCAAGCTTTTATAATTAGCGATATAATTATACACTTTAAAAATGCTAATCGTAATAAGGTATTTCATAGTTTTTACAACACTGACAATAGTTGCTGAATCTCTTAAAATAATATGTATTACTTAGTACATAGGTTGAAAGGTCTTCACAGTCTAGACCTCAGTCTACCTCAGTATGGATAATTGCGTGAACGTGAATAGTGTGTTTCAATATCTGTCTACCCCAGTATCAGAAAACGCATAAAAAATGCATTTTACATTATTATTTTATACCTCAGCAATTAAAGTTAGTATTTGCCATATGTCTTCATAGGTTCCTTTCGAATTAAGCGGAAAAAGAGACCACGTTAAAAATATCCTACATTAGCAACTAGTTTCTTCCTAATTCCTATTATTTAATTCAGTTGCTATTAGTCCGTTGCGGAGAAAAACACTAATTATAAACCAGGAAGTGCGATATCTAAATGATACATCTTTATCATCTATGCACTTAAAACCTAAGCTTACATTAACATATTTTGTCATCTGATATCCGGGTAAAAAACTAGAGGTAGGCCGCCAATTAGGAAAAATTGTTGAAAATAGTAAGGGCTAAAGATACATAACATACAGACATACATAGCGGCCTGTTAAAGTCCACTGCAGGACGTAGGCCTCTCCCATAAGGAGGAATTGCCATAATCGCCACGCCCGGCAGGCGGAGTGGCGATCGCAGCACCAAACCACTCGCACCTCAGACGCGATCTATGTTTATTCTGGTCAGATATTTTTAGAGATGGTTATTCCGCCATCTATCGGTTGCCATAACATTATTCAAGCCTATTTGTCTTAGTCGCCTATTACGACACCCACGGAAAAAAAGGTAGTGGCAATATTCATACACCGTTACCACACTATTACGCTAAAAATAGCTAGCAAGAAAAGCACCTTCAAAAATAATGGACCAAGATTAGGCAGAGCGATGACAGGCATCTGAGGTCTGATATTTGATGGTTACCGATGCTAAACATGCCCATTGTGGAGTTATGTGGTATGTTGAAGGTGTGGTCCCTATCTACCACACCTTCAACATACCACATAGGTTCATTTACATGTTATCAAAGTTAAGGTAGTAAAATAACGAAACTTAAGCACGTACATGAAGAAAGTACGTAACCGAGTACGTACAGGTTCTATAGTCGAGTGACGAACACGCCGATTTTCAATGAACTGAGGCCCCGGGTTCTATTTCCGTACCGACCAACCCAAAAATCACTCCAAATTTTATGAGCTCCAAATTTTATTATAACTAAGTCTCAGTGTCTATATATTAAAAACTTAATATTTTATAATAAAATTACTTTGTAACCAAAATAAATTAAATTAAAAAAAACGCCATGACACCCGATTGCAACTTATATAGTATATATTTAAGACAACAGCAATACTGGCCAGTTCGTTTTTTACATCGCAATAAAAAAAAGATAATTGTTTTATGGCATGAAGACACGCAGCCCTGCGCGACCCGGCCGCCATGTTGTCCCGCTTAATTGCGCGCCGCACGCGCCTTCGCGCGGTTATTGTCCACTGCGGGGATCCCACTCAAGTGAGCATCGCCAAATTCGACGTTGGACGTTCGATGTTTTTCTACAGAAATTTATTCGAATATACGAATACATCTTTACATCGTGTTGCCACGGACCAGTATTGTCTTATTATACGCGCTAACATCTTAGTGCTTTTCTTTCTGAATACAACATGTACAAAAATACTTATGTATTGTGACATCATCACCTTCATTATAAAAACAACATACATAGATAGGGACAACATCTCCCTGATCCCAAAGTAAGCAACTTAAGCACTTGTATCATAGAATCAAAAACAACGGAGATACCAAAAAAGTCACCTAGACCCGAGAAAATGTAGTCTTTTCCAAATTAACCGGATCGAGAATCGAACCATGGACTTAAGAGTTGGACATGGAGTTAACATGAAAACCGGTGTGTGTGCAACTCGTCCACATATATAATGGCCTGTACAAGTCTTTAGCAGCACTGAGGCCTTTCATGTACAGGAGAATTTACCATAATAGTCATGCTAGGCAAGCGGATTGGCGATCGCAGTATCAGACAAATCCCACCTTTCAGTGTTGTTGTACTGTATAATCAGTATTGATGTGTGTATAATTCAGTATTGAGTAAGTTCAGTATTGTTGTGTGTATAATCATCGACAAAGTACCGTGGTCCACGGGACCACGGTACTTTGTCGATGATTGCAGACACATCTTATAATGGTCCAATTCGAAAGAATTGGACGAGCACCTGCGAGTTTTGTGATACCTCAATGAATTGACGTAGACATATTAACTTCTCGTCTTATCCCATTATCACAGCAAACACATGAATTTATGTTAGGTATTCAAAACATCTTTATAAAAGGACGGATCTTTTTAGTATAGGTATGACGTCATACAGGATCTTTGTGCACTATTTAATGGCATAAATAATAAATTTATTTAATTCAGACAATATTCATCTGAATAACTTCACACACAATATGTGTGAAATTAGTTTGTCTATCTTAAAAATTGTGAGGTTTTTGCATTCGTACAAAAGAGTTTATACATAGTTTGTATATCGAAATGTTCATGGGAACGGCGATATTTATAAATTAAATGCTTTTACTTATTTAATTTAGTGGTTTAAAAAATTTTTACTAATGAATTTTTAATTAGAAAAAATCACGATAGCCGAGTTGTTGGGTGATCGGCATTCGAGTCGAGAGACCCGAGTTCGATCATCAAGGCTCGTACCAATGGATTATTTCATATAATTATGTACTGATACTATTTATATCTTTGCCTTGGACAGAAAAACAGCGACAGGCTCACCACCTGTCACATTGTCACAAAGAATGTCTTCGGTGGAAGGTTGGTCGAATGGACTTTATTGCTTAGACCTCTGTGTATTGGAAATATTTAAAGATATTTGTGAAGATATTTCTTTAATAAATAATTTAACAATTAAAATTTGTTTTAATCACACCATGGCATCCGTTGTTATTGACTGAAACAACGCTTAGAAGACGGCGACGGGCTCACCACCTGTCACGTTGTCCCGAAAATATCTTCGATGGAAGGTGGGAAGAAGGGACTTAATTGTCTGGACTAGAACTCTATATTGGGAATTGCGTGAAGATATTTATTTATTTATTTCATTTATAGGTAAATTATATCCGACTAGATATAAATTGCCCGACGATAGCCGTTTTGTGACGAACCGATACCCGAGTTGGTAGGGATACTGCCTCCTAAGGTAAGGGTTGTGGGTTCGAATTCCGCTAGGGGTGATCATTTGTGTGATGAATACGAAGGTTTGCACTCGAGTCATGGATGTTTATATGTATTTATAAATATTTATCTATGTAAATATATAAGTTAGTATATATATATATATATATATATATATATATATATATATATATATATATATATATATATATATATATATATATATATATATATATATATATATATATATATATATATATATATATATATATATATATATATATATATATATATATATATATATATATATAGATTGTACCATTACCTTGGACATTAAGACGGCGATAGGCTTACTACCTGTCATGTTGTCCCAAATAACTTTGGTGAAAAGTGGGTCGAAAAGAATTCACTGTCTAGAACTATGCCTAACTCAGTGAGGGAAATTGCGTGAAGATATAAAACAAGATAAATGCACACGAATACATACTAAATATAGTATAGATACGTACATAAAAGCTTATGAAATATCAATTAGAATATCCAAATCTGTAACAACAGTAGTAAGTTATGGGTTATCATTTGGTGTGATTTACACTATACATGGCGGAGAAAACAACAGGAAGATAAGGTGGCGTTGGACCGTCTACTTAGCAAGAGCTGTAGAGCTAAACACAACCATGAAGGTACTCCAGTAGCAGCCTATTTGGTAAACGCTGATTAACAGCTGGTAGTTCATGGAACCTAGTGGCTAAGGTCCTTGGGAGCAAACTGAGGAAGTAAGCTTTTAAGAACTATCTTCCGCTTGGATCTTTTATTTTGATAGATTACAATAAGCATAAATAATATATACATAAAATAACATAATAATAATAGCATAAAGTACAATGATATAGACCCCTCAGCGCAATCCATCAGATTCCAGTGCCTCAATTTTTGCTCATTACGAAGTCTAAAGATAGATGCAATATATTTTGAAAGCCTTTTTACAAATTATCACGAAAAGAAAAGAAATTGATACTACCTAAATTGATGCCGACACCTTGAAAACCGGTGTTTACGCCAGTCGTCTACGGAGGTCGTCAGACCAATCAGAACGGTATGGCGGAGGTCATGGATTCGAATCCCGCCCGAGTCATTTGATATTTGAAGCCTATCGTTTATTTAATTACAAAAACCTTAGCATAGCTTATATGCTAAATACTCGAATAACTCGTATGAAAATGTTCTGCGATCTGAGGGTAAGTACAACATAAAAACAGAGTTGCATACAGTTGCTGGTATTTTTAGGCATTCAGGTTCCATTTAAGTAGTTACGTAAGCCCGTAATGGATGTTAGGAGACGCGAAAGCACAGGTGGCGTTCGGCGCGTCACATCGATCTCGGTAAAAATACGATAATGCCGTATATTGCCTACGCCGCTCTTTCTAGTTCGTATGCAGTCGCAAGGCACAAGCGGCGGCGATTTTTAATTTGTTTACAAGTATTGCTAATTTTTAATCATTTCTTTCTTCGCGTATTAGTATCAGAATTGCGATCAGAACTACAGTTCTTACTCTTAACAGATTAAAATCTTAAGTAATTAAATGTGATCAACATCAACAAGAATATTTATTATTTTTCTACTTTTTTTTTCTAATCATTTTCTACGATTTGATCAAATGAGTTGACGACATCCCGAACGAATAATTATTTTTTTACTCATTGCAGACATATGTTAACAGCTAAATACCTGTTATATCCTTCACTATAGATGAGATTAGTGAGTTGTCATGAAAACGCATTGAACAGAACAACCGACTGCCCGATAAAATAAGAGTACGTGCCAAATAAAATTACTTATTAATACTAACATTGTCATTTTGAGCTCTGTTATTCAAAAGACACAGGCACATAAATCCAAAGGATCCAGAAGACATGCTTTTCTGATATGTTGGGATATGTCATGAATGAAATTAACGCGCTAAGCGATAAAAGCAAACTTGCAACTCTATAAATTCTAAGATCAGCAATCGCACTATACCGGGTGGAGATCCAATCCCCATTATTTGCTTGTTTTTTTTTTTCGATTATTCCTCTATTTTTATTTTTGTATCTATTCGATTCTTTTTTTCTCTCTGATGGCAAATATCCCTCAGAGGCATATAAAATTAAGTGTGCATCTACACTATCGCAGTAGAAGTGAGAACATAAGCATCCTATTCAAAATTGCGTGTTAACCTAGTAGCATTGTATGAATAGAAGTTTGGTCCTATTTCTAATCATAATTTTTCTTTGGGTTTCTTAGATCAAACTTATTTTATCATATGGAAAAATAAAAGTGAAGAATCTCTAATTATAATATCATCAATATTATAAAGTTCGAAACAACAAAAATACCGGACAAAGTAACTGGAGTTATATTAACTATATAAGTAACCGCAAGATAACGCAACAGATCTACCTTCGTCTACATACTTTATTATGTACAAAGCTGTGACACTTAATAAAGTTTATTGTCTATAGTATATAGTAATAACAGCATATACTACCTATAAAACAGTCACGATAGCCGTGTGGTTGGGTGATCAGAATTGTAAAGACGGAGTCAAGAGACCCGGTTTCGATCCCAAGGTTCAGGAATCGCACTAGACCGCAAGGAGATCGAATCCCCATTCCTATTCTGTCTTAAATATCACAATTAACGTCTTTGCATAAACGTGGGTAAGCTGCTTCTTGCTTGTTTTGTTCTATACCATGCGAAAATTTCACATCAATAAGTGCGGTGCTACATGGAAACCTAGAATCATTATAATATATAAATAGAATTTTGGTCCAATTTCTAATCCTTCCTTTTCTTTGGTTATCATAGTTATCAAACATACTCGTAAAGTATTATCAGTTGGTGAAATAAAATTGAAGAATCTCTATTGATAGGTGACATTCACCGATATTATAAAGTTCAATAAAATAAATATAAATATCTTCACGCAATTCCCAATACAGGGGTAGACAGAGGTCAAGTCTAGACAATTAAGTCCCTTTGACCCACCTTCCACCGAAGATATTTTCGGGACAACGTGACAGGTGGTGAGCCCGTCGCCGCCTTTATGTCCAAGCCAACGATGAAATTCGTACATAAGTTTTTGAAAAACTCATTGGTACTGCCACCTGGGGATCGAACTCGGGTCTCTCGACTCGAAATTCCGACCACCCAACAACTCGGCTATCGTGACTTTTTATTATAAAGTTCAAACAACACAAATAGCGGACAACTATATAAGTAACCGCAAGACAACGCAATAGATCTACTTTCGTCTACTTACTTTGTTATGTAGGAAGCTGTGACACTTAATTAAAGTTTATTGTCAAATATAACAGCATATACTACCTATAAAACAGTCATGATAGCCGAGTGGTTGGGTGATCGGAATTCAAAAGACGGTATCAAGAGTCCCGGCTTCGACCCAAGGCTCGTACTCATGTTTTTTTTTTCATAACTTATGAACGTTTTACATCGTTGGCTTGGACATAAAGATAGCAATGGCCTCACGACCAGTCACGTTATCCCAAAAATTGTCTTCGGTGTATGGTGGGCCTGGGAGAATTGTCTAGTCCTCTATCTACCCCAGTATTGGGAATGGCGTGAAGATATTTTTTTACTACCCATAAAATATTTAAATTTCCGCACATAACTTCTGACTCGTCCACCTCCGAACATTGCCTACTCGGCGGTAAAAATACACGCGATCCGTGGCCGTCAACGATAACTCCGAACCTGGCACCGCCCACGCTACCTGCCGCACTCGTGTGCCCACACCCGCGCACGTACTCTCTACGCCGTTTGTTCATTAGGGAGCGACGAGACGTTAAATATAGGCGGCCGGGAAAACGTTTATATAAACGGGAAAATGCATCGTGACCGCCTCACCCATTCCCCACGGGGCGCTTATAAAACTTTAGACGCTTCTCGATATCAGCGGGATAAATATATCCCGTGACTGCGAGCAGCACTTTCATAAAAAGCTCGGCAGGTAGGATTATAAAGCTGCGGTTTTATTAGCGCGCAGTTCGACGGCTAGCGGGGTAGTTTTTCAGTCGCGAAGACCGGGAACACATAAATAAACGCACGTAATCGCTCGTGCCCCGCTCGTAAACTGAGCGCAGATAGCGAGAGGACTTAATGCCTGATCGGATTTTGATTAGCGCGGACCGGCGACGCAACCCAACTCCCCGGTCCCCGAATTTGAATAGATAAGTGGGCACCCGAGGACGGCCGTCCGCGACCGTAATTTACATACTTACTCGCTTTCGGCGAGCGCCGAGGGTGCCAAGTTATGGACGACGCAAAAAGCGATAAAGTTGATATAGAGCTTCGGTCATCGATTCCGGTCCGTTCGAGTGCTATTTCACCGAACTCTGTTTGTTATCGCGGCGCGCGGCCGGCGTCGTTTTTTGCTCGATTTAATCTCTCCGCGCGGATCGCTATTGCTACAAAACGGTGTACAGTTTTGACAGCTCACTTTAGTGCTTTACTTTACCCAGTGGATCGTAAATGGGGATGGTTTTTGCGAACTATCAAACAGAGCTGTGCGTATCAAACTAAACCCTTTTATTTATTAACTGAATAACTCACGGATCAGTTTGTTAATATTCATCTTTCATTCACGGCAAATATTGCTTAAAAATGGATTGATTGTAATCTTGCGTGTACATTTATCGTGCAAAAAATTGGAAGACGTTGCCATTATAGCAATTGCTGCGTATGGGAGAGGCCTATTTTCTGCAGGACTTTAACAGGCACCCTAAGCAAATAAATAAATAATCAATATCTTCACGGAATTCCCAATATAGGGGTCAACAGAGGTCAAGTCTAAACAATGAAGTCCCTTCGACCCACCTTTCACCGAAGATATTTTCAGGACAACGTGACAGGTGGTGAGCCCGTCGCCGTCTTTATGTCCAAGCCGACGATATAATTCGTACATAAGTTTTTGAAAAACTTATTGGTACGAGCCTGCCACCTGGGGATCGAACTCGGGTTTCTTGATTCGAAATTCCGACCACGCGGCTATCGTGACTATCTCCCCCTTAGTAAGTTAAGTGTTTTTGCTGTGGCGAAATCCATTTATCTTCTTGAGATGCGCGTACAATGACAGCCACTAAGGAAAACTTAACATGTACTCGTACTCTGTGCTGACGAATTTCCTGGGCATAACCAAACGAAGTATGCGTTGGTGAAGGAGACGTTTGATTTGATTTGATAGTGTCTCTAAAAATACTGACAATTTTTTTAGAAAAGCATTCTTTTAAAATCTGGACATTTGAGGTATGTGTAACCCGAAATAAATGACAACTACTTTTCTTCTTTTATTTGAAACACAAAATTAGCCAGCAGAGTGGTTGGGTAATTGTAATTTGATACTGGAGACTCGATTTTGATCCCCAGGAAGAATGCTCTTACCAATGAGTGTTGTTTACGTAAGTAATGTAAGATTTGATTCTGACACCAACACAGCGACAGGCTCAACAGTTACCACGTTGTTCCAAATAAGCTCCGATGAAATGTGATTCAACAGGACTAAACTATCCATTCCTCTGATAACCCCAGTATTATGAAATGCGTGAAGAAAAAGAAGCCAAAAATACAACAAACATAAACAAAAACGACGTAGGTATATATCGACACATTCAAACTTTTCCCGGCATGCATACGAACAAAGATTCCTAGCTACAAGGAGTCCGTAAAGCCGAGCAGTTAAAGTCCGCGTCTCGATAACCACTATCCGTAGCAAGCCACCCTCGCCCCCCCCCCCCCACGACCCCACCGCGTGTTAGTTTGGCAGGTAAAATGCGATGGAGAGTCGCGAGGGTTTGCCCGCCAAAAAATTCGGAAACAAAAATACACGAGTCACGAAAGAGTTCGATAAGACAACGTTATAGCTATAGGTATATTAATACCGTGTGGTATATAACTATTAATTTAACACCACCTTTCTTAAAATGACAGTTGTGAGAAGGATCTCGAAAAAAAAAACAGATAATAATTACGCAAACCAAAGGACCTGTGTTAAGTTTAAAAGAGGTTTGTACAAAGTTTAAGACGTATTTTTAATGTTATTTGTCATTTAAACATCTTTATTTTAACACAACATCCTGTAGTAGTTTAGTTTTATGGCCATTAGGTAAAAAATATTCAAAAAATTAAATCTATAAGTTAGGAAGTAATATTAGTACTGTAAGTTAGTATCATCGCAACTAATAATTTAAATTAAAAAACGTCTTTATTAATAGAAAGCTTCATTACAATACGCTATACATGCGAGCATGTGTCAAAAGTGAATTTCGGCCATTCTATCAAAGTATTTGCAATAAAATTAAATCACCTAGAACTAGTTGGTCTCGTGGACAATGTCGCGAGCAACAGCTAGTATATTTACGTCACAAATAGAGGCTCCCAAATGTATTATTGTCTCGAACCTTCTAAATATTCACTTAAAACGGAGTGCATAAAAATAATTATAATTTGGAAGCAAATAGTTTA
The DNA here is from genome assembly GCA_029286605.1 of Sericinus montela. Classification (NCBI taxonomy): domain Eukaryota; kingdom Metazoa; phylum Arthropoda; class Insecta; order Lepidoptera; family Papilionidae; genus Sericinus; species Sericinus montela. Next base: position 6,286,345 of record JAGSMR010000007.1, on the reverse strand, counting down.
AGTATAATATTTTGTCTCTAGGAGTACTGATGAGAATCGCATGCAAAACTCAAGCTCCTTCATAATATACACACACAGAGATCGCCATCGCCGTCCGAGCGTCATGCGCTGTTTAAACGGCTATCAAAGCGGCGTGTACATAAAACGGGTCCTGTTTTACATTCGGCGCTAGGACTCGGCTTTATAGCGGACCGAATGGAATTCGACTCGTAATGAGGAAACCCAAGCCCTACTGTTTGTTCACGATCAAAACAAGAATCGCGATAAAATAACTAAAAGCAGGTGATACAAAGAATCTAAACATTCATTTACAATGTTAGCAGAACAACGGTAGTTAAAAAAATGCGCTTTTAATAATAATAACTTTGTTACTTAAAATAAGCGAGACGTGTTTATAAAAAATCTTAAACCGTGGATGAGTTTCATGGTGAACATTATCCTAGCCTAAAATGTAACAAAACAACATATACATATTACTCATCTTTTCTAAAATAAAACAACTAAAATATTGAAACCAGCTCAGTGCGGATAACATTAATCGATAACCTGTGGTAGGGACTGCACAGTAACAGTTATTTTAGCTCTTGGCACCTTATCTGCATCAAAGGCAAGCGCGAATCTGCAGCGCTCTGCATCTTCAAACACTAAGAGGGAGATAAGGACCGAGAAATTCTCGCGAAAAACCGAAAAAGACTCCCACACGGACCTTTTCGAGCTCAATACTTACGTAACGCATTCCCAAAGCTTTTATAACAAGGTTTCCACATGACGACGTTTTCATAATATCGCCATCTCGGGGTCCCGGGTTCGATTCCCGGTCGGGTTAATGATTGCACCACAAACGCCCAGACCCGAGAAAATGTAGAAAAATTGGTTTTTATTTTTTCTACATTTTCTCGGGTCTGGGTGTTTGTGGTGCATTCGTTGTTTCCGATCCTCAAGTGCTTTAGCATCTTATATTGCGATCGGAGCAATGTATGTGATGTTGTCCCTATCTATATATGTATTTATTCATTATTATTTATTATACATAAAATAACGTCCTGTAAAAGTCCACTGCAGTATACAGGCCTTTCCTATAACTAGTGGTTTGGCGAACGCAATATCCGATACCTTGACTTTAGACTTAGCTGCATATCACTGGTCTTTCAAATTATTTTGTAGCTATTTTCGAGATAGTTATACTTTGGTCTGTCGGTTAGTTATTGCTATTTTTAAATTTTCATATTGGCCATCGCAGTACTAAACACCTTGCATTTTAAACGCTGCTGCCCGTCGCTAATTTGCTAAATTTTGTCTAGAATTTTTTTTCGAGTTTCTAATCCGAGTGATTGGGTGAACGAGTCAAAAGAACCGAATCCGATCGGTTTTTTTCAAAACAATGTTCGATTTATGTCGTTGGCTTGGACATAAATACGGCGACAAACTCACCACCACACACGTTATCCAAAAAAAATTTCTTCTGCGAAAGGTGGGTCGAAAGGTCTTAATTGTCTAGACCTGTATCTACCCCTGTATTGGGAGCATGAGGATTCCCTTAGTAGTTAGTATTCTTATAGAACTCAAGAAAAAAAAGAAATGGTATATTCTTAAGCCGAACTCGATACTTTAGCCAAATTCGAAGTACGACAAAAATAAATAAAGTATAAATATCTCCACGCAATTCCCAATACAGGGGTAGACAGAGATCTAGTCTAGACAATTAAGTCCCTCTAATTCACCTCCCACCGAAGATATTTTCGGGACAACGTGACAGTTGGTGAGCCTATCGCCGTCTTTATGGAAACAAAAAAATACATCACAGTAACAAATTTATTTAAAATTCTGTGTATAGTAGAACTAACCATATTAATTTATTTCATCATGAAAATGATGATCAAGCAAAAGACGTCTGACGCGCACACCGAGGTCGATGATGAATGTACGTGTCACATAATTGGTTCTTCATAGTATCAGAATTACCCGTGGCTTGGAAACTGGATAATGACATGCATATACACATAGAATTGCAATCAAAATCTTAAATATTTGAAACTACTCAACTTGATCTCGACAATATTTTGCATTTTGAAAGTGATATACATCAAAACCTTAATTACAACGTACACGTACATAGATACCACCTCTTTTTTCCCGTTAATTGTTGCAAGAGGTGCTTAGTGCCCCAAGTGATGCTAGGTCATCCAGGTACTGTTACCATACCATAAACACAATAAACAAACATCTGTGACTTGGTCACAGGCATTCTAGTATAATAGAAATCCTTATAGTGTTAATAAGCTTAGAAACTTACGGTTGATTGATGGTTGTGGTTAGACCGACTGCCAACATCCAACTCTAAGGCAGGGTAACCACCAATAGGCCAATATAAGTCCAAATATAAAAGAAAAATTAACCAACAAGCTAATAGCCCTTCGTTTTTACATTAGCACATACAGTGCAGTGCCCGAAAAAATTTCAAAGTTCCAGAAATAAATACGCAATATTTTATTACCAAAGGTACATTGTTTTTACGTTTTTGTTCAGTCGCAAGCCAAGGCCGACCTAGATGATTTGGCAGGGCTTAAATTTAAGCACCGCATTAGACGCGCACAGACGTTTGAGCCTTTGCGTAATAATCTTGGGCACATGGATAACTTGAAAGGTCCTTTGACGCAGGGCTGGTAGCTCGCGGCGTCGACGGTCCGCGGTCAAATTGCTAGGGACTGCGGCCCCGGGCAGTAGTCGCAGCCCCCAAACGTTACGTTCCAAGTACCCCACTCTGGCGTCTAGTCGAACGGCTTTTTTTGACAAACGCCCGTTTGTTTATTAGGCTTCACTTCTATGAAAATGTTTTCGTATTGTTTGTGGCGCGTTTGGTGTAAAGGGCGCACGTGCAGAGGTTTCGATTTTATTATGTTTGCCTACAACTGGGTAATATTGTACAGCTAAGTTTTTTGTCCTGTTGTCCTAAAAATCCATACGAATATTACAAATTCAAAAGTAGCTTTTGTCTACTTTTATATGTATTGTTTGTGGCAGTGAATAAATCTACTTGTGTGCGTCTGTCTGTGTGTTTTAACATACGGCGGCTTATATAAAATTTGATATAAAGATAGTGTGAGAGCATGGGAACTTTTAAATCGATTATTAAATGGCCACTTTTTTCCAGGAAAATAAAGGGAATTTGCGGAAATTTCGAAATGAGCGAAAGGAGTTGCTCTAACAGCTAAAACGTTTCCAAGTACCAACTGTATGACAAAGGCATTTTCTGAAATATGTGAGAGCTTTGGAGCCAGGAAGGGTCAACGCTCCTCTAGTTCGGTATACGAACCGAACTTCGAAATAATTATTTCATTATTTCACAATTTCACACATCTGAGAGATGAGATTACTTTGGAATATTTTTTTTTAACTTTTTATTTATACAACTAAGAAAGCAACCTATTCACCCGTGAGATCAAAGCATACTTGATAAAAATTATACTATAGATAATATTTTTTTATTGTTTTCTTTACATCTTCATGCATTTTCCCGTCAGTGGGGTGGACAGGGTCGAGATAATTGAGTCTTTGACAAAATTTCAAAGTAGACCGCTTGGGACAACATTAGGCAGGTGGAAAACCAATCGCCGTGTTAGTATCCAATTTTATATATTTATAGAAACATCCATGTTTACCCTTGGCAGGATTCGAACCCGCATCTCATAGCTTGGAAAGCAGCAACCAACTAGGCTATCAGCTATATATATAACTTCTTAAATATATTCTAACAATTACCCCTGTAGAATGCCGAGCGACATTCCGCAATCGAAGAATGCTGTGCTGGTTGCCCAAGTCTGGTAAGTTGCTCCGTGAAGTAGTGACGAATAGCGTACATATTTATGCCAGTAAATACTATTAAATGACTCTTAAATAAATCTCCCATTCTATGACGTAAGACCTAGACAGGAATATATTACTCAATTCTGTAATCAATTATTATATTTGTCTTGTGGGACGTAATTGTCTAGACTATACCTCTGTCTATCCCTATATTGGAAATTGCGTAAGGATATTTATATTTTATTTATTTATTTTATTCTCTAATCCATCTCCAGTAATATTTTCTCTGTACAAGATATATTTTGTAAACAACTGCACAATTTACACTTAGACACCTATTACCACTACACTACCTACACCACTAGAAATAAAATTCAGTGAAAGTATTGCAATAGATTTTATATTACTTATTTACTGATGAGTCAGACTTATCATAAAGTATAGATCATACTTTATGACAAATCTAAATATAATCTGAATATGATGAGGGCGGCCAAACAAATATGTTAAAAAAAATTTGAAGTTAAAATAAAATTAAAAGGTAAAAAAATATCTTCACGCTATTCCCAATACAGGGGTATACTTATAATACAGGGATCTTAAGGTCCTAGCCAACGATATAATTCGTACATAAGTTTTATTTTATCGTCCATATATTTATTTATTTTATTCTCTAATCCATCTCCTGTAATATTTTCCTGGTACAAGATATATTTTGTAAACAACTGCAAAATTTACACTTAGACACACACATATTACAGAAATAATATTCAGTGAAAGTATTGCAGCAGACTATAATATTTAAATATTACTTATTTACAGATGAGTCAGACTTATCATAAAGTATAGATCATACTTTATGACGAATCTGAATATGATCTGAATATAATGAGGGCGGCCAAACGAATATATTAAAAAAAATTTGTTAGTTAAAATAAAATTAAAAGGTAAAAAAATTATCTTCACCCCATTCCCAATGGGTGTACATATGGATATACATATAATACAAGGGTCTTAATGTCCAAGCCAACAACATAATTCGCACATGTTTTTTGAAAAAAAAAAAAAAACATTGTTTTGATTTGAACTCGGGTCTCTTGACTCGAATTCCGACGACCCAACCACTCGGATATCGTGACTTTAAAAGTATGTGTTCATTTTAGGGTGGTTGTTCACGCATTCTTCTGCGAAGGGTGGGTCGAAAGGCCTTAATTGTCTAGACCTGTATCTACCCCTGTATTGGGAGCATGAGGATTCCCTTAGTAGTTAGTATTCTTATAGAACTCAAGAAAAAAAAGAAATGGTATATTCTTAAGCCGAACTCGATACTTTAGCCAAATTCGAAGTACGACAAAAATAAATAAAGTATAAATATCTCCACGCAATTCCCAATACAGGGGTAGACAGAGATCTAGTCTAGACAATTAAGTCCCTCTAATTCACCTCCCACCGAAGATATTTTCGGGACAACGTGACAGTTGGTGAGCCTATCGCCGTCTTTATGGAAACAAAAAATACATCACAGTAACAAATTTATTTAAAATTCTGTGTATAGTAGAACTAACCATATTAATTTATTTCATCATGAAAATGATGATCAAGCAAAAGACGTCTGACGCGCACACCGAGGTCGATGATGAATGTACGTGTCACATAATTGGTTCTTCATAGTATCAGAATTACCCGTGGCTTGGAAACTGGATAATGACATGCATATACACATAGAATTGCAATCAAAATCTTAAATATTTGAAACTACTCAACTTGATCTCGACAATATTTTGCATTTTGAAAGTGATATACATCAAAACCTTAATTACAACGTACACGTACATAGATACCACCTCTTTTTTCCCGTTAATTGTTGCAAGAGGTGCTTAGTGCCCCAAGTGATGCTAGGTCATCCAGGTACTGTTACCATACCATAAACACAATAAACAAACATCTGTGACTTGGTCACAGGCATTCTAGTATAATAGAAATCCTTATAGTGTTAATAAGCTTAGAAACTTACGGTTGATTGATGGTTGTGGTTAGACCGACTGCCAACATCCAACTCTAAGGCAGGGTAACCACCAATAGGCCAATATAAGTCCAAATATAAAAGAAAAATTAACCAACAAGCTAATAGCCCTTCGTTTTTACATTAGCACATACAGTGCAGTGCCCGAAAAAATTTCAAAGTTCCAGAAATAAATACGCAATATTTTATTACCAAAGGTACATTGTTTTTACGTTTTTGTTCAGTCGCAAGCCAAGGCCGACCTAGATGATTTGGCAGGGCTTAAATTTAAGCACCGCATTAGACGCGCACAGACGTTTGAGCCTTTGCGTAATAATCTTGGGCACATGGATAACTTGAAAGGTCCTTTGACGCAGGGCTGGTAGCTCGCGGCGTCGACGGTCCGCGGTCAAATTGCTAGGGACTGCGGCCCCGGGCAGTAGTCGCAGCCCCCAAACGTTACGTTCCAAGTACCCCACTCTGGCGTCTAGTCGAACGGCTTTTTTTGACAAACGCCCGTTTGTTTATTAGGCTTCACTTCTATGAAAATGTTTTCGTATTGTTTGTGGCGCGTTTGGTGTAAAGGGCGCACGTGCAGAGGTTTCGATTTTATTATGTTTGCCTACAACTGGGTAATATTGTACAGCTAAGTTTTTTGTCCTGTTGTCCTAAAAATCCATACGAATATTACAAATTCAAAAGTAGCTTTTGTCTACTTTTATATGTATTGTTTTGTGGCAGTGAATAAATCTACTTGTGTGCGTCTGTCTGTGTGTTTTAACACACAGCGGCTTATATAAAATTTGATATAAAGATAGTGTGAGAGCATGGGAACTTTTTAAATCGATTATTAAAATGGCCACTTTTTTCCAGGAAAATAAAGGGAATTTGCGGAAATTTCGAAATGAGCGAAAGGAGTTGCTCTAACAGCTAAAACGTTTCCAAGTACCAACTGTATGACAAAGGCATTTTCTGAAATATGTGAGAGCTTTGGAGCCAGGAAGGGTCAACGCTCCTCTAGTTCGGTATACGAACCGAACTTCGAAATAATTATTTCATTATTTCACAATTTCACACATCTGAGAGATGAGATTACTTTGGAATATTTTTTTAACTTTTTATTTATACAACTAAGAAAGCAACCTATTCACCCGTGAGATCAAAGCATACTTGATAAAAATTATACTATAGATAATATTTTTTTATTGTTTTCTTTACATCTTCATGCATTTTCCCGTCAGTGGGGTGGACAGGGTCGAGATAATTGAGTCTTTGACAAAATTTCAAAGTAGACCGCTTGGGACAACATTAGGCAGGTGGAAAACCAATCGCCGTGTTAGTATCCAATTTTATATATTTATAGAAACATCCATGTTTACCCTTGGCAGGATTCGAACCCGCATCTCATAGCTTGGAAAGCAGCAACCAACTAGGCTATCAGCTATATATATAACTTCTTAAATATATTCTAACAATTACCCCTGTAGAATGCCGAGCGACATTCCGCAATCGAAGAATGCTGTGCTGGTTGCCCAAGTCTGGTAAGTTGCTCCGTGAAGTAGTGACGAATAGCGTACATATTTATGCCAGTAAATACTATTAAATGACTCTTAAATAAATCTCCCATTCTATGACGTAAGACCTAGACAGGAATATATTACACAATTCTGTAATCCATTGTTATATTTGTCTTGTGGGACTTAATTGTCTAGACTAGACCTCTGTCTACCCCTATATTGGAAATTGCGTGAGGATATTTATATTTTATTTATTTATTTTATTCTCTAATCCATCTCCTGTAATATTTTCCTGGTACAAGATATATTTTGTAAACAACTGCAAAATTTACACTTAGACACACACATATTACAGAAATAATATTCAGTGAAAGTATTGCAGCAGACTATAATATTTAAATATTACTTATTTACAGATGAGTCAGACTTATCATAAAGTATAGATCATACTTTATGACGAATCTGAATATGATCTGAATATAATGAGGGCGGCCAAACGAATATATTTAAAAAAATTTGTTAGTTAAAATAAAATTAAAAGGTAAAAAAATTATCTTCACCCCATTCCCAATGGGTGTACATATGGATATACATATAATACAAGGGTCTTAATGTCCAAGCCAACAACATAATTCGTACATGTTTTTTGAAAAAAAAAAAAACATTGTTTTGATTTGAACTCGGGTCTCTTGACTCGAATTCCGACGACCCAACCACTCGGATATCGTGACTTTAAAAGTATGTGTTCATTTTAGGGTGGTTGTTCACGCATTTCGCCTAAAAATTTATCGGATGGTAGCTTTTTCTTATTGACATATATTTACTACTTAGTTCATCGTAGAAAATCGTTGCTGTGGCTTTACCCTGAGTTACCTCCTACGGTACTATCGAGAAAATTAATGTTAAATTCTAGAGCCAACACCACATAACATATAAAATATTTTAAGGTTTCACAAAACGGGTATGAGTGTTCCCCCAAATATAACAGGAGCAGCGTGACAGACTGCTATAATATCTCTTAAATAATATCAAGGAGAATGCTGCTCTTCACGCCATCACCAATTCTGGGATAGACAGCGGTCTAGACAAATAACTTTTTTCGGCCCACCGTTCGAAGACCGAAGAGGGGAGCCAACGAGAAGACTAAGTTTTGAAAAATTCCCATAGGTGGAATTGTCCCCGACCTGGGAATTGAACTCGGGTCTCTGTACTCATATTCCTTTCACCAAACCACTTGACTATCGTAACTGATTTATATATTTTTATAAAACAATAAAACTAATTAACAAGATTAAAAAAGTAATCGCTAACGAGGCACAAAAAATTTAACTACAGACAGTGCGTGTATATATTTTAAGTCTTGTTAAAATCATGGTAGTCGTGTGGCCGAATGATCGGAATTAGAATCAGGAGACTCGAGTTCGATCATCATGAGCAGAGCTCATACTAATGAGATTTTCTAAAGCAATGTACTACGACACTAAAGCAGCGACATCATAACTTGCCATGTTGCCTAAATAAGCTCTGTTGAAATGAGGGTCGAAAGGACTAAATCGCCTAGAACTCTGACCACCCCAGTAAAAGGCATACGGTCGTAAGCTCGCGTTTTTGTTAAAGCAAGGGCAACAAAAACCTACAGTTTAAGATATGGGTTTTCTCGAAAAAACAGTTCACAAATATATTTTTTACGTACACTTGAATATAACATAAGAACCTAAAACCCCAGACACTTCCAATATCTGCACACTCGAAGCTATCTCAAGAGCCACGTCTTTTCTAACTTACGCAACAGAATTTACGCTTAAGTGAGCTGAGGTCCACTAGTACGTTGCTCACTCACACCCACGTAGTCAGTTTGAGCCTTCCATCTAACGTTATTTGACCCTCCCCTCCCCCCGCACGGCTTCGAATAACAGACGCCGGAGGGGTCGAACGGAGTCGTGGTCAAAGCTCTGGTTTTGAGAAACTATGGAATAGTGTGGGATTCGCTAACCGCCAGCTTAAGTTGAACCGCCTCGTCCCGCGCTGCGTTCGAATCTTATATGGTATGAGCGGGCTGTGGATGCAAGATGAGGTTTCAGTGTTGAGTGGTTAGTTGCAGTGTACAATATGTAGGTAGCAAGGGTAGATGTGTAGCGAGGCGAGGCAAGCGGGCGCCCGCGGCGTGTGGGTGAGACGTTTACGGTCGGATCGCTGGTCGACAGCGTCACTGTGGCCAGAAGAACAAATTTCAAAATCGAGACACACAAAACGTGTTAATTTTAATTATTAGTCAGAAAAGTTTCTTTCGAGATTCAACCAGCTTCAGGAAATAACTTTTTTATTCAAACTTTTTTAAGTATTTTAAATCAAATTTATTAAAAATTTGATTTAAAAAACTTAAAAAAGTTTGAATAAATTATTTAACAAATTATTATTTAACAAATTTATTTATATTATTTAACAAATTTATTATTTAACTTTTTTAAATCAAAACCTCATACAATATTCATAGGATCAGTGATTGTTTTCAAACCTTGTACGATTTGACTGACTGCGGATACACATTGTTTTCATTAGGCTCGGTTATTTTGCGTACTTAATATCTAGTTATATGAGTAGTAGTAGTCAGTAGTCGTAAAGACTCCATTACGTGTCATCATAATCCTCATAACTTCTTAGAAAAGTCTCATTGCCTTTCCTGTATGGGAGTATTTACCATAATCGTCACGCTTGGCAAACGGGTTATACCAAACACATTGCACCTAAGACACTGCTGCCTATCACCGGTCTGCTGTATTTTGGTTGGAAATTTTTCGACATGGTTATGTTGTTTTGAGGATGGCAGCCAACGACATTTTCCCTTAGTGGCTCCTACGGCGCCCACGATAAGTCAGGGGGTGGTATATTTTTACGCTGTAACCACAAAGCAACTTTATATGTAACCAATACGAATTACACGAAGGTTCAAGAGTGCTCTGATACCTACACGAGCGTGTATGAAGAAAATGATGAATTTGAAACGAAGCGAAAGAGGTATGTAAAGATCGTGACACTGGGCGATGTTCTCTCTGACAACCCCGTCACGAACTGTACGTGAAGGCAAGTAAGTAACTAAGTAAGTAAATACAAATTTATGCTCCTACAAGTTTTGTACAGTCATAGTAAGATAGTATAAAATTGAAGTACGGACTAATAATATGATATCCGATAAATAGTACAATAAAACATGGCATCCCTAAACGCGGGCGCAATACCGCGTTGAGACGCGCCGCGGTCGGCCCCTCGCGTCGCGCCAATTAATTACGGTGGCCATCTTACCTCCCTACCACCCCAAAAGCCCCCCCACTGCCCCCGTCGTGCTGACGGACAATAATCGCCGAATCTTGCCCCTACCTAGCCATATCTACATGTAAACCGTCCTTTCGCCTTGCCGAAACTACAGTCTCTTGCTCTAACTACACCTACCTACAAGCTGTATGTATTTATACCTACAGTGTAGCGATCCTCTCCAGTGAACTATCGACGCATATACATAAGCGTTTATATATTACACAGATAGTTCTCTAGTCGCTATGGACCTTAACAACCTTTGTGATAAGTGAGCTTTTGCAAATAGTCGGTAATTACGAATTGAGGGCAGGATTAATACGATTAATGACAGTTTCAGATCTAGCGTAAACTCGGTTTTCTCATGTCATAAAAATAAATTAATGAAGGATTAATTTTTAACCGACTTCAAAAAGTAGGAGATTCTCAATTCGGTAGAATGTATTTTTTCAGTCATTTGATAGAGACACATCTACTAAATTTTTATCCGTCTGAATATACGAGTGTACTTTTTAATTCAAGCAAATTTTAATTTAGTTTATGAACAATATACAATGTATTCCAACAATATCATGAATGGAAGGCGGATTCAAAAGATCTAATTGTTTGTACCTCTTTCTTCCCCTGTATTGGGTATGGCGTGAAGATATTTATTTATTTACGAAAAATAGTCAATTAATATAATTATACTAACTTATTATTATTCGGATACCTGTACGCGCGCTTATGAAGAAAATTATTAATTTGAAAGAAGCCAAATAGATGTGTAAGGATCGTGAAACTGGACGATCTGTTCTTTATAGCTACCCGTTAGGAAATGAAAAAGCTATCTGTGAAATACATATACTGATAGGGACAAAATCACATACATTGCTCCGATCATATTGTAAAATGCTAAAGCACTTGTGATATGAGAATCGGCACCACAAACACCCAGACCCCAGAAAATGTAGAAATAATGATTTTTCTGCATTCACTCGACCGGGAATCGAACCCGGGACCTCGAGATGGCGACATCTTGAAAACCGGTTCCACTATCTGATGTTTAAATCCCGTTTCAATCATTTTTAATAGATTATTTTTTTGATCTTCAATGTAGCATCTTTGGTCTAAATTTTGTATTCGGAAGACGGTGTCATGTCACATTACTTAAATCTAAATATTAAACTTAAGTGAAAACTATATAACTGATCTCTGATTACACCTGTTTTTTTTCTTAAGAAATCGACATAGAATTACTAAATATTGTGCGCATTTCGACTCACTTTTTAACTTTGAAGTAAAAGACATGCAGTGTTTAGCTATAGTACAAATAGCAATTAATCATGTGCCAGTAAAAAATATCTTCACGCCGTTCCCATTATTGGGGTAGACAGTCTTTATGTCCAAACAAACATAAGTTTTTGAAAAAAAACCCAGTGGTATGAGTCTGCCACCGAATCGAACTCGGGTCTCTTCACTCAATTCCTATCACCCAACCACTCTGCTATCGCGACTGCTGCTATGTTAAGTGCCAGTATTATATTGTTTGTATTATGTATGTTTTATGACTATTGTATTGTTATTAAAGAAAAAGTGAAGTTTAAGAGATTCGATTGGTTTTCTATTTTCTCTTTTTTATGATTGTTGCTCCATAAGTTTTAGTTACTGAAATCGAAGATCGAAACATTCGTCACTGACATAAATATTATTATAAATTTGAAAGTTTGTATGTTTAGATATTCGGTACTTAATCACGCCACAGCGGCTGACCGTTTTTGTATGAAATTTCGTACACAGATAGTGTATTACCTGGATGTTGTTTAATCAGAATTATTTATGATTATTGTCGGAGTGATCTGAAGCTCGATTTGGATTAACGACTATTTTTCGACAAAGAAACGTGAATTTTACTTATACAGATATAGTCGAGAGAAACTCCGTGGGAGCTCCGGCGAAGGTAAACCCTTTTTTGCCGAGTAAGTCACGATAGCGGAATGGTTGGGTGGTCGGAATTTCGAGTCAAGAGACCCGAGTTCGGTCCCCAGGTGGCAGGCAAGTATCAATGGGTTTTTCAAAAACTTACGTACGATTATCGTTGGCTTGGACATAAAGACGGCGTCGGGCTCACCACCTGTCACGTTGTCCCGAAAATATCTTCGGTGGAAGGTGGGTCGAAGGGACTTAATTGTCTAGACTATAAGATATTTATTTATTTAAAATGTATGTATAACAACAGTAAGTCAGAAATGAGAAAGTATATAAACCGTATTTTCACAAAATCCGCACAACTTTCGAATGTAACCAAATTCAGTTTGCTTACGTCGAAAGTGCCATCTGCTCCGAATCCGGAATCGCGCAAAAACCGATCTCAGAGCGCACTCGATATCGATTCGATCTGTTCCACGAATGACACTTCAACTACACGCTCGCACCTTTGACTGTTATTACGGAAGAAATGTGACTGCCAGTGAACATTTTAATTGAAGACAATAAACCAATTACGAAGGAAAATGTACATAATAATTTATTTACGTTTTGATGATTTTTCACCATACTTCACTAGTCAGGGGTCTAGATAATTTAGAACTTTCAACCCCGTATAAAATTAAAGAGAAACTTAAAAAATCTACTGACACGGAAGGGATTCGAACCCGCGATCTCTGACGTATCGTGACAACGCTCTTATCTCCGAGCCACCGAGTCTTACATGCATCAGTTGAAATTTTTAAATCTCTCTGTTTATTTACGCCAGTTATAATGGTGGCGACATCTACCGGATGATATTAAACTTTACATCTACGAAACATTAACACGATAACGCCATAATTTTAATATGCAATTTTTACTGAAGCTTAACTTATTGTTGTTAAAGTAAAAAGAAATTTAAAGATATTTCTTCAAATTAATACCCAATTATTTTCTTATTATAATAAATAAAAGAGTGTAACTATAAAACTATTTTATGACGCAAATAAATTTACCTCTTTATGAAAATTTAAGAAATATATTCAATTATTAACATTTTGTATGCAATCTTGACAAGTCTTAATAAAAAATATTAAAAGTCCTCGACACAAGTTTCACAAGTGTCTATTAAATTAAAAAAAACGAATGTACTAATGACTTCTGAATGAAAAATAAATCTAAATCAATCAATAATCAATCCAGGCAACGCTCACAATCCCGTGGACCGTACCTTTTCTATCACGACACGTGATACACATTATAAGGGAAAACGAACACTGAATCTGTCAGAAACGTAATAAATTAAATAAAGTGGCCTCGCTCGAGCTCTTATTACGAAACGAACTCGGGACTCACGTCAGCGGGTAGCCCGCGGCGGGCGTTAGCGACGGACGCGGCAGATGCAGCACGTACCTTCTACTTCAGATAAGGCGTGACGCGCCGTGACATCCACACTCAATAGAAACCATAACGCTATGGCCTTAGGAGTTATATTACCTTATTTTTGATACAAAGTAAAAAAAAAACATGATGAAATTACGTTGATGCGTGAGCACCAACGGCGACGCGAACGAGACGCCGGGACCATATCATTTTGTTACATTTAAACGATATCATCAACGTAATCTAACTAAATTTCTAGTTGTATTGCAGATAAATAGATTTCTAATCCCAAAACTCCGCCTAACTTAAAAATATTTCACTACGAAAAACTTCACGCTATTGCCAATACTGGGTTAGACCTCTGTATAACAGACTACAGAATAAGTACTACAGAATTAAGTGCTTTACATACTTTCACCGGAAACATTTTTAGGACAAGGTCACAGGCGGTGAGTCTGTCAATCGTAAATAAGTTAAAAAAAATCCATTGGTAAGAGCCTACCATCTTGGGATCGAACTCGGGCCTATTGATTCAAATTCCGATCATCCAAGTAATCGGCTACTGTAACTTTTTTACAACTACCTAGCACTAATATTTTATACTATTTACTACTACTATTTTTGTGAATACAGTTAAATTAAAACTAATTTACAAAAAAAGAATAAGAGATTAAAGTTAAGTAGTTGTAAAAAAGGGTGTACATTAAAGCTATTGGAGAAATAATGTGAGTAAATATGGACGTAATGTAACTGTTGAAATGCCTTCTATTCACACCCAATAAAGTTTTAACATTTCAATACAACAACTTAAACTGTCCAGGACTACTGAAAAAGGGCCGGATAATAAATCTCGAAAATATCAGACAAAACTTGACAACCTGAATGAGTGGCGTAAACATCGGCTTTCAAAGTGTTCCCGGGTTCGATTCCCGGACGGGTCAATGTAGAAAAACCACTTTTTCTACATTTTCTCGGGTCTGGGTGTTTGTGGTGCTTTTGTTGTTTCCGATTCCCATACCTCAAGTGTTTAAGCTTCTTAAATTGGGATCGGAGCAATGTATGTGATGTTGTCCCTATCTATATCGATATACTACGATTGTAAACTTATGGTGGCCGATGACGGAGAAACGGCGAGGCTTGTGCTTATTCCGAAAAGACAATTTGCTATAAAGGTCACACATAAGGATATGAGACTTGAGTAGTAAACTAGTATCCGAATATATAACATATTAATATTTAGTATTTTTTCGGGTTTTAGTTTACTACTAATGTTAATATATTGGTTTATTTTAATACTACTTATACCTATGGCGGTACAAAGCCATTTTTATAACAAAAACTGCTACTCCGTATTATATTTACAATTTATATTAACATACAGCATTTTTTTCTCTCTTTATAAAATTAAATAGGAAAATTATTAATGAATTCATTCTTATTCTTTTGTAAAAGACTTCAACGACACCTATACATTGAAGTAGATCCTACTGCTGTGATATTTTATATACTGTAAGTAATATTAATATTTTATAATGTAATAGAAATAGCAACAAAGTTATTAGCAATATAACAGTATCGCCCATAGTAACAGTAATCAGATTTTAGAATTGGTAAACTATCACCGCACCATTTAAAGAGGCATGTTCGAACCCAGTCTGACGATTCATTTTCATTCTGATAAATATAAATGGATCACAAGTTATGCCATTAGCTACGGCTACTGATAGATAACCGACTGGTAAAATACCAGAAGCACCAAGTAAACCGACGCGGTCCGCAATATCTAAGGAGTAAAGTTACTGGTACTGCGGTCGTCCATGGTCGATATAAATAATTATTACGCAGGCTATAGTTCGATTGTGAAAATCTTAAATTATCGTTTTTTTTAATAGATTTTTTTTTTGATAGATTTTTTTTTATAGAAAAGGGAGGCAAACGCGCAGGTGACACACGTGATGGTAAGAGATTACCGCCGCCCATGTACATCTGCAGTACCGGAGGAATAGCAGATGCGTTGCCGGCCTTTGAAAAAGGTATAGGTTCTTTTCTTGAAAGTCCCTTAGTCGTATTGGTCCGGAAAAACCGCTGACGGCAGCTCATTCCATAAAGTGCAAGTGCGTGGCAGAAAATTCCGCGAAAAGGGCACTGTGGTGGAATGCCAAGAATCAAGGTGGTGTTGATGAAATTTTTGACTATGCCCTAAGGTGCGATGGTGAAATTCAGCGGCTGGGATTAATTCGAACAATTCCTTACTCCAAACTTAATAATAACGAGTACATTTTCTATGTAGTGCGGAATGTTCTAGAAACGACTCTACCGTTCCACGTAAAAGCCAGTGAGCTGTACGGAAATTAGTAATTTGTGCGAACCCAATAAAAGCGGCAAGCTCCTATGACATCTAGCGGCACTCCAGACTTGGCGCTTTATAGCCCGGCTCCAGAGACTACCTATTTTTACGATCTGTAGCAGTTTTTATTATAACTCCACTATAATGTTTTATGATATTTCTGGTATGGTAATATTTTTTAAAAGAATCACCACTATTACTATCCCGGCTACAATATTTCTCTAACAACAGTGAAACGAAAAATTTCTTTTTTAAATATTAAAAAAGAAATTTTTCGTTTCACTGTTTTAAACAGTTGGCCGGCTTTACAATGGTTTTTATACTTAAGTCAGTAAAATCATTAGTTAAAGTTCACTTGTAAATAGAATTGACTCTACAATACATTTGTAAATATTTGACAACTTTAAAAATAATTATTTCGCTGTATCTGTATCTAGGCTAACGATACAAAAATGGGACGTACAAAACTTTAAAAATTTTCGATACGCTGATAAAAATAAAACTCGAAACTCTCGATTTGGGAACAGATTCCCTGATAAATTGGCCATCGTGCCTTCATCATAAAAGTCTTTTTAAATTTATCCTAACAAATTTTACTTCATATCAAGACAGTCAAATGACAGTAAAAAAACATATTTTATTTATACAAACCACAGCCCTGGTAGCCGGGTGAATGTTAATCATGATTCGAATCAGAAGACTGAAGTTGAAAGAGTTTGCGTGAAAGGATCTATTAGAACCCTAGTAAAACCCCGTCCCACGTACGCAGCCATTAAGAACTGCGAGTATCACCAGCGTCGCACATTATCGCATTAAGTCATCAAACATGACCTGAAACTGGAAGAATTGGATGTGATCATGTAGCGTCTTGCCCCGAAAATGTCCGAGGGTGCTGACTCATCCAACCTGCCACCACCACTGCCAATTCCAATTTTTGACAGAAGAGTGCCTCCACTCGAGCTACCATACCATACATAGATGGCAACCTAGAGCCGAACCCTCCAATATCAAGGACACGCTAACTGTCCCGAAAATGTCTTCGGTAAAAGCTGGGACGAAGGGACTTAAATGTCTAGACTAGACCTCTGTCTACCCCTGTATTGGGAATTGCGTGAAGATATTGATATTGATATTGATTGACACTGACTGCCTTCGCTATAAGTAAACTGGCTAAATAAAATCGCTGGTAAACAAACTCAGTTCCCCCAGCTGATGGTTCCCCCTGAGGGCGGTAAGAAAAGGAGAAAATATACCACATGCCCTGAAAATCCACCACATGCACGATCATTGTATAGCACCTTGTTGAGGGTTGACCTGACATGAGCGAACTGTAACCACTAAAAGGAGCAAATCTCCGGTACCGTTCCCTGAGCCATCCCACAAGGAGGCCATAAGAAGACTTACTACAGAAAGTTCCGTATCAAAGAGATTTTCGAAACTTATGTACGATTCGTAACTCTTACTTGGACACGGTGTAAACACCACCTGCCATGTTGCTCCTTAAAAGTTTTGGAGGATTGCGAGATGGATTAAACTGCCTTCATCGAAAAACTCCACAATATTGAATTTATGGCCGGGAGAAATAATTTATTGCAATATGTTATTTTAAAAATCATATTTCTTCACGCAATTCCTAATACAGGGGTAGACAGAGGTCTAGTCTAGTCAATCCAATCCCTTTGACCCATCTTCCATCGAAGATATTTTCGGGACAACGTGACATGTGATGAGCCCGTCGCCGTCTTTATGTCCAAGCCTACGATATAATTCATACATAAGTATTTGAAAAACCCATAGGTACGTGTCTGCTAACTGGGGATCGAACTCGAAATTCCGACCACCCAACCACTCGGCTATCGTGACCATTTTTTTGAAATCACCTTGTGCAAATTTCCCTGTTTCTGTTTACCAAATATTTTCGGCTGAAACGTATTCCGTAATAATTAACTTGTCTCCTAAATCGATCCTTACCCACAGCGTTCGGAAGTCCCAAGACAATCGGAAACCGTTTGTATTTAGAGTGGCTTAGAAATTCGCTGGAGTGTTAAACCGGAATCGTGTCTAGATGAATTGTCTTGAATACTGTACGAGAGAGTATTGTCTACTATTCGTCCATGAATACCTACATGTTACTAGAGTAATAGTGTACCTGAGAGCAACGGTTTTGAGGAGAAATAGACGTACAAAGAAAATGAAGAAAAAGTGATCTTATAAAGTTTTTCTTTTTAATAGACTTTGATGGAATCCTACTAAATCTATTTCAAGTCAAATGAAACCGGCCTGAAAATATTGTCTAGGGAGATTAGGGTACCCAGTATAGGACACGTCCCTGGCCTATTATAATCGACAGATAGCAGTATAATCCGAAATGATTAAAACGCTATCTGTCTGCAACCATTGATTTTTTCAATGCTATTCTCTTAGTTGCCTCTTACGGCATCCAAGAGCGGAAAGAGAGTGGTTAACTCCCTCGCTGACGCCTCTCCGCATGAATATCTGTGTGTAATTAATGTGCCCAAATATAAACAATATTGTCCCACATAAAAACAGGTCAGAGATTTTTCCAGCAATGCCTCAACTTGGTTTCACATACCTATAGGTAGTGAGATAAAATAAATAAATAAATATAATAAATATATATCTTCACGCAATTCCCAATACAGGGGTAGACAGAGGTCTAGTCTAGACGATTAAGTCTCTTCGACCTACCTTCCACCGAAGATATTTTCGGGACAACGTTACGGGTGGTGAGCCCGTCGCCGCCTTTATGTCCTAGCCAACGATATTATTACATAAGTTGTTGAAAAACCCATTGGTACGTGCCTGCCACCTGGGGATCGAACTCGAGTCTCTCGACTCGAAATTCCCACCACCGAACCACTCGGCTATCGTGACTTATAGGTAGTGAGACCTCCAGTATAACCTGTCAATTGAAAAAATAACTGCACTTTTAAATGCTTAGCCACTTTTATATGCTTTATTTACATGCCTATAATTTTCAATTCAACATCTCATCCGTACTTAGATAACTCTCACCATCTCCAACTCAGATGTGAACAAAAAAGGCCTTAAACTACTTCAAACTTAGTCATAGTTAAAAGCGCGCTTGGGCGCTAGTGTCAGTCAGTGACTTCTTCGCCCGGGTGCTGATAAAATTTTCAGGTGTCGATTTCTGGTGCGGGGTTGCTTACTCAGAGTTATCTGCTACAAGACGGTGTCCGGCCGGGTACATATTAATGAGGGCAGGTAGCCGGGGGTGGCGGGTGGTTGTTATGGCGACGCGACGCGGCCTCGGGCTCGGTTCTACAATGAAGGCAACGTTGCTCTTGAAATAGGGCTGCCAAATGTCAGATTTGAGTTTAATATTTCCCTTTACTATTTTTTTTTAAATAATAATTTTTACTTTGGATCAATTTTCATTACAGGGTGTAGAGGGCTATTCTACGAAAAGTGCTACCCCAATTTTATACTTTTATGTATTTTTATTATTTTTACTTGAGCATAACAATTTCATAAAATAAATTACGAAAAAATTCCATATGCAACTAAATAATAAAAAGTTAAGCATGTGTACTAAAAACTCGAAAAGGTGTTAGACTCATTGTCTGCCTTGGAGTAGTCTGTGTCGTCATGACACCCTTGCAAATTTGCCGCCGTATAATAGAGAGCCAGTGTAATTTCAGTCTAATAGCCATTCCAACTACGTTCAAAACCATCGGTAATCTTCTCGGCATCATTAACTCAATACTTGATAAAATTTTCGTCTTTTTCTAATACACCTCGCAACCCTGTGTTGCCGATCACGACCACCCCTATCTCGAGTCGCGCGTGATATTCGCGAGGGTGGGGGCTGCAGCCGGGCCGACGGGGGCGCGGGCTTCCCGGAACGTGCGGCGACAAAACCCGACGCTGACCCGGGTCCAGCTGCCATAAAGCGCCTGCGAGCGTAATAAGCCTCCCCGCCGCCGCAACCCTCACAGTTACGTCACGGAATTAAATGGAGCTCGAAGGAACGCACGTCCGCGCGCTCTAATTCCGAGCGAAACGAGCGCGGTGTGGCGATTTCGAGCCGATGCCTGAAATTCGCAGGACCCGATCGGGCAGTGCTTTGTTAATGAGGAGCAGACAATACAGCGGCGCGCATTGTAGCAGTGTAGGCTGAAATGTTGGCTCGCGGAACAATATTTAAAAGTAGGATATTTAAAAATACATTTTTTAAATATACATTTCTCCTGTACCAGCTTCTGTTATGTTTTGGTTAATTTTCAAATGATTAAATTTCATACATTATTTAATTTTGGTTACAATGTCTGTAACAATCTATAACGGATTTAACTTAGTTTTTACGTATACATATATCAAAACCTCAATAATATAATGAAGACCTCATGCATGTGGTTATGTGGTGTATTGTACGTACATACTGTTGAAACTTAACAGCGATATTATGTCCTTCATTACGACATATACGGAAAAAGGGAAGGTGGTAGATTCTTACACTAACATCTTACACACTCAAACACTATTACCTTATCACATAACATTATCAGGCATTTAAGGTACTTAAATTAACTCATTTTGATAATAATAAATATATATCTTCACGCAATTCCCAATACAGGGGTAGACAGTGGTCTAGTCTAGACGATTAAGTCTCTTCGACCTACCTTCCACCGAAGATATTTTCGGGACAACGTTACGGGTGGTGAGCCCGTCGCCGCCTTTATGTCCTAGCCAACGATATTATTACATAAGTTGTTGAAAAACCCATTGGTACGTGCCTGCCACCTGGGGATCTAACTCGAGTCTCTCGACTCGAAATTCCCACCACCGAACCACTCGGCTATCGTGACTTATAGGTAGTGAGACCTCCAGTATAACCTGTCAATTGAAAAAATAACTGCACTTTTAAATGCTTAGCCACTTTTATATGCTTTATTTACATGCCTATAATTTTTAATTCAACATCTCATCCGTACTTAGATAACTCTCACCATCTCCAACACAGATGTGAACAAAAAAGGCCTTAAACTTTACTTCAAACTTAGTCATAGTTAAAAGCGCGCTTGGCCGCTAGTGTCAGTCAGTGACTCCCCCTTTCGCCCGGGTGCTGATAAAATTTTCAGGTGTCGATTTCTGGTGCGGGGTTGCTTACTCAGAGTTATCTGCTACAAGACGGTGTCCGGCCGGGTACATATTAATGAGGGCAGGTAGCCGGGGGTGGCGGGTGGTTGTTATGGCGACGCGACGCGGCCTCGGGCTCGGTTCTACAATGAAGGCAACGTTGCTCTTGAAATAGGGCTGCCAAATGTCAGATTTGAGTTTAATATTTCCCTTTACTATTTTTTTTTAAATAATAATTTTTACTTTGGATCAATTTTCATTACAGGGTGTAGAGGACTATTCTACGAAAAGTGCTACCCCAATTTTATACTTTTATGTATTTTTATTATTTTTACTTGAGCATAACAATTTCATAAAATAAATTACGAAAAAATTCCATATGCAACTAAATAATAAAAAGTTAAGCATGTGTACTAAAAACTCGAAAAGGTGTTAGACTCATTTTCTGCCTTGGAGTAGTCTGTGTCGTCATGACACCCTTGCAAATCTGCCGCCGTATAATAGAGAGCCAGTGTAATTTCAGTCTAATAGCCATTCCAACTACGTTCAAAACCATCGGTAATCTTCTCGGCATCATTAACTCAATACTTGATAAAAATTTCGTCTCTTTTTCTAATACACCTCGCAACCCTGTGTTGCCGATCACGACCACCCCTATCTCGAGTCGCGCGTGATATTCGCGAGGGTGGGGGGCGGCAGCCGGGCCGACGGGGGGGCGCGGGCTTCCCGGAACGTGCGGCGACAAAAAACCCGACGCTGACCCGGGTCCAGCCGCCATAAAGCGCCTGCGAGCGTAATAAGCCTCCCCCCCCCCGCCGCAACCCCCTCACGGTTACGTCACGGAATTAAATGGAGCTCGAAGGAATGCACGTCCGCGCGCTCTAATTCCGAGCGAAACGAGCGCGGTGTGGCGATTTCGAGCCGATGCCTGAAATTCGCAGGACCCGATCGGGCAGTGCTTTGTTAATGAGGAGCAGACAATACAGCGGCGCGCATTGTAGCAGTGTAGGCTGCAATGTTGGCTCGCGGAACAATATTTAAAAGTAGGATATTTAAAAATACATTTTTTAAATATACATTTCTCCTGTACCAGCTTCTGTTATGTTTTGGTTAATTTTCAAATGATTAAATTTCATACATTATTTAATTTTGGTTACAATGTCTGTAACAATCTATAACGGATTTAACTTAGTTTTTACGTATACATATATCAAAACCTCAATAATAAAATGAAGACCTCATGCATGTGGTTATGTGGTGTATTGTACGTACATACTGTTGAAATCCTAACAGCGATATTATGTCCTTCATTACGACATATACGGAAAAAAGGGAAGGTGGTAGATTCTTACACTAACATCTTACACACTCAAACACTATTACCTTATCACATAACATTATCAGGCATTTAAGGTACTTATATCAACTCATTTTGATAATAATAAATATATATACCAAAAGACGATAATTGAATACTTTTAAACAAAATTTATAAATAAACTTCAATGAGCTTTACACTCGGTACACACAAACAGCAAACATCGCGAATAAAAACATTAATTAACAAACATGCGACTTGCACTCAACAGGTGGCGCTATTCGTTTTAATACAGTAAAACTTTTAGACTCGACCGTCGTAAACGACCAGTTCTAAAAGACCTCCGAACCCACAATGCACTTCCTTTTACACATCGGCGGTTGATAATATTTTAGAGATCCGAGAGTCCACGCTATAAAAGGCGTAGTTTAATATGCTTTTTATTATCTTCACCCTCGGATGTTTATTTAAATTTGAACTTTATGCCCTTCCTTAAGACATTTTATTGCATTGCCGTATTATAATACGCACTCGATGCAATAACACATTCAGGTTGGTGTTTGTATTACAAATGTTTACATTAACGTAATGAATGTCAGCATCGACTAACCATGACATTACACGATGTAAAAATTTATTCTCTTTGCCAAAGATACTCTGTATGGATTAACTGACTGTTATTAAAATAATCTTCTTCGTTTTTTATCCTATATTTTGTTACGATAGCTGATCAGATGATCCAAATTCGAGTTAGATCCCCAAGTGGCAGGCTCGTACCAATGGGTTTTTTTAAACCTATCGACGATTCATATTACCTGGACATAACCGATAGACCTCTGTCTATTTCCGTATTGAGAATGGCGGGAAGATATATATATTTTTTGTTTCTTTTTTTTTAAGCAGAACTATATTTTTTACTACATTTTTATTATCGAGATCTCTGTTCACTAGTCCGTCGACTTATCTGTCACGTGCTTTAAGAGTTGATGACCTGATCTCGAAGTAAGTTCTGCAGGTTCTCTGGCCTGAAAAAAATCTATCTACTTATTCATTGTTTTAACGTCAGAAAAGACTATGATAACCAACTATTGAGACTTCGTGTTATTAAACAATATCACGATAGCCGAGTGGTTGGGTGGTCGGAATTTCAAGTCTAGAGACCCGAGTTCGACCCTCAGGTGGCAGGCTCGTACCTATAGGTTTTTCAAAAACTTATGTACGAACTGTATAAAACGGCAAACGGGCACACAACCTGTCACGTTGTCCCGAGAATATCTTCGGTGGAAGGTGGGTCAAAAGGGACTTAATTGTCTAGATTAGACCTCTGTCTACCCCTGCATTGGGAATTGCGTAAAGATATATATATAATCATTAATAACATAAAGTTCAGCATGACTTACTTAAAAATATTAAAAAAATGCATTTTTAAGGTGTAAATGGCATCGCTGTATTCATCAACCACAGTACGACATTAGAATAATTCATGTAAATAAGTAACAAGTTTAGCTCAGAAGGTTACTTTGTGTTATTTTTGAAGTTCAACTTTTGTTAAAATGTTTTTCCAATGAGCCCTGAGGCATCCCATCTTATTTAAAGCAAGGACACAGCCTAATTATTCGCTTGAAATCAAATATCCATGGTTTACTGTTGCCTCACAACATCAAGCAGAAACAAAATGATAGTATAGGAAACGTTGGCAATCGTACATTTGAGGCTTAGCTGGCAGTGAGAGACTACCGTTGCCCAAGACCGACAGAAATACCAAAACGCATGTCAGCGTTTTGGTATTTCTAAAGAATTAAACTGGAAAGTAGAAAAGAGAAGCAAGCGTGGAGGGTGTCACTCACACACAGCCAAAACTAAGTAATAAGCACAATAAGACTCCCTGCGGGACCTCGAAAACAAATGAACAGTACGAAACTAATATTTTCAATTACAATACTTATTTGAGTTCGAACGCATGAAGATCAAAACAAACTTCTCAGACGTTTCGATAAGATACAGCAGCGTCGATAGCGTTACACGTTTGTTTGTGATTTTGTTCGCATGACTCCAGTGAAGTATTTATTCACCTTCGTGCTATAAGTAGGTACGCGACCGTCCGCGATAAAAAGGAGCCGCGAGTCACCTCTGCGCATAATGCGGCAGGCAATAACCAGACGTCGGGTTTGATTCGCGTCGCGTCGCGCCGTTCCGCGTGACTCACTGCGGACCGCGATAGCGACGCGTTTCGCGAAGCTCAAGCGATAAGCTGACTGTGAATTTGAATTAATATCATTGTTGAGAAATGAAAACTGTTGTGACTGCAACATGTTTCGTCTCGAGTTTTAGCTTTGAGAGATTTTGGGTCTTTCGTAATTCGAATTTCAGTCGATGGTTTTAATTTAATATATTTTTAACGGCAACCTCGTACTCTTCTAGAGTAATGTTTTAGTTTGACCTATATGGATCTCCGAACTCAAATTATGAATTCATAGTGTGTAAGTACTTATTTTTTGAAATTGTAGGCTTATTGCTATCAACAAGCAAACTATTTACTGACGTGAATCTATAAGATCTAATGAAATCTTTAAGATCTCTATAAGATTTGATAGCTTTAGTTAAAGTTGTAAACAGGAATAAAAATAATGTAAGCAGCAAATGTGCACTTCCAAGAGTTCCACGTTCTATCCTTTTTTAATACAGTAACTTTTGAAATGTCAAGGACTTATAAATACGCGTCTAATAACTGCTGTATTGATGTCATTTTCATTCTTAGTGTTAATGTTGTGGTAGTGGTAATGTTAATTTTCCTACTGCTCTTTAACTTACATCTACAAAATATTTCGATATTCCTATCAAGTATCAAGTGACTAAGGTTTTATACATAAATATTTAGCTCTTTTGTTGCAAGTTATGAACAATCGCTAAAGCGAAACTTTAAGGAGATTAATATTTGTTTTTAAAGAAGAACACTCAGTTTTTTTTTTCAATGTTACAACTGAATATAACAATATTTTAACTCAAAATACTATAGACAATTTCATTTGAACTGACTCATAAAATGCGTAATTTATCATAAAATTCATTTCATATGCAAGTCTTCTTTCGAAGCAGAAATACAGTAATAAAAAAAATAAAAAGGAAGCTGTTTCCTGTTTTATGTCGGTGTTATCCGAAAGACCAATTTGTACGCTACCGCTTCTGCCCCTACCCTGAACCTTGTTTTCGCGTTTCAAGGCAAAAACATCGCAGCTGCACCGCGCGCTGGGTGCGTTACCTCGGAGGGGAAAACACACGATTGGACAGTTTTACATTGCTGACCGCGCTCGCATAATTTATCCTACGCCGGAATCCAATTCTTTGAAGCATTACGTACTTAAATACGCGAGTTGGCAGAAAAATAAACTCGAATAAGGATACATCACCATTCTTGTACCTTTTTTAAATAGTCTCCGAATAGTCTAGTTCGATATAATTTCATAAAAAAAAATATCTTCACGCAATTCCCAATACAGGGGTAGACAGAGTCTAGACAATTAAGTCGCTTCGACCCTCCTTCCACCGAAGATATTTTCGGGACAACGTGACAGGTGGTGAGCCCGTCGCCGTCTTAATGCCCAAGCCAACGATGAAATTCGTACATAAGTTTTTGAAAAACTTATTGGTACTGCCACCTGGGGATCGAACTCGGGTCTCTCGACTCGAAATTCCGACCACTCAACAATTCGGCTATCGTGACTTATTTCATCGTACTTTATTATGTGATGGTGAATAAAGATAATAATGTAATATACTTCTTTACGTGTAGATAACACGTGCTTCCCATTACTATGGTAGCCTAAGGTGTAGACAATTAAGACACTTTGGTAACACATATTTATGGAGCATATTTAGGATAAGGTGACAGTCTGGTTTTTTTCAGAATGAATTTTCCGCGACTTGCCAGTAGCGATTGCGATTTTCAAGGCTTTTTCTATAGTAGACTTTAACGACATGGGAAGTAAGCGACGGTAAACAATTGAGGTTTTACCCTTTACGAGTACTACTCTTTTTTTTATGGGGAAGGGAGGCAAACGAGCAGGTGGCTCACGTGATGGCAAGTGATTACCGTTGCCCATGAACATCCGCAATACCAGAGGCATAGCAGATGCGTTGCCGGCCTTTGAGAAAGGTATAGGCTCTTTTCTTGAAGGTCCCTAAGTCGTATCAGTCCGGAAAAACCGCTACTCTACTACCAGTTAATAAATTTATAAAATTATACTAATAACCAAACGTTGATATCAATTTAACGACCTCCGTTGACGAATGGCAGACACAATGGTTTA
Source organism: Sericinus montela (assembly GCA_029286605.1). NCBI lineage: Eukaryota > Metazoa > Arthropoda > Insecta > Lepidoptera > Papilionidae > Sericinus > Sericinus montela. Next base: position 6,259,287 of record JAGSMR010000007.1, on the reverse strand, counting down.
CAAGGTGTCGCCAGCTGTGAGGTCCCAGGTTCGATTTCTGCACTGGTTAATGTAGTAAGCCACTTTTTCTATACTTTCTCGGGTCTAGGTGTTTATGGTTTCCAACTCCATAACACATGTGCTTTAGCTACTTACTTCGTGATCAGAGTGATGTGTGCATGATGTTCCTATTTACGTATATATCTATTTATTTTAATTGTATCGTAAACAAACGCAGAATATACTAGACTCATCGTGACGAAAAATACATCAAAGTGACCAGATAATGATATTATTATAACGATATACTGTTGGTGATTTGCGGCTAAAACCACTTCAGACTTATTTTCAACGTTGAAGGTGTTAGCGGAACGGGCTGACAGGACCCCAATAAATAATCTTGTTGGTCGAATGTTCGGCACACGATTACGTTGGGTATGAGGGGCGCTGTGCGCTGTCCACTTGCAGCGTATAGGGCTGCTAAAGTTGTGAATTCTTGATATTATTTGATCGTTTCAAAGTTGATTATCACAAAATAGTGATGGGTAATTACATACTGTTATTGTATCAGCATTATGCTAATCAAATTGCTTGCCTTTACCTAACGAGAGAAACAATTGACAATAGCGGAAGTGCATATGACAGGAGAGCAATCCCCGTTTATAATAGCTGAGCCTAGTGTTGTAAAATTTAGTCTTATCATTTATTTTTACACAGTAATTTTTATTCATCCACAAGGGTATACAGCCATGAATAGATAATAACATGTTCACTCCTTTTCCTTACTATCACAAAAAGTTTCTTCTGCCAAAAGAAAGCCGAATGAAATGCCACCACAATACCCACCTTTATATTTTCACCTTTATATATAATAATAATAATAATAATATAATATCTTCACGCAATTCCCAATACAGGGGTAGACAGAGGTCAAGTCTAGACAATTAAGTCTCTTTGGCCCACCTTCCACCGAAGATATTTTCGGGACAACGTGACAGGTGGTGAGCCCGTCGCCGCCTTTATGTCCAAGCCAACGATGAAATTCGTACATAAGTTTTGAAAAACTTATTGGTACTGCCACCTGGGGATCGAACTCGGGTCTCTCGACTCGAAATTCCGACCACCCAACAATTCGGCCATCGTGACTTATTTCATCGTACTTTATTATGTGATGGTGAATAAAGATAATAATGTTATATACTTCTTTACGTGTAGATAACACGTGCTTCCCGTTACTATGGTAGCCAAAGGTGTAGACAATTAAGACACTTTGGTAACACATATTTATGGAGCATATTTAGGATAAGGTGACAGTCTGGTTTTTTTCGGAATGAATTTTCCGGGACTTGCCAGTAGCGATTGCGATTTTCAAGGCTTTTTCTATAGTAGACTTTAACGACATGGGAAGTAAGCGACGGTAATCAATTGAGGTTTTACCCTTTACGAGTACTACTCTTTTTTTATGGGGAAGGGAGGCAAACGAGCAGGTGGCTCACGTGATGGCAAGTGATTACCGCCGCCCATGAACATCCGCAATACCAGAGGCATAGCAGATGCGTTGCCGGCCTTTGAGAAAGGTATAGGCTCTTTTCTTGAAGGTCCCTAAGTCGTATCGGTCCGGAAAAACCGCTACTCTACTACCAGTTAATAAATTTATAAAATTATACTAATAACCAAACGTTGATATCAATTTAACGACCTCCGTTGACGAATGGCAGACACAATGGTTTACAAGGTGTCGCCAGCTGTGAGGTCCCAGGTTCGATTTCTGCACTGGTTAATGTAGTAAGCCACTTTTTCTATACTTTCTCGGGTCTAGGTGTTTATGGTTTCCAACTCCATAACACATGTGCTTTAGCTACTTACTTCGTGATCAGAGTGATGTGTGCATGATGTTCCTATTTACGTATATATCTATTTATTTTAATTGTATCGTAAACAAACGCAGAATATACTAGACTCATCGTGACGAAAAATACATCAAAGTGACCAGATAATGATATTATTATAACGATATACTGTTGGTGATTTGCGGCTAAAACCACTTCAGACTTATTTTCAACGTTGAAGGTGTTAGCGGAACGGGCTGACAGGACCCCAATAAATAATCTTGTTGGTCGAATGTTCGGCACACGATTACGTTGGGGTATGAGGGGCGCTGTGCGCTGTCCACTTGCAGCGTATAGGGCTGCTAAAGTTGTGAATTCTTGATATTATTTGATCGTTTCAAAGTTGATTATCACAAAATAGTGATGGGTAATTACATACTGTTATTGTATCAGCATTATGCTAATCAAATTGCTTGCCTTTACCTAACGAGAGAAACAATTGACAATAGCGGAAGTGCATATGACAGGAGAGCAATCCCCGTTTATAATAGCTGAGCCTAGTGTTGTAAAATTTAGTCTTATCATTTATTTTTACACAGTAATTTTTATTCATCCACAAGGGTATACAGCCATGAATAGATAATAACATGTTCACTCCTTTTCCTTACTATCACAAAAAGTTTCTTCTGCCAAAAGAAAGCCGAATGAAATGCCACCACAATACCCACCTTTATATTTTCACCTTTATATATAATAATAATAATATAATATCTTCACGCAATTCCCAATTCAGGGGTAGACAGAGGTCAAGTCTAGACAATTAAGTCCCTTTGGCCAACCTTCCACCGAAGATATTTTCGGGACAACGTGACAGGTGGTGAGCCCGTCGCCGCCTTTATGTCCAAGCCAACGATGAAATTCGTACATTAGTTTTTTGAAAAACTCATTGGTACTGCCACCTGGGGATCGAACTCGGGTCTCTCGACTCGAAATTCCGACCACCCAACAACTCGGCTATCGTGACTTTTTCACCTTTATATACCTAGACATATTCGGGACAACGTGTCAGGTGGTGTTCCCGACGCCGTCTCTATATCCAAGCCACCGGTATAATTCGTACAAAAGTTTTTGAAAAACCCATTGGTATGAACCTGCCACCTGGGGCTCGAACTCGGGTCTCTTGACTCGAAATTTCGACCACCCAACCACTCGGCTATCGTGGTTAATAATATTAAATAAAATATAATATGTGGCAACCCTACCATCGTGTGCCGCGTATCGAGCAGCGTGGGAGTCTCGTATGAGTCAAACATTGCGCCCGCGTCGGAGCGTGTTCTTTTGGACGGCGTGTCATGGATCCAGTTAGCATCAAACGTTCTTTTTTCTTCGTTCGTTCATTTTGTTTTTAAAATTATTGCGCCATCGTCAACTATTTCTTCATTTTCTGCGCTAATGAATTTATTTTCTTGTTTTCTATAAAAGTTACCACTCCTACAGATTTATTCATTTAAAATTATATCCAACAAAACTGCACAAAATTGATATAGAATTTTATATTTTTATAGAATTTCTGTGTTGTTGTTTTCGACACAATGACATGGTGTTAAAACTTATGCCAAGTAAGTTATCTTTTTTTCTTTAACGACAAAACAGGTTTATTATCTGAAAGAAAACGTAACTGAAATCCACACTGGCCAAAAAGAAAATTTTAAGCATTTAATGATAATTTGTTCCGAATTCCCTCCGCATGCATCGGCAACGATTCCGCGAACATCTCATCCCTCCTTTGTGTTGTTAAATCGGAACCTAATGAATATTTAGAGGAGCGACGTTTCGGATGCGCTGGGTTGGTGGTCGAAGTAGATTTTGAGGTTAAAGTGAGTTCGAAAATTTGTCTTACTCTTCTTTGAAACAGTGCCAATTGCGATTGCAAATTTGATACAATTATGATTAAACAAGGATAATACTTAGTAACTTATAGGCTAGGCGGTAACGTAAAATAGGTTTTACCGAGAAGGAAACATCTGCACCTACTCCTATCGGAGGGCCGGTACTGGAATATATTGGATTCAGATCCTGTAACATCGCATAAAGTTATCTATTCCATCCGTCGTTGCACGGGTTACGTTACAATCATAATATAATACAAAGAAAATACTTATTATGTTATGATTATTAAAAGTGATATGCTCTTGTGACATGGACATAATCTAAGTACCCATCAAATCAAAATCGGCCCTGAGTTACAGCTCCAATGAATATGGAAACAAGTCTGCTAAAAACACTATTGCATCATCTCTATCTACACTAGTACACACTACCGTTATAATTCTGATTGTAACTCTGTCTCTCGGTTTGTATGTTACGCTTTTATGGCTCGCACAGTAAATGTGTTTCTATGAAATTTGACATGAAGGTAACTTGAGAAGGACACAGGTACATTTTACCCCAAAAAATTAGTTATGTAATGTTTCGACACGGGGGGGAAAATAAGTCAAGCAAAGCCTCGATGTCCTAGTAGTTGGATGATCGGATTTCGAGTCAAGAGACCCGAGTTCGATCCCCAGGTGGCATGCTCGTACCAATGTGTTTTTCAAAAACTTATGTACGAATTATATCGTTGGCTTGGGCATAAAGACCTGTCATATTTTCAGCTGTCATATTGTCCCAAAATATCTTCGGCGTCTGGTGAGTCGAAATGAGTTAATTGTCAAGACCTCTGTCTACCCCTGTATTGGGAATGGCGTGAAGATTTCATTTACTCAGGGGAAACTGCTGGTAACAACTAGTATAATTTATTATTTAGTATTTTATAACATACTAGCGACCAGCCCCAGCGTTGGTTTAACTATAATAGTTTTACATACAGCCTCTTAGACTTTTTGTTAGTAATAAACTCGTGCATCTTCATTTTATGTATCAACGAAAATTTTTTGATATACTTTTACGGGTTTCATTATTTAAATGTTTGCAGTGATCTCGAATGTTTTCCTTTTTTATTTGCTGATAATGTAACTTTCTATAGATTAAATAATTTTCATAATCGTTAAGTAGTTTTTGAGTTAGTCCATTACAAACAAACACACTAAACAATCAAATATCTTCTTGTAACATATCAACTAGCAAAAAAGTTATTTTAACCTAATCAGTGTTCATTTCAGTACAAAACAAGTCAGTAATTGTCATAATAAACGTGCAACAAAAAATCAAACAATAAAGAGTAACGATAGTTAAAAGCAGGGCAGTATTTCTTAAAGATTTCACGAACGTTCAGCTGCATCAAATAAAGAAATCACACAGATTGCTGTATTATTCATTCAGTAGCACATTTGTCAATGTGGAAGGGCCAATCTCTATACAGCGCCCACTCCCCCATAATTCAACACATTGGACGCGAGCCGGTGCCAAGTGGGACTAACGTTTTGCACGTGGACAAGGGATGTGAAATAAAACTTCGAAACTTATTGTACAGTTGAGACGAGGCTACTCCCGCTTCATTGCACTTCCTCTTCCAACATACTTGTTTATAACGCATGCTACGGTGTACAATGAACGAAAAATTCCTAACAGCTAGCAACTGAACCATATGAAAGCGGCAATGTAGTAATGATAAATTTGTGCGTCGTTTTCAATGTAGTTTACGGTAAAGGTCGTCTCATTGGTGCACCCACGCGGCTTTCGGCGTTAACGAACGGCTCCCGCCGTATTCCGTCGAAGGGTAATTAGCCGCCGGCTACAATGGCTGCCGGAGAATCTTCACTAAATAAAGTAAATATTTGTGGAGTTTACAAATTGCCTTAGAGTACATTTAATTAGTTTAGAACAAATTGTATATGTAGAATTTTTGGACAAACGATATTTACATCATAAACATCCACATATCGATGTGGTGGTATTGACTTAAGTATGTGCCAACCCCCTTTCTTCGCATAGGTATCGTAAGAGGCGACTAAGGAAAAAGCTTGAAAATAGCAACGGCTACCGATAGATTTTTTTTATTATTTTTTTTTTAAATATTGTTTCCTAATTTCATGAAGGCGTGGCAAATTAACTTTTGAGACTGTATTGTCAAGTAAGTATCTTTCCTTTTTTAATGTACGATTTATAAAACTTATAAATCGTATTATATCGTTGGCTTGGACATAAAAGACGGCGACAAGCACACCACCTATCACGTTGAGAACCAAAACTGTCTTAAAAGTCCAAAATGGTTATGACTTATGAATCTTCTATAATTGGGTTGCGCGCATAGATCTTAAATTTACATTATATTATCCGTTCGAAAATAAGGGTAAAAACAAATAGATATAACTAAAAAAACTTTTGTAAAGATTTAACTAAGTCTAAGTGTCTTTCTAATGTGTGTAAACAGTTAAGTCTCCGTAATCACTAATATTACACCAGCTTCAAATCCGCGACGAAATCTGTCGTCGTTTTAGTGCTAAAGCCAGATCAGTACATCATACAGATCGTACATAAGTTTAAAACTCGTTGCTACATCACTACAAGGACATGCAGATTGAACCCGAGCCTCCCGATTCGATTTCCAATCACCCAACTGCTCATATCTGACAATTGACAACTTGTCAGAAATGTTTTTTCTTCGTTAAAAATGTAATAGTATATGCAGCCTACGTCATAGCGTATACATCGATTACCCAATGTCTACGCGTGCGGTATCAAAATCATACGAACGCGAATGAAACCCACAATTGCAATAATCTTCACGATTGCACCAATACGTGATGATAAGGTATCTCGTGCTCCCCCACGTGAGGCGCGAACGCTCTTCGTACACACAAAGAAAACATAGCAACCATACCAGTGAACAGCGGCTATTTAATTTTTTCTTAATTACTTACTTAACAGCCCATAAAAGCTCTCCTGTAAAGAGGATTTGCCATAATTACCACGCATGGAAAGAGGATTGGCTATCACACTAACCTCACCTCCTCACGCCTTAAACGCTGCGGTCCGTAAAAGTTCTGTTTAATTTTGGCCATCCGTTTGTAGCCATTGCCATATATTAATATTTTCTTCATCGAACCTTTAGACAACTACGGGAACAAAGAGAGTACTAAATTCTTATTGCGATACCACGCGGCAAACTCAATGATTACAGTTGGCATAAAGTAACCACTAATTTTAAAAAGCAAGAATATAAGTAAAACGGTTTACGGAGTTTCATTGCAAAATAGGAAACTGTTACAGACTTTTTAAAATTTCTTTGAGAAATGGAAGCGTAACTGTTCTAAAGAATACTATGATTATAAGTGTGTCGGTCCAGAAATTGTAATTTAAACATTAATAATAATATAATGCCTTAAAGGCGAAACCGGTCAGGCATTTTAATGTAAATATAGGTGGAATAAGTAAAAGTGTGGAATAAGTTAAACATTAATGATTTTCAAATTGTCTTGTTGTATACATGACAACATAAAAACGGTATTTAGCTTTTTCTTTTTCCCATGGACTCCTGTCCTGTTTAACTTCCTCATCGGCTGTTTTATTGATTTTATTTTGACAGCAAACAGTCATCGCAAAACACTGCGTATGTCAAATAATAATAGTAAATGATGAATTTGTAAACACACAGAAAAAGTAATTCCAATCATCGAATGCCCCGTCATCATTCAAGTTACATAAGACGCGAGAAAGCGGTAGCTCGCGACTCGAGGCCCTTTTGATCGCGAAACAAAAGCGGACCATTGCATCACGTGAACTGAACTTATATTGATATGCCTGAGAGTAACAAAAGATATAATGGATGTTCATATGATAATATAAACCATGTACCATTACCGTTAGCTTGGACACTAAGACGGCGGTACGCTCACGGCATGGATAGGCGAAGTCTAAATATCAGAACTCAAACTAAATTTCCATTACTCTAAGCATTGGGTCTGATTCTCTAATTATTGTATTTTAACCGATTAATTATTAGCGTGCTGACAGCAACGACTTTTGAGGCATTCCGTTGCTGTTCCTGGGTTTTCAAGCGCCATCTTCTATAGCTACCACGGCTTATTGTCCACCCTCCTTCCATAAAAAATTATAATACCACACTAGAATTGTGACTACAGTGGCTCGCTAGCAGCGCAAACCAAAGTAGACTTTCAGTTTGCTTTGAAACAATGAATGCTATGTTATACAGCACAGATATGTTACTTATGCAGATGCCAACGTTCCGTCGTGGAATAGAAAGGCAGCAGGCGGCAGCGGGCGGCATCGGGCGACAGCGGGCGGCAACGTCGCGCAAAAAGAAAGGAAACGCCGTGATCGATCGCGGCTATATCCGTTCGATGCGGTGACGCAACGCTGCAACGCCGGCTTATGCACCTTGCACGGCTTAACATGGTGCAATATGAGTGTGACAACCATTGTCGATAATTATTTAGTTATACTTAGACTAACTAATCAGGATCACTAGTAATGAGCTAACTAATGTGTTAAGTTGTATTACTAAAAATGGATTTCGTCATAATCAATAATCAAGTACAAACAATGGAAATACTATTATTAGCTTCTGTTATGGTTCTTATTAAAATAATCCCTAAACAATTTTTAAGGGATTATATTCATTTAATTTCAACGTTTTGGCGAAAAACCCGTGACATATATTTTTAGAGAGTTGAATGGAATATTTTTAAAGAATAAGTGATTACAACCACTCATAATATCTGCGAAATAGACGGAGGTTGCAGATTTGTTTTCACTCCCGGATACATAGACGGAATTACACTGACTTTCTATACGCTTTAGACTGGAATGCAACAAATACACTACTATTTGGCAGCAGAAATATGTATGAGTCTGGTACTGAATATTTTACGGTTAAATTGTTTTAAATCATAATAATATATACAAATCCTGATTGAAAAGTCCATTTCTATTCAAATCTATTACAATCTAACACAAGTAAATGTCTAACCTAGTATAAAATTAGAGACTATGTTCAAAAAATATATTTCGTGGATATTATCTAACTTTTGCGCACTCTTTTCGCGCATGGATTGTACCTGCGCCCGCGACGAAACGGCGCGCCGCGAGGTCACCGCGCCGAGAGCCTCGCGGCCAGTGACGCGCCTAACTGTACCGTCTACGTTACATCCATGGTCTAGATTTCGTTGGGAAACTAATGTGTAATATACGTATACCTATCGGCGATATTACTATACCATCGGGACTCATCGGATCGTTGACCTTATAGGCACCAAATTGCGAGCCGTGTTAGATATTTTAGAACTGTTGGTTAATATAAAGGTCGCACTCAAGCCTACATGCATACATTATAGTCTTCGGTCTGTAGAAAGTCTACTGCATGATAAAAGCCCATACCGTACGTTAAACTTTGCCATATTCGGCACGCTATGAAATAGGCATATGCTATAAAAAAAAAAATGAATATCTTCACGCAATTCCCAATACAAGGGTAACAATTAAGTCCCTTCGATCCACCTTCCACCGCAGACATTTTCGGGACAACGTGACAGGTGGTGAGCCCGTCGCCGTCTTTTGTATGCCAATGATATAATTCGTACATAAGTTTTTGAAAAACCCATTGGTACGAGCCTGCCACCTGGGGATCGAACTCGGGTCTCTCGACTCGAAATTCCGACCTAACCACTCGGCTGTCGTGACTTTTTTATATATATGCTAAAAATTATATATATGAATTATTTTATGAATTATTTAAATATATAAAACCGTCAGCTTGAACAAGAAGAAGTCTTTGCCTCAGTATTGGAAATTGCTTGAAGATGAAAAATAAAAAGTATAGAGTGGACACCGATGTCATAATCATACTTGATGTCATAATCATAATATACTTTTTACTATAAATTTATCTGCATCAGCCTCACTCATCAAATTTGCTTTTGTCCACAGCTACGCCAGCGTTAATCCCGTTAACGTAAAAGATTTTTTTCGGGATAATTAATATCCCATGTCCTTCCCCAAGGTTCAATCTACCTCGATACCGAATTTTATCGAAATCTGTTTATCGATTCAGCCGTTGAAACGTAACAGACAGATGGATAGCGTTTATTCATTATAATATTTGTATAAATAGTATAGATACAAAAACAAATTTTAAAAAAGGCTAATAAAGATGCATGTCAACTATCGACAAACTATCGATATACATGATGAATTTATATCGATAGTTTGTCGATAGTTGTACAAGGAAGCTCTGCAACGATCGTCGCACACGCACGGCCGCGCCGCGTGACGCGCGGGTCACTGTCTGTGTGTGCCGCAGTCAGAACAATTAGCTCACGGACAGCTACGAACTTTCTAGAATCCGCAACACGCTTTCGTTGTATTATTCTAAAGTCAACCGTCCTGAAATCCTTCGTGAACAACACCCATATAAATACTTCCGCTCTACGCTTCGCGCTTTTCATAAATATAGTCTCACTTCATACTTAGTGATAGTCTCTTGACTAAGAGATAGAAAAACAGAAAACACTACGCTATGTATCGACGAGAAATTGAGGCATATTAGTAATTTAGATCTACTTCCTCTCCCTTTACCTTTGACCTTCTACTTTCCCCTACTTTTTTAGGTAACACCTGCAGCTCCTATGGTGTAATTATTTTTTTTATTGGCTTGGGATGAAAAATGAGCTAACGTCGCACCTGGTGGTATGTCTTTTACAGACAACACATGACATCTACAACCAACTTCTATCGAAGTAGATTTAGAGTTCTAACGGACGCTTAATCTCCCTCGACGACTTTCATAGAATACCCCATCCCCCGTAATTACCTAAGACAATGTAAGACATAGGTTTTGGTAATCACATACAAAGTACTCGTTTGCTGAATATTTTTTTTTTAAATACTTGAAATCTATAACTATACAAACGACATTGACTATGCAGCTTCGCTTTTGAGAAACATGACGATCTAGATTTCAAACAAGACATAAACCGCATTAAAATTGGTCCATTCGTTTGAGAGTTCCAATACAACAGACAGTGTATCTGTCTGTATACACACACCAATACACAAATCAAACCAAAGCCGTCACGATAGCCGAGTGGTTGGGTGGTCGGAATTTCGAGTCGAGAGACCCGAGTTCGATTCCCAGGTAGCAGGCTCGTACTAATGGGTATTTCAAAAACTTATGTATGAATTATATCGTTCACTTGGATATAAAGACGGCGACGGGCTCACCACCTGTCACATTGTCCCGAAAATATGGTGGGTTAAAGGAACGGAGGGAGTTGGAAAGTGGGTCGAAGGGACTTAATTGTCGAGACTAGACCTCTGTCTACCCCTGTATTGGAAATTGCGTGAAGATATTTATTTTATTATAAATCAAATCAAATCATTTATTAACCGACATAACACGGAGTTAGACACTTCCCAGCTTATGGGGCATAATCAGGTCTTACTATGAGTCTCATTACTACCATTACCTACTCGATATAGAGAGCATGGGGAATACCCTCTCCTCATACTAAGTTCAAGGTTCAAGTAAGGCTTCATTCACATCTTGGGAGACAATAATAGGTTGCCAATTACATTTCATAAAAATAAAATAAAATCTTGCATGAAGGAAGATGTGAACTACAACTGCATCTGTTTCCTCTTCCGTGTCAATCTGTATCTTCAACAATAATAAATTAAATGACAAATAATTATTAACTCCGGCTCATAATTAACGAGCAGCTACATGACTTCAGTATTATCGAAGCGTTGATAACAGCGAATTCAATCTTATTACGATAAAAATAAAGTGCATACAGTCCCGATTAGTCATTTACGCGAAAAATGCTTAAAGGGTAAGAACCGCCGCCTTTTTAAGACAAAGGCTCAGCTTCACTTCGGTCGTTGAACGAACGGAGATAATTTTTTGATTTAAATGACCTGACGCCACCGACAATTCACGCGACAGATTTTTCATTTTGTATTCAGACAAAATCTTTATAAAATGTAATATTTCAAAACTGTAATAATTTATTCCTATACAATCTATATTAATAATATTATAAAGAGAAAACTTTTTTATTAACTCAAAGAGAAGAAATGTTTTTAAAATTTAAAAATGTTTTTTTCGTGGCGCAAAGGTCGCGAGATACGAATCCCGCCCGTGTCAGTTGAAATTTTAAAAAACTTTTTTTTTTCTGTAATTTGATAACAAAGTTCAGCATAACTTATATGCGTTAAAATCAATGAGAAATTGCGTAAGAATAACTTATTTTTGTTTGTAATGGGTAATTTCAATGTAGTCCGATGAGTGTAACGAAGTTCGATTATGGAAAGATTTTATAAATAAAATCCTTTTGCATGAAGAGTGTATCTGGAAGAAATATCGCTATGTAAAATCAAGCTCAAATCAATAGGAGCAATACATTATAGAAACATTGTTCCTAAAACAGAATGAAATTTTTTCTTCTAAGGCGTGGCGTATGCTTTTTAAATAGTTTTAAGTTACTGGAACTAAATCACGATAGCGGAGTGGTTTGGTGATCGGATTCCAGTCAAGAGACGCGAGCTCGATCCCCAGGTGCCAAAGGTTGCCTGTAAAAGGTACCAAAGGGTTGCTCTCAAAAACTTTGTACGATTTATGACGTCCGCTTGGACTTAAAGACGGCAACGGGCTCTCGTTGTCACGTTGTCCGAAATAAATTTTCCGGTGGAAGTTGGATCAAAAGGACTTAATTGTCTTTGTCTAGCTCTGTATTGGGGCTGGCGTGAAGATATAAAGTAACTGGAAAATAATGTAAGGTACGAAACTTGCAAAAAAACGTCCTTGAGGTCGGCTCACAAGAAATATTTTTATATTTAAATTGTTAACCAAAATATTAGCAAAGGTGTTTGTTTTAGTCATTAACAATCCTTTATCAAATAGGTACGTCATGTACTCCAAATTAGAATGCAGGTATAGCCAATTCAAATTAGGCGCATCATGTCGGTAAACTAAAAATAAACGTAGGATCTCGAAATCCGATCTTTAGAAAGTAGTTAATGTTTTGATAAATTTTTATATGTTTCGGCGTACACAAAGCACGTTCAGTGTCGCGTACAGAACGCGTTCAATGTGTCGCCAGCTCTAAGATCCCGGGTTCAGATTCGAGATAAATGTAGAAATACCCTATTTCTACATGGTCTCGACTCTGGGTATTTGTGATACCTTCGGATTTTCTTATTCGATAAGTGCTTTAGCTACTTACCACACCTCATACCTTGCTCTGATCCCATATCAGAGCAAGGTATGCGGTGTGGTATTTATCATTAAATTAAATATACTGATATAATTTTTTTAAAGAATACTCGAAATGCCACTCCTACTACTGTTATACGAATGGCGAGCTCGTACCACGTCGACGTAGTCCAGATTTCTCGGTCTGGACCCTAAACTAGGCAGAAGACTCATCCATACGATTTGTGTCCAAGTTAATCTCCAATAACATGTAACTCATATGGCAAACTAACGATATAATTTGTCGGTAGGTACAATCGTGGCCCAATGTGAACCACTTTCTCTAGCATGAGTCATTGCATCAACACAATCTTTGCCTGTTTGGGGTCCAACGTTTGCTTTAAATTCTGGACGTGTCGTGTGCCTCTTGCTTCTCACGTCTCTGTAGTTTAGTGAGAAACATCTCTTCGACATTTGAATTCCACTTCTATATATTATCCACAGATGTGGAAAACTGCATTGGTAACACTATCAATTATCTGATAGTGTGTTTTTATTGATCTCTTCAGTAAGAAAGATTTGCTATAAACAATAGGGATTGTGGTCGTCGTACCAGATACCTCGCACCCTTGATATAGCTGCACATCGCCGGTTTACTTAATTTCGATCTCGTATTCAGAGTTTTTAAGCCTGCAATTTGTCGGTAGCTATTGCGATATTCAAGTATATTTTTCTTTCGTCGCCTCTTACGACATCAAATGTAACGCCGATTCCTCAAGGTACTTTAGTTTAATGAAACGTGGCGCAAAGACCTGCAGATACTTTACCGGCCTTAGAAATAAGATTATTCAATGTGAATTTTTAAACCCCCCGTTTATTAAAGCCCCTAAACTGAATATATATCCGTAAATACATAACAACCTGTCAAAGTCCACTGCCGGTCATAAACCTTCGTTATTTGTTAGAATATTTTCAGTTGTGAAAAAAAACGAATTAACAGAATTTAATAAGAAGAACGTTACAGATGTATTTAAGCATATAATTTTCTAAACAAAAGCGTAAGTTCTAGTAACAACTTATAATATTAATAAAGGATTTCACTACTACAATATTATTAACTACACAAAAACAATACATGTCCGTGCATGAAAATATAGTTCAAATATAACAAATCCATACAATAGCAAGTAACTCGCCGTCAAGCCGTATCTATCCGAGCAATTAGCGAAATGCGGACCGGAAAGGCCCGGGGTCCGAGAACCTCACTATTATTAGCGCGGGTTGATCAATATTCGTCGTGCACCACACCACACCCTCGCCCGTATCTCGCTTCCTGGAACCACCGCTGAGAACCTTCTATGTTATCGTAAAACCTACTAACAACGATGATTACGCAGAGATTCTAAAATTTAAATTTTCTTATTTTATTTCTTTTGCGTTATTACCTGGAAAATGTGCAACAAAGATTAACTTCTGACATCTTTCAAATATGGTCAACAATGACGCGCTCCAGCACTCCCTTTGACTTCCAGAACTTCCTTTACCATGAAATAAAGACGAAATCTTCAGCATGTAAAGGAAAATTAGTTACTAACTAATAAATAAATAAATATCTTCACGTAATTTCCAATACAGGTGTAAACAGAGGTCTAGTCTAGACAATTAAGTCCCTTAGACCCACATTCCACCGCAGATACTTTCGGGACAATGTGACAGGTGGTGAGCCCGTCGCCGTCTTTATGTCCAAGGCAACGTTGTAATTCGTACATATGTTTTTGAAAAACCCATTGATACGAGCCTGCCACCTGGGGATCGAACTCGGGTCTCTTGACTCGAAATTCCGACTACCCAACCACTCGGCTATCGTGACTTTGTAACCTGCAATTGAGCAGCTAAAACGAAAAGCCATTGTTAAGTTCAAAAATACTCTTAACAGGAACAGTATATTTTCTGGACTCAAATCAACTCATCATGTGTTAAGCATTCGAAACTAAAATAATCAATAAGTATTTATGTATAGTGGTGTGTGTGGAGTAGTAGGTGTTCGGAATTCGAATCAGGAGACTCAAGTTCAGGTCGAATACTCATAATCAATTAGTTTTTCGAATCTTATAAACTATTTGAGTCGTTGGCATGGACGGCAGGCACACTGCCTGTCACGCTGGATCAAAATTATTAAATTGTATAAATTTGTTATTTATTACTTATACTAATAAAACTTATTTGTGAAAAACATGCTACGGTCTAACAAACCGTAACTGTAAAATGACCCAGATGTCTCCCAGGAAAAGGAGTCTAAACGTCAATATGTATATATGATTATTTACCTATTCTGTTACATGTTACCTTTGGCAAATGGATAGTGATAATATAGTTACATATAACTATATTATCACCATCCATTTGCCAAAGGTACAGAAAATTATTTTCTTCACAAAGCCTGATTGACGTTCTTAATTGTTAAATAAGTTATTACCTAGGTATCTACGAGTATTTACGGCCAGTGACTTCGTCCGTGCATTATATCGACATTCCCGCGGGATCTTTTAATTACCCGGAATAAAAAAGCTCATTTGTTATTTAGACTGTAATAATAAACATTTCTTTCTTTCTTTCTTTCTAATCAATCTATGTTCCATATATAATACTGATCCTTACAAGCGTTAAGAGTGTTTTCAAAAGCGCCACATATTTTAAATAAAAAAAAAATATTTTTTTAGAGGCGTACAATCTGTTCTGAGTAAACGTCGACTTCGTAAAATGAGTTTATATATAGTTATAATAAACTATGCTAAATTTCAAGTTAATCAGGTGTATAGTCTTAAAGATCGCGTCGTGAGTGACATTTCGATATACATATGATCGCATCTGTCGATAGAAATGTGTTAGTGTAGTACTGACGGAGACGTCTAAAGAGAAGATTACCGCCAAGTCTTCTTTTTTTATTTTACTATAGGTTGTGTCTAAAACTAATCCATTATCTACAACTAGAAATTCAAGTAGGGCTTATCTCCATTCAACACGCATGGTAAGTACTATATAAGAACGTAAATAAGAAATGATTACTGGCCTGTATAAATTATCTGTATTTTTCAGCGTTAAACTATCCGTTGCACCTGGACTTGTTTATGTGTTTACACTAATGGTTCGTTCAACTCGAAATAGCGCGATTGTGGACCTCATTTAGATTGACTTTCAAGATACAGTTGTTATAATTCACTAAGAAACAGCACTGCTATCAATATATAATAGCAATAATATATACGAAGAGCACACGGGTGACCAAGCTTCGTTTGTTACGAATAGATGGCGCTAAAACTTACTCAAAACTTGACTCAGTAATTATTTTTATGTAAACGTATTACAAAGATGACACCAAGGACCTGATAGCCTCCTAGTCGGTAGTAAGCCAGCTATTGGCAAATATTTGTATTATGAAGATACTCGAACGGGCGGTAGCATCTTAGCTGCGATTGCTTACCCGCTTGGTAATCGTGACGACTTTTACAAATCGTCTTTACGCGCAGAGGTCCCAGTCCTACATTTCTCATTATAATTCCAATAACTGATCCTGGTGACACTTACATAAATACATATCGGCCTGTTGAAGACCACTGCAGGACATAGGCCTCTCCCATAGAAAGGATTTGCCATAACCGCCACGCTTGGCAAGCGGATTGGCGATCGCAGTACCAGACCACTCGCACCTCAAACGCTGCTGCCCATCTTCGGTCTGATAATTATGGTTTGATATTTCTTGTGATGGTTATCCCGCCATCTATCGGTTGCCATTATGATGTTCAAGGCTATTTCCCTAGTCGCCTCTCACAACATCCTCGGGAAGAAAGGAAGTGGTATTATTCTTATGCGGTTACCACACGGAATTCACTAACTATATCACTCAATTAATACAAATTTAACGATAACTCATAATATGTTTTATGATACACCGTTTAGGCTGTTCTGCGAAACAAAAAAATTAAAGATAATTACATCGAGTTAGTTTACTTCTCTAGCATCAAACAATCAATAATAATAAAATATGTAGTTAAGAAACATGTTTGATGAACAAACTGAAACTGAAGTGTTCTAGTAACAGTATAGTAGTGTTTCTGGTGTTTCTGATTGCTCCAACAGACCCTCGAAATCAAGTTAAAAAAGCCAAGACACCATGTCTATTGGACTCCGGAAACCGAAATGTAGGGCATGAAACTTGATCCTCATCCCCACTCCACCATTCAATTTTGTTAAGCCTCCAAGATATTAAAATATAGTATTATCATCCGATTAACATCCACATGTAGTTTCATTTTGATACCTACGGCAATTAGCACTAAGTTAAAATTTATTTAAGGCAGTAGGCAGTAAAATTTATTTGCAGGATTTGATTAAAATAATAGTGGAGCTACTAAACGTTACTACTATGTGTTAGTTACAAGTAGAGCTAATAAACCAAGTTAAAATCTTCGCAAAGATGTTTGAAGCAAAAGCCTTGAAATGAGAGCTTTTTTTTTAATTTATCTATCGAATGCATATCCTGTTTGCAAAGTCTTAAAGCACGTCCACGTCAACTAGCGTTCGCTGGCTGCCACCCGTCCGTTGCTACACGTGCAGCTAGGCGCACCATACGTTTAATATTTTCGGGACTTTTCCGACACATAAAGTCGTATCTTAAAGCTTTTTTACTATGTGAGGTCAACAGTACTTTGTCATCTAGACGGGGTGTACGAAGAAAATGGAAGATAGAATGGAAAGGTAATGAAATATGTATGAACTGCGACACTTTGCAATCTATTCCGTCTATTATGAAAATAAAATTAACAACTTTTTTTTCGATAAATACTTATTATAATACTTTTTATTTTTATTAACAGGTTAGAGCTTATTTAGCCTTAAACTCTGAGAGTGGACTGCGTTACACGTGGTCGACAATCAGCTATTGTCGTTATATTGGCAATGTTATTTGCATAGCTAGTTAAAAAAAATTAAAAGGAAAGTTCCGTCGAGATGAAACTTAAGGGCATAAGGGTACCGCCCTCGGGCAGTCGCTAGTTTTCCCTAAAAGTGACAGCGGGAATTCCCGACATACAGCCGACACACGAGGCATGATTCCTGGTAGCCCTATTCGCTAGGGCGCGGCCCCCGGCGGCGCCGCGCCTCCATAAATCTCCGCGAGGCCGCGCGCTCTCTGCCGCCGTTTCCTTTGTTTTTTTTTTCCATGCCGCCGCGGTAATAAGGCCGCGAGCGTCAACGTCAGGTATAGATAGGGGGGCGAGCTCCGGGCAACCGCGCGGTAAATGCAAGTCACTGTTAAAAACACCGACCGGGTTTTCGGTAAAATGTCGGCGATTTTTTACGATACAAATAATATGCTCGTGAAGTACTCATTATTGAAGTAACTTTTCAAATGACGACCAGATAGTCTACATGGTCCGCTTTCGAAGCTAAGATTTGATTGTGGGTTCGAATTTTGGTAGGGGCTGTCATTGTGTGATTATTTTTAAGGAAGTAAAAATAAATGTCTTCATGCAATTCCCAATACAGGGGTGGATAGAGGTCTAGTCTAGACAATTAAGTCCTTTTAACCCACCGAACCTGGCACCGAAGAATTTTTCGGGACAACGTGACAGGTGGTGAGCCCGTCGCCGCCTTTATGTCCAAGCCTGTAGTTTGGATAAACTCATGGGTACGAGCCTGCAACATAGGGATCGAACTCGGGTCGAAATTCTGACCACCCAACTACTACGCTATCGTGAGTTTTTAAGGGAGTAGAGTGGAAAAAATTCTTAAAATCCACTTAAGTGATTAGTGCGTCATGACATCTGCAATTAACTTCAAAAGAAGAGAGAAATTAACCTTTTGTGTTCCTTTCATACCGGAACACAATACTTTGTTATACTTCTATTTGGTGACAGAAATAGGAGACTGGTGTTAACACAGACTACTCCGAGGTGGAGGTATGAACATATAACATGTTGCATACAACATCATCCCAAATAGCCCCAAAATAAATAAAGAAAAAAATCTGCAACTAGGCGCACGCATTTATATGTTTTCAGAAATGGATAAAACCTGACATTTGTTTCGAAAACAAGCTATGCGTTCGAGTCAGAACGAAAAAAAACCGAATGACGTCATCCCGAACGCAGCGCTCGTCTATATTATTGCTTTGCCGCCGTACACGAACGATAATTTCCTTTTAAATCCGCGGCAAAGAGTATATAATCACTACATGATTACGTAGTGTTTAATCACTGCAACAAAAGAACATCTCTCTTGTTATTATTCAACTCTATGTCACTAGCACTGGCAGCACTGGCAGTGTAAATTTCTAGTACAAAAAGTCGAACTCCTACGCTAACCTAGCGGAATTCCGAATCTGAATTCCCAAACAGTATGAACCGTATGTTTGCAGCCAGCTTATTTCACACGTAGAACTTTACATCCGACGCATTTTTCATAGAGGTATCACTGACACACTCCTCTTGTCTAGATTCTATCCCTATCACCACTCAGACCCATTTGAATTCGGTTAATTTAAATGAGTATTCGGTGTGATTGGTGTGCGGTGGTGATTCCGACATTTATTAGTTGATAGGGTTTAACTTAAAACGGTACATACGCGTGTCAAATAGACATTTGAAAGAAAAGGTTCAAAGTTTAATTACGCAATGCACATAAGTTATCCTGAAATTTTTTTTATTAAATTAAAGAGAAAAAGTTGAAATTTTAAATAAATTTTCTCTTTAATTTCAAGTTTTACTTTAAAAAAGGGTGTTTGTTTAGCAGAAAACATTTACATACAGCCCAGAAACAATATTTATTGTTTTGGTTGAATACATGATTTAAAATAACCCCCTTAAAACTAAGTAAGAAAGAAGACGAAAAAAAGCTCAGCATGTAATCCAGCAAGGTAGTTGCAGCTCGGTATTTTGTAAATAATTATATACGTAACAAAAAATAAATATATATTTTTTTATGTGCCAAAATAACGTCACAATGTATTTTTTTTTTCAATATTAGAACATCAATAAACACTTCTATGAAACCCTACTGACGTCACAAGTGCGACAACGAAATACTGGCACATTTTATTTTTACGAGAAAAAAAATGGCGGGTTGCACCGCAACAGACGCGCCGCGTATTACCGCGCAGATGTACAATTATAAAGATGCGTTCAAAACGCACCGCCCGCCTAGTTCGACGTTTCGGTGAGTCAGGCGCGGCGGCCGGAGTAATTAGAGGATATCATTGTTCCGGGAATAGGGTCGCCCGCGGCTGAAAAAAATAATCGATTACACTGCGAGGTGGAAGTTTTTTTTTTTTTATGCAATCGAGAATGTGTAGTATGTACTATACTGTTTATGTTTTTAACGATAACATAGTGGGTTACTGACTAGATCGTTGTAAAAGTTATTTCAAGTTGTTTCAAGTTATAAATTTAAATTCCAAAAAATATTTCCGTATTGCGGGAAAATAGAAAAATAAAATCTAAAGTAAGCAAAATAATACTCTCTTATATTTTTTAGTAAGACACTGGATCTAGTAGGGACGTACGTCAGTACATAATAATTCAATTCGGCTGGGACCTAAGAGACTGCCTCTCCATTTATATGTATCAGAGGACTGCAAAAATTTTGGATTATTTTTAATTATTGCTGATCACGTGGATTTCATCGCGACGTGTTGGGTTTACTTCAAACATCCGGGCCGTAGCCGTGGTTTAAATCATACCCTGGTTTTAATTTTTTATCGCGTAATTTAAAAGTTCGTGTCGAACATACTGTAAGCACACACACACAAAACATCAAATACTGTATATTATTTTTAAATTGTAATTAATAATTAATGCCATACTTGTGTCATACTAGTAGTGAGTATGACACAATTATGGCATAGATATAGACATTTGTCGAATTTCAGTACTATTTATTCATTCCTCACACCATCTGTGTGGTTCCAAAAGGCAATTTTGTTGCAATTTACAAAAAAAAAGTAAAAATTCTTACACTTTTTTATTTACTTAAGGTATACCTTGCTAGCCACCATAAAACTATAATCTTTTATTACTCTCTGAACATCTTTGCTTTCTACGTTCCGACATCAAGGTTGCACTTGCAGGTTGAATACATTTTTAAAACATTGACCGACAGAGAGAACTGTTGACATTGACTCAACATAGAGACATAATATAGTCTCAAAAAAAGACAATATATTTTTCTCTTTAATTTAATCACATAAAAGGCAATAAACTTTGAAATGTAATAATTGTGTGCTTAGAAACAAAATCATACTTTTTATTTGTAGCGTTATGTATTTAGGATACAAGCATATAACAAGAATGCTAGTTTATTTATTGCACCATAACTTTTAAATTCCAAAAAAGTCGTGAAGGTATCGGTATAATAACATGACACACACCACCCTTCCCGTGTATGTCGTGGCAAGGGTGACCAAGGAAAAATCCTTGAAAACTCCCACGGCCCAATCATTTGCAGCAGAAGCTATCAGACTCTGGAATAAGTTACCTCCAGATATTCGTAGGCTGTCTTCATTAACTTCTTTTAAGCGAAAGGTCTCAGACCACTACCCTACTGCTAATAGTGAGTAGAATCTCAAAATTTATATATTTATATTTTCATTGAATTGTACTGCATAGTGTCATATGTGTAAATATATTTTAAAATGTATGTATATATGTATGTTTATTATAATAAAATATATACTTTACAATAGTTTTTGTGACGATTTGCTGCCATCTATAGTATTTTCGTTTAATTTTTTATGTTCTAAGCACCGCCCTGATTTTTTTTTCTCCTTATACGAGTATTCTCCTGATTGACTGGTAGATAATGGCTTTAGGCATTAAGTCCGCCAATTATACATTCAATTATGTGTGCAATAAAGTTTTTTTTTATTAATAATAAAACTATAATGGTGACGATATATGGCTAGATTGAGCGATCCATTATTGGAACTATATAAGACATTGAGTTGAGTAAGTATCAAACAAAAAAAAAACAGGAACACGAATAAATGTTGTATGTTGTGTAAAACTTTAAAGTTAATCCACCGACAACTTTTCTTACTCTGCGGGCACTAAAATACCGAAAATTAATTTTTGTCAAGAGGTCAAATGAATTTAGGATTTTAATTATCTCCTTAATTTTGTCAAGAGTCATGATAGCCGAGTGGTTTTCATGACTCTTAAATTCTTACTTTTATCGCTACAAAAAGGCGCGATGCACGAATGATCAATATAAATTTCAATTTAAAAATAGCAAATGAGTATATCGTCATGGTGAAACCGATTATTATGAACAATAATATTGCAAGGCGAACCTGACGACAGATAACAGCCATGGACAGCCACGCACGGGCGTGAACGATAACTGGCTCAGATAACGAAGCCAATACACAATTTTGTAATTGTTTAAGAATAAAAAAATCTATAAAAACCTTTATAATTATTAAAATAAATAAAAATATATATCTTGACGTAAACTTGAGTAAAAATAAATATCTTCACGCAATTCCTAATACAGAGGTAGAGAGAGGTCTAGTCTAGACAATTAAGTCCCTTCGACCCACCTTCCACCGAAGATATTTCGGGACAACGTGACAGGTGGTGAGCCCGTCGCCGTCGTTGTGTCCAAGCCAACGATATGAATCGTACATAAGTTTTTGAAAAAACCCATTGGTACGAGCCTGCCACCTGGGGATCGAACTCGGGTCTCTAGACTCGAAATTCCGACCCGACTACACGGCTATCGTGACTTTTATAATTTATAAAGGTTTTTTTTCATAAAACTTACCACAGACTGTGTCTGTGGCCGGCATTACTGGTGCTTGTGAATTATAAAAATTATGAAAATAAACTAGCATTTTATCATTAGTTCCCATTTATTAATATTAGTCACGCGTTACTCACTTTAAAATAAATTAAGTTTGTAATAACATCTACTTGCTACAAATATTATTATGAAAGAAGTATGCTGGTTTGTCCACTTAGATATCGTGCCCCCCGATCGTAACATCCAGTAGTAGAAGGTTCATATTCAGATATCGCCGGAAACAAGTTTACGTTATCCCTCCGCGCAACATATTGACGCAATATGTTCAAAATCATAGAAATCAGTTTTCCTTATAATTTCTAAATGAACGAGAGATTTAACTTTTGTAGACTAGACTCAAATGTCTAAGAACAATCTCACAGTTCATATTTAACTTAAAACTCGGAACGAAACAGTGATTTCTCAGCTGTTTGATAGCAGATTGCCAAAAGAGTATGGTACTAAATCCAACTAAATAATAGATACTGATTAATAGAAGAAAAAATAGACAAAATAATATAGAGAATAATATATAGAATTTGGAAAGAACCCATGACGTGTAACTGGCCGGTTAAAAAAACGGTGTCCAGCCTCGTAGACGATATCTTATCTAAGAGCGTCTAAAATATTGACGTTGCTATGTAATACATTTAACCAAAAATGCGGGCAAAAAGTAGTACGAAATAAACAAGGGTCCAATCAACGCGTAGCAACGTAATAATTGAGCCTCACGCAATACGGAACACCATACTTTATTGTTAATAAGGAGACAGGTTTAGGTTTTCCTGAATCAATAAAAATTATTCAGTGAAAATATCTTTAATAAACGCCCTCAACTTATTGACGTTTAATTTAAAAATTTGTTTATATTTTAAAATTTTAATTATGTTTATATTTTGAAAATCGCTAAACCTCTCTCGCATTGGCTGATGTACATCTACCAATATCTAATTAAAGTAAAATAAATTAAAAAATTTTGTGATTTATTTCAGAAAGGACTGCTTTAAATGAGCCATTACTAAAACATCTACAAACTTTTGCATAGGCAAGAATGCATTAGCATAATAAATAAGCAATTTACTATCATAATAGAACCAACAGAAGTTTTTTTAGTAATATATTAACAGGAAACTTATTTAACCTATAATGAGAGAGTTTTTTAACATCATTAACTCAATAAACCACTTCGGTTTGATTTGATAGATTTTATATATTTTGGTTTGATATATTGTTTTCATCCAGCGCCAAATCCCAAGCAACAGTATTTCCAAAAGTGACGTCGATGTGCTATGGGGTCTTCCTGTCTTTGTTTTGACGACCTCTTTTAACATCATTCATCTATTGTTCCGGTAGAGATGCAGTGTTAGCGAGACACTTACGATGTCAAAAGGTCTCGCATATAATTTAAGCATATAATTTTTCCTGATTTCTATTTGGAGGCATGGTGAGCCTACTCGCGATCGCGACGGCCGATCGCATTAGTTTTTTGCCCGCACCGCCGCGAACACCGCCGCCAACCCTTCGCCGTTCCCACGAGTGTACCTACTACCTAGTAGCAGGGTAGGTAGTAGGGGGCCTGTACTCCAAAGCGACATTGTATACGTACGTCGCGGTTTGCTACAGAAAATTAAAATCAATAATGCCCTTCAAAGCTTACCTAAAGCAGCATCAACTTCGCCCAATCGGTTAATTTGACCCCAGCCGGTTTCGAATCAACAACCCTTCGAAGGCTGGATAACTGCCAGCTAGACTATCGAATTTTTAAACTTATGCTGAATATCTGCTTACCTTAGCTTGCTTCAACAATAGCAAAAGACTGCACTACAACCACTTACCGTCACCATTCTTATACTATTTTTATTTATAGAAAAGGAGGCAAACGAGCAGGTGGCACACGTGATGGTAAGTGATTACCATCGCCCATGACCACCTGCAATACCAGAGGTATAGCAGATGCGTTGCCGGCCTTAGAGTTCCCCCAGAATTGGAGAAGGGGGTGTGGGCCTCCGGTTACCTGCACTCACCAGACGAAACGCAGTAGTAGAAGGTTCATATTCAGATATCGCCGGAAACAAGTTTACGTTATCCCTCCGCGCAACATATTGACGCAATATGTTCAAAATCATAGAAATCAGTTTTCCTTATAATTTCTAAATGAACGAGAGATTTAACTTTTGTAGACTAGACTCAAATGTCTAAGAACAATCTCACAGTTCATATTTAACTTAAAACTCGGAACGAAACAGTGATTTCTCAGCTGTTTGATAGCAGATTGCCAAAAGAGTATGGTACTAAATCCAACTAAATAATAGATACTGATTAATAGAAGAAAAAATAGACAAAATAATATAGAGAATAATATATAGAATTTGAAAGAACCCATGACGTGTAACTGGCCGGTTAAAAAACGGTGTCCAGCCTCGTAGACGATATCTTATCTAAGAGCGTCTAAAATATTGACGTTGCTATGTAATACATTTAACCAAAAATGCGGGCAAAAAGTAGTACGAAATAAACAAGGGTCCAATCAACGCGTAGCAACGTAATAATTGAGCCTCACGCAATACGGAACACCATACTTTATTGTTAATAAGGAGACAGGTTTAGGTTTTCCTGAATCAATAAAAATTATTCAGTGAAAATATCTTTAATAAACGCCTCAACTTATTGACGTTTAATTTAAAATTTGTTTATATTTTGAAAATCGCTAAACCTCTCTCGCATTGGCTGATGTACATCTACCAATATCTAATTAAAGTAAAATAAATTAAAAAAATTTTGTGATTTATTTCAGAAAGGACTGCTTTAAATGAGCCATTACTAAAACATCTACAAACTTTTGCATAGTCAAGAATGCATTAGCATAATAAATAAGCAATTTACTATCATAATAGAACCAACAGAAGATTTTTTAGTAATATATTAACAGGAAACTTATTTAACCTATAATGAGAGAGTTTTTTAACATCATTAACTCAATAAACCACTTCGGTTTGATTTGATAGATTTTATATATTTTGGTTTGATATATTGTTTTCATCCAGCGCCAAATCCCAAGCTACAGTATTTCCAAAAGTGACGTCGATACGCTATGGGGTCTTCCTGTCTTTGTTTTGACGACCTCTTTTAACATCATTCATCTATTGTTCCGGTAGAGATGCAGTGTTAGCGAGACACTTACGATGTCTAAGGGTCTCGCATATAATTTAAGCATATAATTTTTCCTGATTTCTATTTGGAGGCATGGTGAGCCTACTCGCGATCGCGACGGCCGATCGCATTAGTTTTTTGCCCGCACCGCCGCGAACACCGCCGCCAACCCTTCGCCGTTCCCACGAGTGTACCTACTACCTAGTAGCAGGGTAGGTAGTAGGGGGCCTGTACTCCAAAGCGACATTGTATACGTACGTCGCGGTTTGCTACAGAAAATTAAAATCAATAATGCCCTTCAAAGCTTACCTAAAGCAGCATCAACTTCGCCCAATCGGTTAATTTGACCCCAGCCGGTTTCGAATCAACAACCCTTCGAAGGCTGGATAACTGCCAGCTAGACTATCGAATTTTTAAACTTATGCTGAATATCTGCTTACCTTAGCTTGCTTCAACAATAGCAAAAGACTGCACTACAACCACTTACCGTCACCATTCTTATACTATTTTTATTTATAGAAAAGGGAGGCAAACGAGCAGGTGGCACACGTGATGGTAAGTGATTACCATCGCCCATGACCACCTGCAATACCAGAGGCATAGCAGATGCGTTGCCGGCCTTAGAGTCCCCCCCCCCCCAGAATTGGAGAAGGGGGGTGTGTGGGCCTCCGGTTACCTGCACTCACCAGACGAAACGCAGAAGTTTGTTAGACTTCTACTTCACGCCAGTATTCTCTGAGGTTGTGGTACTACCATCTAAGTATCAGATCGTCGTATTACAATTGTAAATTTGTATGTATGAGATATTAGATCAGATGGGATGATTTTCGCAACTCTACGTCTGAGCGCGTATTTTGCATATGGGTTCCTGCCCATCACTAGCATCTCATACATTCCTATGTATGAGATACTAGTGATCCAATACTGAAAATAATTTTATAAGAAAGCTACACTATCAGAGAGTGCTGGACGAAATGTACATTTACATAGTGTAGCGTAGTGATTAGGTTTTCATAAAAATTCACAAGTGAATACGGAGGTTATGTGGAAGAAGTCTCGAAATAAAACTAGTATGAGATAAATTTTTAAATGTAATAAATGGAAAATTTCTTACGAAACAAACAGTTTCAACAACAACCTGAGCAACCGATTTTCAATCAATTATATATTAATCGATATATTATTTATTAATCGATATATTATTTATTAATCGATATATTATTTATTAATCGATATATTATTTATTAATCGATATATTATTTATTAATCGATATATTATATATTAATCGATATATTATTTATTAATCGATATAATTAATCGAAATATATCATTTATAAATTAATAAATTAATTATTATCATTTATAAATTAATAGATTACATCCATCGATCGTAATTTTTTAAACTACTACCGTTTCATATTGAGGTTCCCGTGACGGAGAAGAAACGGCGAAAGGAACTGCGTAGATATCCTCTTTTTTAGCTTTTTTTTACAAAACAATTACAAAATAATTAACAATAATTTAATTAGAAATAGCATGGGCTACCAAATACCAAGTATCTTATCCGAACGGATCGGCGCACGGAGAGAGATAGGCGCGTACCTTTGCGCAAAAACCACCATGCTGCCGCCGATAAGGCACGTCCGCGCCGAACGGCGCTCACTAATTGATCGGGCTTCCGTTCCTACTACGTGGCCCGTGGACGTACCGTGTGTTGATATGTCTTTAGTTAGTTTTTCTGAACGACGACATCTACTAGGTATACATAAGCTTTTTTTTATAGAAGAGGGAGGCAAAGGAGCAAGTGGCTCACGTGATGGTAAGTGATTACCATCGCCCATGACCACCTGCAATACCAGAGGCATAGCAGATGCGTTGCCGGCCTTAGAGTCCCCCCCAGAATTGGAGAAGGGGGGTGTGTGGGCCTCCGGTTACCTGCACTCACCAGACGAAACGCAGAAGTTTGTTAGACTTCTACTTCACGCCAGTATTCTCTGAGGTTGTGGTACTTCCCCGGTCGAGCCGGCCCATTCATGGAACAACAAAAGCTGATGCGTGGCTCTACCACTAATAAAAATAAATGAGAGAGAGAGAGAGAGATAACGCGCAATCCTTAGCTTTGGAGGCAGGGTCGTAGGCAAGTATCAGATCGTCGTATTACAATTGTAAATTTGTATGTATGAGATACTAGTGATCCAATACTGAAAATAATTTTATAAGAAAGCTACACTATCAGAGAGTGCTGGACGAAATGTACATTTACATAGTGTAGCGTAGTGATTAGGTTTTCATAAAAATTCACAAGTGAATACGGAGGTTATGTGGAAGAAGTCTCGAAATAAAACTAGTATGAGATAAATTTTTAAATGTAATAAATGGAAAATTTCTTACGAAACAAACAGTTTCAACAACAACCTGAGCAACCGATTTTCAATCAATTATATATTAATCGATATATTATTTATTAATCGATATAATTAATCGAAATATATCATTTATTAATAGATTACATCCATCGATCGTAATTTTTTAAACTACTACCGTTTCATATTGAGGTTCCCGTGACGGAGAAGAAACGGCGAAAGGAACTGCGTAGATATCCTCTTTTTTAGCTTTTTTTTACAAAACAATTACAAAATAATTAACAATAATTTAATTAGAAATAGCATGGGCTACCAAATACCAAGTATCTTATCCGAACGGATCGGCGCACGGAGAGAGATAGGCGCGTACCTTTGCGCAAAAACCACCATGCTGCCGCCGATAAGGCACGTCCGCGCCGAACGGCGCTCACTAATTGATCGGGCTTCCGTTCCTACTACGTGGCCCGTGGACGTACCGTGTGTTGATATGTCTTTAGTTAGTTTTTCTGAACGACGACATCTACTAGGTATACATGAGCTTTTTTTTATAGAAGAGGGAGGCAAAGGAGCAAGTGGCTCACGTGATGGTAAGTGATTACCGCCGCCCATAAACACCCGCAATACCAGAGGTATAGCAGATGCGTTGCCGGCCTTAGAGTGCCCCCCCCCCCAGAATTGGGGCAGGGGGTTGTGTGGACCTCCGGTTACCTGTTCTCACCAAACGAAACGCAGAAGTTTGTTAGACTTCTACTTCACGCCAGTATTCTCTGAGGTCGTGGTACTTCCCCGGTCGAGCCGGCCCATTCATGGAACAACAAAAGCTAATGCGTGGCTCTACCACTAATAAAAATAAATGAGAGAGAGAGATATATAACGCGCAATCCTTAGCTTTGGAGGCAGGGTCACTACCATCTAAGTATCAGATCGTCGTATTACAATTGTAAATTTGTATGTATGAGATATTAGATCAGATGGGATGATTTTCGCAACTCTACGTCTGAGCGCGTATTTTGCATATGGGCTCCTGCCCATCACTAGTATCTCATACATTCCTATGTATGAGATACTAGTGATCCAATACTGAAAATAATTTTATAAGAAAGCTACACTATCAGAGAGTGCTGGACGAAATGTACATTTTCATAGTGTAGCGTAGTGATTAGGTTTTCATAAAAATTCACAAGTGAAGACGGAGGTTATGTGGAAGAAGTCTCGAAATAAAACTAGTATGAGATAAATTTTTAAATGTAATAAATGGAAAATTTCATACGTAACAAACAGTTTCAACAACAACCTGAGCAACCGATTTTCAATCAATTATATATTAATCGATATATTATTTATTAATCGATATAATTAATCGAAATATATCATTTATTAATAGATTACATCCATCGATCGTAATTTTTTAAACTACTACCGTTTCATATTGAGGTTCCCGTGACGGAGAAGAAACGGCGAAAGGAACTGCGTAGATATCCTCTTTTTTAGCTTTTTTTTACAAAACAATTACAAAATAATTAACAATAATTTAATTAGAAATAGCATGGGCTACCAAATACCAAGTATCTTATCCGAACGGATCGGCGCACGGAGAGAGATAGGCGCGTACCTTTGCGCAAAAACCACCATGCTGCCGCCGATAAGGCACGTCCGCGCCGAACGGCGCTCACTAATTGATCGGGCTTCCGTTCCTACTACGTGGCCCGTGGACGTACCGTGTGTTGATATGTCTTTAGTTAGTTTTTCTGAACGACGACATCTACTAGGTATACATGAGCTTTTTTTTATAGAAGAGGTAGGCAAAGGAGCAAGTGGCTCACGTGATGGTAAGTGATTACCGCCGCCCATAAACACCCGCAATACCAGAGGTATAGCAGATGCGTTGCCGGCCTTAGAGTGCCCCCCCCCCCAGAATTGGGGCAGGGGGTTGTGTGGACCTCCGGTTACCTGTTCTCACCAAACGAAACGCAGAAGTTTGTTAGACTTCTACTTCACGCCGGTATTCTGTGAGGTCGTGGTACTTCCCCGGTCGAGCCGGCCCATTCATGCAACAACAAAAGCTGATGCGTGGCTCTACCAATGTTAAAAACACATAAGCTGTAGGAGTCAGATATCATTAGGTGGAGCGAGAGATTACTTGACAACGAAGTTTCAAAATATAAATAAGCTTTAAAACATTCCTCAAAAGTTTTGACCGTGGAAAGTGGCTGACACATATGTTACTATTTTAGAATAATAATCAGCCGTATAAATTTAAGTTAAGTAACCCGATATTTTTAGTTACAAAACAATATCCTCACACCATTCCCAATACCCCCTGTATTGGGAATGGCATATATGTAGACAGAGGTCTGGAGACAGAGGTCTAAAAAACTAAGTCAATTCTACCCATCTTCCACGAATGAAGATATTTTGGGACAACGTGACAGGTGTTGAGCTCATCAATGTCTCAATGTCCAAGCCAACGACATAATTCGTACATAAGTTTCCGAAAAACCCCATTGGTACGAGCAGTCCACCTGGGGATCGAACTCGGGTCTCTTGAACCGAATTCCGACCACTAAAACATTGACCATATGCATTTACCTATACATTTACCTTCTTTATAAAAGTTGTTCTGAGTATCACACGTAGAATAGAAAAATCTGCAGATTTTGCATACAAACTTTAATTATGCATACCTAGTAGATCTATTATAGATATAATAACACCTAACAGATCTACAAGGTATGCATAAGTAACGATAAATAGCAGATACAAGAAGCTTACTTACTCAAAGACTTGTAAAAGTTCGCATTCTGCTTCTGTACAGCCTATCAAAGGCCTGCCTGACAAGTTGCAGTGAAACTTATTCAGAACTAATCTCACACAAATACATTTTGAGAGTAAATGTTTGTTCAGTAATGGACATTTACATTGGCAGGTTTGATAGATCGTTTTAGCAGTAAAATGATGTGGTCTATGGTCATGCTTTGATGCTTTTGGCACGTTAAACTAATGAATGAAGACCGAATGGTTAAGAAAATATAGCGCAAAAATTCGCGAATCGTGAGAGCAAAATTATTATAAAAGGATAGAGATTCAAAAGTAACCAGATACCTGCGTGAATAAAGAAAACTATTAAAATGAAAGAAGCAGAAGAGGCTTGTGAGGATCCCTACAAATGGCGATCGGTCTTCTGTCTTCTCCGTCAGGGATTATGCATGAAGATATAATAAAAATATATTACCTTAAACTACTCGCGTGAACTTCAATCAGACACAGGGACAATTGATTTTTATTGTTTCAAAAAATATAGTTTTTCTACATTGATCCGTCCGGGAATAGAACCCGGGACCTCGAGATGATGATATATAGGCGATATAGGTATAATATACGATATAGAGATATATGTAGCCTACATCTTTTTTAAATTAAAGATTCCTAGTAAAATTACACTAATGTAATCTAAGGCATCGAAAAATTATCTATTGAAATCATTATTTGTCATCTGTTACAAAATTTTTATTACTCTCCAAATTCCTTTGACACTGGCGCGCGCTGCCATTTTATTATTATATGCTAGAAAATTTGGGTCATTATGAAGATGTCTTTGACACTTATCATTCAACTATCGATGTATGGGTAGAAAATTAAGAAGAAACAAAGTTCCGATAAGTAATTAACGGACGTCAGATCACCATACGATTAAGTGTAGCATCGGCGGTTTCTATTTGTTTGACAAATACCCATATAACAACTTTATTTACTTTCTAATGACAATGATTATTACTTTGGACAGTTCATCGTAGACAACAACGGGAGCGGAGCCACAGCTAAATGCTGTAGGTTGTAGTTGATATAAATGTTTTTAATTAACATGTAAATTATACCTTTATAATTACAATAATATCCCGATAGCGCAGTGGTTGGATGATCGGAATACGAGTCAATAGACCCGAAAACGATCCCCAAGTGGCAGGTCATCGTAATAACAACTTATGTACGATTTATATC
The DNA here is from genome assembly GCA_029286605.1 of Sericinus montela. Taxonomy (NCBI): domain Eukaryota; kingdom Metazoa; phylum Arthropoda; class Insecta; order Lepidoptera; family Papilionidae; genus Sericinus; species Sericinus montela. Next base: position 6,226,980 of record JAGSMR010000007.1, on the reverse strand, counting down.
GATGGCTTGAACATGAAGATGGCGACAGGTTCACCACCTGTCACGTTCGCAAAAAATGTCATCGGTGGAAGGGGGTTGGAAAGGACTTATTATGGACCTATGTCTTCGCCTGTGTTGGGAATGGCGTGAAGATATATTTTTTAGTTATACTATTTAATTTCCATTTTACACACTACATATGTACATTGCTGTAAATTAAAATCGCATGATCTTGAAAGATCGGTAAGTAATTCGCGTCCCTTTCATCATATGAACATTACTTTCGTGTATGAGGTATGCAGTAGGTGCACATAGCCAACGAGTTTCGATGCAACTGCATCTGCATTGCGCCCGTCATAGCCGGTGGTGTACAATAACATCGCAACGCGTTTGTTTATGTCGCCGTACGTGACATACGTCTTGAACATCTAGGTACTGAATATTCAAGTATTTATGTATAACCGACTCGCAGTTTCATGGCTTAACTGATAACAGGAGGTATCATTCTATTCGGAATAAGAGGGTAAATGTGGTAGACAATCCAGGATGGAAACAATCTCTTTTTTATCTTATTTTCAGGCATTTACTAATGACGGATATTCGGAGGTCTAGACAACATAGCCTGTACGTCAGACGTTTCACAAGAGTTTATTTAGGATATCGTGCAAGGTAGCGAACCTGTCCATTAAAAAAAATCTCCAGGAATAGTTCTGTCGATACTTTTTATTGTTATCCCTTTATTACTATTTCTTCGTTAATTTATTTCAATTTAAAATTTTATTGAAATCCATAGAGGCAATCTGAGTAAATAAGTAAGAAACACACGCATACTTGAATATACTCGTAATAGTGTCAATTGTGCATGATATTTTCCAAGCTAACATAACATCTACAAAGAATTACCATACAAAATAGTCTAACGCAAGAAGTAGGCCTCTCATCAAAACGCATTGGAGGATTTGACACAATCGTCATCGTCGCCATGTGGATTGGCGATCACAGCAGTGAACAACTCAATACCATAGATGCAGCATACCGTCATCATTGTCCATAATTTTGGCACGATTTTACTATGTGGCCATTTCTTAAGCTGATTAAATAATGTATATATTTCGATTCGATAATTCGAATATGTATCGAACGATAATCGATTAAATAATATATATATAATTCAATAGTTCAATAGTCACGGTAGCCGAGTGGTTGGGTGATCGGGATTCAAGGCTCGTAGCGATGGATATTTTCAAAAACTCAAGTACGAGTTATATCGTACGCTTGGACATAAAGACGGGCTCACCACCTGTCACTTTGTCCCAAAAAATACTTTCGCTGAAAGATGGATCGAAAGACTTGATTTTCTAGATTTCTGTCTACCCCTGTATTGGGAATGGCAACATCCTCGGCAAGCGAATTGGCGATCACAGCTCTGGACATCTTAACATCTTGGATGCAGCATACCGGCATCATTGTCCATAATTTTGGCACGATTTTACTATGTGGCCATTTCTTAAGCTGATTAAATAATGTATATATTTCGATTCGATAATTCGAATATGTATCGAACGATAATCGATTAAATAATATATATATAATTCAATAGTTCAATAGTCACGGTAGCCGAGTGGTTGGGTGATCGGGATTCAAGGCTCGTAGCGATGGATATTTTCAAAAACTCAAGTACGAGTTATATCGTACGCTTGACATAAAGACGGGCTCACCACCTGTCACTTTGTCCCAAAAATACTTTCGCTGAAAGATGGATCGAAAGACTTGATTTTCTAGATTTCTGTCTACCCCTGTATTGGGAATGGCAACATCCTCGGCAAGCGAATTGGCGATCACAGCAGTGAACAACTCAATACCATAGATGCAGCATACCGTCATCATTGTCCATAATTTTGGCACGATTTTACTATGTGGCCATTTCTTAAGCTGATTAAATAATGTATATATTTCGATTCGATAATTCGAATATGTATCGAACGATAATCGATGAAATAATATATATATAATTCAATAGTTCAATAGTCACGGTAGCCGAGTGGTTGGGTGATCGGGATTCAAGGCTCGTAGCGATGGATATTTTCAAAAACTCAAGTACGAGTTATATCGTACGCTTGACATAAAGACGGGCTCACCACCTGTCACTTTGTCCCAAAAATACTTTCGCTGAAAGATGGATCGAAAGACTTGATTTTCTAGATTTCTGTCTACCCTGTATTGGGAATGGCAACATCCTCGGCAAGCGAATTGGCGATCACAGCAGTGAACAACTCAATACCATAGATGCAGCATACCGTCATCATTGTCCATAATTTTGGCACGATTTTACTATGTGGCCATTTCTTAAGCTGATTAAATAATGTATATATTTCGATTCGATAATTCGAATATGTATCGAACGATAATCGATGAAATAATATATATATAATTCAATAGTTCAATAGTCACGGTAGCCGAGTGGTTGGGTGATCGGGATTCAAGGCTCGTAGCGATGGATATTTTCAAAAACTCAAGTACGAGTTATATCGTACGCTTGACATAAAGACGGGCTCACCACCTGTCACTTTGTCCCAAAAATACTTTCGCTGAAAGATGGATCGAAAGACTTGATTTTCTAGATTTCTGTCTACCCTGTATTGGGAATGGCAACATCCTCGGCAAGCGAATTGGCGATCACAGCAGTGAACAACTCAATACCATAGATGCAGCATACCGTCATCATTGTCCATAATTTTGGCACGATTTTACTATGTGGCCATTTCTTAAGCTGATTAAATAATGTATATATTTCGATTCGATAATTCGAATATGTATCGAACGATAATCGATTAAATAATATATATATAATTCAATAGTTCAATAGTCACGGTAGCCGAGTGGTTGGGTGATCGGGATTCAAGGCTCGTAGCGATGGATATTTTCAAAAACTCAAGTACGAGTTATATCGTACGCTTGGACATAAAGACGGGCTCACCACCTGTCACTTTGTCCCAAAAAATACTTTCGCTGAAAGATGGATCGAAAGACTTGATTTTCTAGATTTCTGTCTACCCCTGTATTGGGAATGGCAACATCCTCGGCAAGCGAATTGGCGATCACAGCAGTGAACAACTCAATACCATAGATGCAGCATACCGTCATCATTGTCCATAATTTTGGCACGATTTTACTATGTGGCCATTTCTTAAGCCGATTAAATAATGTATATATTTCGATTCGATAATTCGAATATGTATCGAACGATAATCGATTAAATAATATATATATAATTCAATAGTTCAATAGTCACGGTAGCCGAGTGGTTGGGTGATCGGGATTCAAGGCTCGTAGCGATGGATATTTTCAAAAACTCAAGTACGAGTTATATCGTACGCTTGGACATAAAGACGGGCTCACCACCTGTCACTTTGTCCCAAAAAATACTTTCGCTGAAAGATGGATCGAAAGACTTGATTTTCTAGATTTCTGTCTACCCCTGTATTGGGAATGGCAACATCCTCGGCAAGCGAATTGGCGATCACAGCAGTGAACAACTCAATACCATAGATGCAGCATACCGTCATCATTGTCCATAATTTTGGCACGATTTTACTATGTGGCCATTTCTTAAGCCGATTAAATAATGTATATATTTCGATTCGATAATTCGAATATGTATCGAACGATAATCGATTAAATAATATATATATAATTCAATAGTTCAATAGTCCCGATAGCCCAGTGGTTGGATGATCGGAATACGAGTCAATAGACCCGAAAACGATCCCCAAGTGGCAGGTCAACGTAATAACAACTTATGTACGATTTATATCGTTGGATTGGACATAAAGACAGCAACGGGCTCACCACCTGTCACTTTGTCCCAAAAATACTTTCGCTGAAAGATGGATCGAAAAGACTTGATTTTCTAGATTTCTGTCTACCCCTGTATTGGGAATGGCATATATGTAGACAGAGGTCTGGAGACAGAGGTCTAAAAACTAAGTCAATTCTACCCATCTTCCACGAATGAAGATATTTTGGGACAACGTGACAGGTGGTGAGCTCATCAATGTCTCAATGTCCAAGCCAACGACATAATTCGTACATAAGTTTCCGAAAAACCCCATTGGTACGAGCAGTCCACCTGGGGATCGAACTCGGGTCTCTTGAACCGAATTCCGACCACTAAAACATTGACCATATGCATTTACCTATACATTTACCTTCTTTATAAAAGTTGTTCTGAGTATCACACGTAGAATAGAAAAATCTGCAGATTTTGCATACAAACTTTAATTATGCATACCTAGTAGATCTATTATAGATATAATAACACCTAACAGATCTACAAGGTATGCATAAGTAACGATAAATAGCAGATACAAGAAGCTTACTTACTCAAAGACTTGTAAAAGTTCGCATTCTGCTTCTGTACAGCCTATCAAAGGCCTGCCTGACAAGTTGCAGTGAAACTTATTCAGAACTAATCTCACACAAATACATTTTGAGAGTAAATGTTTGTTCAGTAATGGACATTTACATTGGCAGGTTTGATAGATCGTTTTAGCAGTAAAATGATGTGGTCTATGGTCATGCTTTGGTGCTTTTGGCACGTTAAACTAATGAATGAAGACCGAATGGTTAAGAAAATATAGCGCAAAAATTCGCGGATCGTGAGAGCAAAATTATTATAAAAGGATAGAGATTCAAAAGTAACCAAATACCTGCGTGAATAAAGAAAACTATTAAAATGAAAGAAGCAGAAGAGGCTTGTGAGGATCCCTACAAATGGCGATCTGTCTTCTGTCTTCTCCGTCAGGGATTATGCATGAAGATATAATAATAATATATTACTTTAAACTACTCGCGTGAACTTCAATCAGACACAGGGACAATTGATTTTATTGTTTCAAAAATATTGTTTTCTACATTGATCCGTCCGGGAATAGAACCCGGGACCTCGAGATGATGATATATAGGCGATATAGGTGTAATATACGATATAGAGATATATGTAGCCTACACCTTTTTAAATTAAAGATTCCTAGTAAAATTACACTAATGTAATCTAAGGCATCGAAAAATTATCTATTGAAATCATTATTTGTCATCTGTTACAAAATTTTATTACTCTCCAAATTCCTTTGACACTGGCGCGCTGCCATTTTATTATTATATGCTAGAAAATTTGGGTTATGAAGATGTCTTTGACACTTATCATTCAACTATCGATGTATGGGTAGAAAATTAAGAAGAAACAAAGTTCCGATAAGTAATTAACGGACGTCAGATCACCATACGATTAAGTGTGGCATCGGCGGCTTCTATTTGTTTGACAAATACCCATATAACAACTTTATTTACTTTCTAATGACAATGATTATTACTTTGGACAGTTCATCGTAGACAACAACGGAGCGGAGCCACAGCTAAATGCTGTAGGTTGTAGTTGATATAAATGTTTTTAATTAACATGTAAATTATGCCTTTATGTACAATATCGATAGCCCAGTGGTTGGATGATCGGAATACAGTCCAATAGACCCAGCTTGATCCCCAAGTGGCGAGTCAACAATAAAAACTTATGTACGATTTATATCGATGGCTTGAACATGAAGATGGCGACAGGTTCACCACCTGTCCGTTCACCAAAAAAATATCATCGGTGGAAGAAGTTTGGAAAGGACTTATTATGGACCTATGTCTTCGCCTGTGTTGGGAATGGCGTGAAGATATATTTTTTAGTTATACTATTTAATTTCCATTTTACACACTACATATGTACATTGCTGTAAATTAAAATCGCATGATCTTGAAAGATCGGTAAGTAATTCGCGTCCCTTTCATCATATGAACATTACTTTCGTGTATGAGGTATGCAGTAGGTGCACATAGCCAACGAGTTTCGATGCAACTGCATCTGCATTGCGCCCGTCATAGCCGGTGGTGTACAATAACATCGCAACGCGTTTGTTTATGTCGCCGTACGTGACATACGTCTTGAACATCTAGGTACTGAATATTCAAGTATTTATGTATAACCGACTCGCAGTTTCATGGCTTAACTGATAACAGGAGGTATCATTCTATTCGGAATAAGAGGGTAAATGTGGTAGACAATCCAGGATGGAAACAATCTCTTTTTTATCTTATTTTCAGGCATTTACTAATGACGGGATATTCGGAGGTCTAGACAACATAGCCTGTACGTCAGACGTTTCACAAGAGTTTATTTAGGATATCGTGCAAGGTAGCGAACCCGTCCATTAAAAAAATCTCCAGGAATAGTTCTGTCGATACTTTTTATTGTTATCCCTTTATTACTATTTCTTCGTTAATTTATTTCAATTTAAAATTTTATTGAAATCCATAGAGGCAATCTGAGTAAATAAGTAAGAAACACACGCATACTTGAATATACTCGTAATAGTGTCAATTGTGCATGATATTTTCCAAGCTAACATAACATCTACAAAGAATTACCATACAAAATAGTCTAACGCAAGAAGTAGGCCTCTCATCAAAACGCATTGGAGGATTTGACACAATCGTCATCGTCGCCATGTGGATTGGCGATCACAGCAGTGAACAACTCAATACCTTAGATGCAGCATACCGTCATCATTGTCCATAATTTTGGCACGATTTTACTATGTGGCCATTTCTTAAGCCGATTAAATAATGTATATATTTCGATTCGATAATTCGAATATGTATCGAACGATAATCGATTAAATAATATATATATAATTCAATAGTTCAATAGTCACGGTAGCCGAGTGGTTGGGTGATCGGGATTCAAGGCTCGTAGCGATGGATATTTCAAAAACTCAAGTACGAGTTATATCGTACGCTTGGACATAAAGACGGGCTCACCACCTGTCACTTTGTCCCAAAATACTTTCGCTGAAAGATGGATCGAAAGACTTGATTTTCTAGATTTCGTCTACCCCTGTATTGGGAATGGCATATATGTAGACAGAGGTCTGGAGACAGAGGTCTAAAAACTAAGTCAATTCTACCCATCTTCCACGAATGAAGATATTTTGGGACAACGTGACAGGTGGTGAGCTCATCAATGTCTCAATGTCCAAGCCAACGACATAATTCGTACATAAGTTTCCGAAAACCCCATTGGTACGAGCAGTCCACCTGGGGATCGAACTCAGGTCTCTTGACCCGAATTCCGACCACTAAAACATTGACCATATGCATTTACCTATACATTTACCTTCTTTATAAAAGTTGTTCTGAGTATCACACGTAGAATAGAAAAATCTGCAGATTTTGCATACAAACTTTAATTATGCATACCTAGTAGATCTATTATAGATATAATAACACCTAACAGATCTACAAGGTATGCATAAGTAACGATAAATAGCAGATACAAGAAGCTTACTTACTCAAAGACTTGTAAAAGTTCGCATTCTGCTTCTGTACAGCCTATCAAAGGCCTGCCTGACAAGTTGCAGTGAAACTTATTCAGAACTAATCTCACACAAATACATTTTGAGAGTAAATGTTTGTTCAGTAATGGACATTTACATTGGCAGGTTTGATAGATCGTTTTAGCAGTAAAATGATGTGGTCTATGGTCATGCTTTGATGCTTTTGGCACGTTAAACTAATGAATGAAGACCGAATGGTTAGAAAATATAGCGCAAAAATTCGCGGATCGTGAGAGCAAAATTATTATAAAAGGATAGAGATTCAAAAGTAACCAAATACCTGCGTGAATAAAGAAAACTATTAAAATGAAAGAAGCAGAAGAGGCTTGTGAGGATCCCTACAAATGGCGATCTGTCTTCTGTCTTCTCCGTCAGGGATTATGCATGAAGATATAATAAAAATATATTACCTTAAACTACTCGCGTGAACTTCAATCAGACACAGGGACAATTGATTTTATTGTTTCAAAAAATATTGTTTTTCTACATTGATCCGTCCGGGAATAGAACCCGGGACCAGTATTCCTGTTAACCACTCCAACTAAGCTGCAATGCCTATGTCCTGAATGTTTGTGTGATTCTGTGCAGGCCCGAATCTGCGATATTATGTCGTTTCGCAGTCCACACCCAAAACCTTAGGCTTTTGAAGCTCCATGTTTGGCGTTTCAGACGTTTTGGACTCGATTTAATGTGAAAGGAACGCGCAAATGTGATTACCAGCTGTTATATACCACGTACATATATTACTTAATACTCCTTGTCCTCACTACAGACCGAACAACGTACAGCATTCCATACAGTTATATAACGAGACTAGGTAAAGCTTTGAAACTTTGTTACCTGATATCATTTACAAGTGTTACCTTCCAATTTTTATGTACACTAGTTTTCTGCCTGCGGCTCCACCCGCGTGGAATACTATGACAACATTTGATATTATTTGGGACAAAGTGACAAATTTATTATGAATTTCTGATAACAACATAAATTTTGCAGATATCATCAAATAAACCCAATACAGAGAGATTAAAAATCAGAATCTGACGATTCAGGAAAACAATGGCTTACAACTCGACAACTTATTAAGTAGATAATTATTTTTACCTTCTACTCATCGTTATATAACCACATACACTTACACGTCGTCTACAAAGAAAAAAAAAAACAAGGCGTGCTAGGTGAAGCCCATTACTGACAGGGTATAAAGATAAAATAAGCCACTCCGTTCCAAGGCCGCTGCGAACCGTACTCGTGCGAGCTTTGCCTAGTTTCATTTATCCACAGAAAACACGCTCGAGATATTATGACACGCGTTCATATCATCGTATCCAGTTTCTTCATCTTCAAAATACATTAATATCTTTCCATGATAATATAGCTAACTAATATTATAGCAATATCAGTTATATTTATACAATACGTCGTCTCCACATTTGCTAAAAGAAATTATTCGTCTACTACGAGCCGAAAATACGTAGTAGACGAATAATTCATTTCGAACGTAGTCATATATTTATTTAAAATCATAAGAAAACAACCACAAACATGCTGACAACGACTGATTAACCATACATTAGCTCTAGTATAGTATAGATTGTTTTAATTTAAAGCTAATCCTAATAGATAATTTAAAACTATCATTTTGGCCGATTTACTTTTTCTTAAATTTTTTTATAAAAATATGTATTTATATATCGCCGAAATTCATACGCGGATTAAACGAGATTGTATGGTATGAGACGTTCATGGTTGCTAGGAAAGAGAAACAATAGGGAATGACATAATTCAAATTGTACCTGAGTTCAGCAATAAGAAATAGTGGATTGAAAATTCGTATCAATTGTCAAACTCTGGAAACATTAACGCTTACTAAGTATTACATCGGAATAGCAATCATATCATAGATTCCAACGATAGCCGAATTGTTGGATGATCGGAATTCGACTAACGAACAGACCCGAGTTCGATCCCCAAGTTTTCTATCAATCACAAAAAGACGGCGACCACCTGTCACGTTGTCCCAAAAAATGTCTTCGGTGTAAGGTGACTCGACCTAATTACGAACTACTTAATTTTCGAGACCTCTGTCTAAACCTGTATTGGGAATGGCGTGAAGATATTTATATTTATTTATTTATTTTATTTATATCACAGGTTCCATATACAATATGAAATTATTGTTTAGCTCAAAATATTACAAAATATAATACCAGTCATATTACATTTATATCGGGCCTGATTTCTCGCTATGTACTTTGCATTGTTTTCTAAGCAAACAACACATATTTCACTAGAGAATGATACTTCAATGCTAACGACCATAGCGGGGTAAGAAGAATAATGGATCCGAGTAAATGGACCAACGTCGGTAAGAGGAACTCGCACTGATTTGTTGTCGCAGCGTCGTTATAGCATAAGATGTAACATGTCACGTATAATATTTCTAACAATTTAATGTTATAGATCATGCTATTTATATACTTAATGATGGGTTAAAATTCCTTCGCTACGCTTTCCAAGCGGATACTTAAAAAAATAATATAAATATGAAAAGTACAGCACCATCTACATCCTAGTACTTGAGTACTACACTTCCTACCCTCGATTGGACACGCTCGCCTTGATCCTTGTATATTTCATCATTATCTAATCGTCAAGATGATATTAAGTTTTTTTTAGTGAATACTAAGAATAAAAAAGCCAGTATTCCTGTTAACCACTCCAACTAAGCTGCAATGCCTATGTCTGAATGTTTGTGTGATTCTGTGCAGGCCCGAATCTGCGATATTATGTCGTTTCGCAGTCCATACCCAAAACCTTAGGCTTTTGAAGCTCCATGTTTGGCGTTTCAGACGTTTTGGACTCGATTTAATGTGAAAGGAACGCGCAAATGTGATTACCAGCTGTTATACACCACGTACATATATTACTTAATACTCCTTGTCCTCACTACAGACCGAACAACGTACAGCATTCCATACAGTTATATAACGAGACTAGGTAAAGCTTTGAAACTTGTTGTAGTATACGAAACTTGTGTACGGTGCATTGTAACATCCGAGTTATTTCTCCATTAGAGATCTACGTAAACAGGTGACGGATTATTCACACGCTCTAATGCTCTATGGCACCGCTTGCTCGCGTACTGGGGTAGTTAGACGATGTGTTTTGTCTTTATTACTCAATATAACCTCAGTTATTAAAAATCAATATTATAGCAATATTCATGTATATTTAAAAAATAATATAAATATGAAAAGTACAGCACCATCTACATCCTAGTACTTGAGTACTACACTTCCTACCCTCGATTGGACACGCTCGCCTTGATCCTTGTATATTTCATCATTATCTAATCGTCAAGATGATATTAAGTTTTTTTTTAGTCAATATTAAGAATAAAAAAGCCAGTATTCCTGTTAACCACTCCAACTAAGCTGCAATGCCTATGTCCTGAATGTTTGTGTGATTCTGTGCAGGCCCGAATCTGCGATATTATGTCGTTTCGCAGTCCACACCCAAAACCTTAGGCTTTTGAAGCTCCATGTTTGGCGTTTCAGACGTTTTGGACTCGATTTAATGTGAAAGGAACGCGCAAATGTGATTACCAGCTGTTATACACCACGTACATATATTACTTAATACTCCTTGTCCTCACTACAGACCGAACAACGTACAGCATTCCATACAGTTATATAACGAGACTAGGTAAAGCTTTGAAACTTGTTGTAGTATACGAAACTTGTGTACGGTGCATTGTAACATCCGAGTTATTTCTCCATTAGAGATCTACGTAAACAGGTGACGGATTATTCACACGCTCTAATGCTCTATGGCACCGCTTGCTCGCGTACTGGGGTAGTTAGACGATGTGTTTTGTCTTTATTACTTCAATATAACCTCAGTTATTAAAAAATCAATATTATAGCAATATTCATGTATATTTAAAAAATATCCTCACGCAATTCCCAATATAGGGGTTAGCCAGACAGTATAATCTAGACAATTAAGTCTCTTCGACTCACCATATAGAATATAAAGGAAAAGGTCTTGAACAAATAAAGACGGAAATTCACAACTAAGCTAACATGGATGCTGCACCTACAAGAGCCTAACTCTCAAGTTAAAGAAGAAGAAATATTTTGAACACGTTGGGGAAAAAGGTTCTCGAATGGCAACCTCATAAAGGTAAACCAGAGTATGGCAGCCCCAAGCAATAAGGAATCGTGATCATCAAAACATTACGTAAGGTCCATTGATGCAGATGGCATAGAACCATTCTGTTTGGCAATCTTTGAGGGGACAGCCTATCAAAAGTCCACTGCTAAAGAATGCAGTGGACTATTTAAAGGCTGCAAAGAAGAATTGTTTCTTCTTTACAGCCTTTTTAAGAAATCATGTACTATTTCGATCACAGTTCCAACTTATTTTATCTTATGTGCATCCTGTACTATGTTGTCTTTATATTATTAAGCTGTTTGACTTTGGACACCAATCTTCTTACGTGCCTTTTGCATCGATCGCTAATTAGTCTGTAATTACACACTAAATAATTATCCACTACAATGACTACTCGCTGCCCGCGGTTCCGCCTCACGTTGCAGTAATTGTGGATTGTTGAAAAGGCCACGTACAATTATCATATGACATTCTTTCGATCATTACAATGAAGCAACGTAAAACGGTGTATATATTTAAATATAACAATGTACAACAACAAAAAGTCAAGATAGCCGAGTGGTTGGGAGGTCGGAATTTCGAGTCAAGAGACCCGAGTTCGATCTTCAGGTGGCCGGCTCGTACCAGTGGGTTTTTCAAAAAACTTATGTACGATTTATATCGTTGGATTGGACATAAAGACAGCAACGGGCTCACCACCTGTCACTTTGTCCCGGAAAATCTTCTTAATTGTCTAGACTAGATCTCTGTCTATCCCTGTATTGGGAAATGTGTGAAGATATTTATTTATTATTTATTTCACTACAACAAGTTTAGCTAAGAAAATTGTTTTGTGTTCTTTTTGTAGGCGGTAATTTTGTTTTTAAATATAAATACGTAGGTAATGAATATAAAAACATAGGAGTACGTAGTGAATACGGTTATAAGCTTTGTAAAGTGCTATATGTGTAAATTATTGAGACAAATAAAAAATTATAAATAAATAAAAATAAATATATTCACGCCGTTCCCAATACAGAGGTGGACAGAGGTCTAGACAATTAAGTCGTTTCGACCCACCTTCCACCGAAGATATTTATGAGACCGGTGGTGAGCCAGCCGCCGTCTTTATCTCCAAGTCAATGATATGATTCGTACATAGGTTTCGAAAAACCTATTGGTACCAGCCTACCACCGGGGGATCGAACTCGGTTCTCATGACTCGAAATTCGGTCGTCCAACCACTCGGTTGTCGTGATTTTAAAAATTATTAATTTTAATACTTTGTGGTCCAAAACTTAGAGAAGAGTAGCAAACATTCAAAAAAGAACATACAATTGAATTGAGAATCTCCTCCGTTTTTTAAAGTCGGTTAAAAATTAAACGTTACGAAGTTCTCATAATATAAATATCGGCGGACTGCTCACTATTCAATTAAGTATAGCATCAGCTGCTTCAATTTGTTTAAATAATAATCATGTAATAAGTTTATTTACTTTCTAATGACAGTGATTATAACTTTGACAGTTATTTAAAGACAATAAAGCGATAAATACTACACTATACATATAAATAGAATTGAAGTGTCCGTTTGTAATACTAAATTAACTAACGTAAAATATATAATAACGCACTTACATAAAAGAATCAATTTTTAAATGTTTCTGTCTGTTTGTCTATTCATCTATTTGTTATTATCACTGAAAAGGCTCTAACAATTTTTATAATCTTCACTGACAGATAGAACTACTTTTAACTTAGGCTACTTTTATTATAGAAAAATAATTAGGATTCCGCGTTAAACGTAAAACCGCGGGAGGCTACTAGTATCTGATAAAGTCAACAAAACCGTCTCCAATAGATTCTCCAATAGAGACTCTGCTAGTATTAGGCTTATCTAAAAACGTGACCCTGACTCGAAACCAATGGATAAACGGAGTACCGACGTCGACATCATCAATTTGTTTCGAACACAAAGAGCACTGAACGCCGCCAGTGCGTCGTGGACTTGTCTATAGAATGCAACAGTCTATGGTTGCGACGGGCGCGGTAGTTAGCGGCTAAATTATAGCGGAGCGCGGCGAGGCGCGGCGACGCGACCGGATGGCGAGCGCAGCGCATTTACATTTACGCACTTACGCGACCGTCACCCGCCGATCGCCAAAGTCGCGCCGCCAGGGTTGAGAGCGCGTCACGCGACTCACGGCATATGTAGACACACACGATCATTACTTATTGATTAGTGACGATCCTTACTTATTAATAAGTGACTATCCTTACTTACTAATAAGTGATGTGTTTGTCACGGTTTAACACCAAAACCTAACAGCCGATTCTAATGCATTTTGGTGTCTAGATACTTTTTCCTGCGATAATCTAAAAAGCTCCTTTAAAAGCAGCGGGCATAAGCTAGTTTGAATATAATTACGATAGGTAACGGGTTCTTGGGCTATGACAGCTTCCTAATGTTGTAGATTATTCATTAATCTTAATGTGAACTTTACAGCCAATGATTATGGATTATAACTACCATCGAGGGTCTGATTATGGTAGTTTAACCTTCGAAAAAGGAACTGAAACGTAAATAATTAAAAAAATCCTTTTTTAGTCTAAAAACTTACTCTAACATAAATAATAGTTTTGAAGCGACGCTAAACATTCCCTTAGATACCAAATCGTTCCCGTAAAATACCAAATATTTTACGTGATGATTACCCTGTTATCAGTCTAAATTCCTTGCTTTTTCGTTTTTTTTTTTCTAAATTTTCGACACAAACGGGGAACATGTGGTTGGTGAATGCTTACACCGATACCGCTAGGCGTTAACCTCTTAAGAGTTGGCAGAATCAAAAGTGCAATCATTGCCTACGAAAAACAAAAATAACGAATCTGAAAAACGGCGCGGCAGCCCTGCTCCGCCATTAGCGCCGCGACACATATACCCACGGGTAAGAGCCGAAGGGACTCCGAGCGCCGCCGTAATTACGAGCGAGCGCCGGGTTCCGCGACACCAACCGCCTTAATAAAGATCCCGAGCGAGGTCGTTTCGAACCGCTCGCCACGCAAAAAAAGTAGCAGAGAGTTTTTACGGCATCAGAAAGATCTACATACCTCGGATTTAAATTCGAGACGGCTGAGAGTCGGTCATTGTGTTCGTATTGTGAACAATACAAACCGTACCGAAGTGAAATGGTGTAAGGTGGGTTATTTTATCTAAGATAAATGACTATTGAATAACGCGTGTTTCATTTCTTATTTAAATAGTTTATCAATTCACATACTCGTTTTGAACACCAGTGTTTTTTAAATACAAAAAGCGATAATATATGTAAGTAATATTTTTACTGTAGGTAATATAAAGATAACACACAAATTTATCTCTGGTAGTAGTCTATATAGAAGTCACGACAGCCGAGTGGTTGGCTGATCGGAATTTCGAGACAAGAGACCCGAGTTCGATCCCCAGGTGGCAGGCTCGTACCAATGGGTTTTTCAAAAACTTATGAACGAATTATATCCTTACGTAGGCTTGGACATAAAGACGGCGACGGGCTCACCCCCTGTCACGTTGTCCCGAAAGTATCTTCGGTGGAAGGTGGGTCGAAGGGACTTAATTATCTAGACTACCCTCTCTCTCTCTCTCTCTGACCTCTGCCTACCCCTGTATGGGGAATTGCGTAAAAATATTTATTTAATTTATTTATTAATAATATTAAAAAACAGTATGATAGTTATAATGACTATTACGTCTAGTTATTATTCGGACCCAGTGGGTGTAGTATAATCAGTACAATGCCACATAAACTTCAAAAACAACGTAATAACAATTTGTATACATCGAAACGTGTAAAAAAAACTTGCTTCGGACGTCGGCGGTACCAAAAACAACCTAGCCACTGCTAGGTACAGCGCGGCCTCCGGTACTTACCTACCTGCCGACTCATTATCCCTCGGTTTCGTGACACCATACGTTATTTACGGACAAGTACGTGGTTTAAGGACAAGTCCTGTTTTGGAAGGCACCTGTTTTACGATTTGCTTATTTTATTAATTTAAATAAAAATATAAATATCGCCATTCCCAATACCCTGTATTGGGAATGGGTAGACAAAGATCTCGACAATTAAATCCTTTCGACCCACCTTTCACTAAAGACATTTTGTTATTACTTTAAACTATCGAAAATGATTTTAGTTATGTTACTATATAAATTGTAACTACGTAATGTAGCAGTTTGCGAATGCCAACAGCTGGGCAAAACCTCACAAATATGTTTTGGGTCTTTGGTGCAGGGTTATGCCCACCACGCAGCTCAGGTTTAGGTCTTCTGATTGTAGACACCATTAAAATACTATTTTAAATATTATTTTTTACACAGGCAAGTTTCGCTTCCAAAGCCTTATTAATTTTAGCATTTAAAAAGGCTTTTAAAAATATTAATAATTAAATAAAGTATAAATAGACGTGGTTAAACCTCAACACGGCACAATTTATTTTCTTATATATATTAAAAAAACTCATTACATAATTCAATTTAAACAATGAAATCTTTATGCTAATATTATCATAGTTAAACTAAACAAAGTTTATGTTATTTAACTTTTATTTATCGATTAAAAGCTACCCGTGAACAAATTTGTAACCAAAGATGGGGTAAATTCTCCATCCTTAATTACATAAGTAGGTCGAAGTGACTTATTGTTTAGACTAGACTGATAGATCTAACCCGGTATTGGGAATTGCTTGAAGATATTTATTTATTTATCCTTAATCTAATTCTTCATCAAATTTTAAACATCCCATTTTATCCCATTAACGAAATAAATTACGGCGACCCTATCGCTACCTGAGCCGTCACGCCGCGTCCTGCGCTCGCGTCTGCGGCAATTATTGGCTGCTGACAGGTTTTAGCGCGGCTGCTCTCAATTTACTGTTACGTGCCGCTCTACAACTAGCTGCGTCCACCGAAGTCGCCCGGCGCGATGACTGACAAACGCACAGAGCGATGCGCCAAACTGCGAAAACATTTACGACACGTTTATTTTCAACCAGTTATCAAAGCAGCCGCGCTGACGGCAGTCGAGCGTTTCGAGTATTTATCTCATTGCAAAGAGCTCCATATATCTACATACCCACATAACTGACGGTCACTGTCCACTGTATGACTTAGGTACTTCCAATAAGAAGGACACCATAAACCTCACGATCGCGAGAGACTGCTGAGAGAGAGGAGAGACTGCTGCTCGTCACAAGTCTTCTTAGTTATGGTCTGGTCTGGTCTGGTCTTAAGAGAAATTCTGTAATGTTTTTCTTAAAAAAATCTTAACGCCTTTCCCAGTACTGTGGTAGACAGAGGTCTAGATAATTAAGTTCTTTCGAGGCAACTGCCCCCAAACACGACAGTTTTTGGGACAATTAATATAATATTATATCCAAACCAACGATATAAATCGTAAATAAGTTTTTGAAAAACCCCTTTTGTATGAGCCTACCACATTGGTATCGAACTAGGGCTCTTCGAGGGAATTACGATCACTCGGCTATCGTGACTTAAGATAAATATTTTAAATTCATATGAATTTTAAATGTTGATTTTGTTTTGATTAATGGTCTCATTATAGATATAGTACTTATACATACACAAGTGCATAAGTAATAGCATTTTTATATGCTATCAATATATGTCCTGGCTATGCATGATGTATGGTACGCTATAACCTCATTAAATTCCTGAACAGAATTAGAGAGAGCCAAGAGTTATAGGTAGATTTTTCAAAAATCCTATAAAAATAAAAGCCACGACGATAGCCGAGTGGTTGGGTGATCGTGATTCGAGATCAGAGACCTGAGTGCGATCCCCAGGTGGGAGACTACTACTCCTCCAAACCCGCTTTGGTTTTTTCAAAAAACATGAGTAGGAATTACGACCGCCATGGATGAGTGGCGTACGCACCGGTTTTCATGGTATCGCCATCTTAGAGGTCCCGGGTTCAATTCCCGGTCAGGTCAATGTAGAAAACACTTTTTCTACATTTTTTCGAGTCTGGGTGTTTGTGGCATCTTCATAGTTTCTGATTCCCTACTAAAATGTTTAGGTGCTTACTTTGAGATCAGATCAATGTATGTGATGTTGTTCTTATCTATGTATATATGTAATTATATCGTTGTATTGGACATAAAGACTAACAATGTCTTCGATGGAAGGTGGGTAGAAAGGACTATTTTCTAGGCCTCTATCTACCCCTGTATTGGGAATAGCATGAAGATATTTTTTTCCTAGAAAAATAAACAAATATTCCTTAGTCACTCTTTGACGTGACCGCTTTTAAGTGTATCTCAGAGTGTATTTATTTCATAATCACATCATTATACTCGTATAAGTTTATGTAAGAATTACTAGTGAATGAATATAACATTTTAATTAGCATAAACAATATTTTTAAACTTTGCGTACCTACACATCGTACAGTCACTATTACTGCGCTTTGGACAAAAAAAATCTATATGGGTAGCCAATTCTTGTTCAAGGTTACGCACACTTCCCTCGTGTCTTTTGTTTAATGAATCATACAAGATATTTGTAAAAGATGTACAATCGAACAACTTATCACTTAAGATACTGCAGTATTAAAAAAGATTAGCAGGCATAGAGGACAGACAGACATAAAAGATATTCAAACATTATTTATCTAAAATGAGCCCATTGAAAACGAATTTTACCAACCATTTACAATATTATTAAGGTAACTTTTGGGGTAATATTTAGACTTTTTAATGGTATTTTTATAGAAGTCACGATGGCCGAATGTTTGGTTGATTGGGACTCGAGTCAAGAGACCCGTGTTCGTCGGAAAACAGCGACGCGTTCAATACCTGTCATCTCGCCCCAAAAATGTCTTTGGTGGAAGTTGGATCGAAAGGACTTAATTGTCTACACCTCTGTCTACCAATGTATATGGAATGGCGTGAAAATATTTATTTATTTAATTACATTAAAATTTTCTAAAAAAAAAAAAAAACAAAAATTCTTTGTATTTAATTTCATAAATACTTAAAATATTGACATTTCCAACGCCTCTTAGCCCTAAATGAATCACTTGCACAGATTATAAAACAGTTATAGGGTATTAAAAAAAACATACAAATGATTTAAATTTCAATATTTCCAAACTGCAAGTGCAGTGTAGAGCTGACGTTATACTAGCTCATAAAAAAAAAAAAAAAAAAATTTTGTATTTAATTTCATAAATACTTAAAATATTGACATTTCCAACGCCTCTTAGCCCTAAATGAATCACTTGCACAGATTATAAAACAGTTATAGGGTATTAAAAAAAACATACAAATGATTTAAATTTCAATATTTCCAAACTGCAAGTGCAGTGTAGAGCTGACGTTATACTAGCTCATAAAAAAAAAACAATCTAAAGCAGTGAGCTTCTTGAATTGCAGTACAGATATGTAGCAGGAAACGTATTCCATTATTGAAAGGAGTCGTGAGCGGCGCATGCATTGTGACTCCAGCGCTTCATTCAACTTACAATTCGTCGCGCACGCCGACTCGCCAACACGCACCGAGAAAGCTTCCAAAAGGGGCCGCTTATTACTCGCGTATGCCTTCATCTAATACGAAGTGCCTCTTTTATATACATGTTTATAGAGGATAGTAGTAGTTGAAATATAAAGAAATTAATTATAGTAATATTAACAGTAACATTTCAGCGCTGTTCTTTGGAGCTCGGCTTTTGTTTGTGTCATTCTTCTAATATCAATAAATAAAATCCGTAAATAGATAGGGACAACATCACATAAATTGCTTCGATCCCAAAGCAGCCCAAGCATTTATGGTATGGAATCGGAAACAACGAAGGCACCACAAACACTCAAAAAATATTGAAAAAGTGATTTTTCTACATTGTCTCGTCCGGGAATCAAACCCGGATCCTCAGAGATAGCGACACCTTGAAGACCGTTGTTGGCGCCACTCGTCCACAGACGGATATCTTTCTTTCATATGTCATTTTGAATCAATTTCGGACGGGTCAATGTAGCAAACAATATTTTCTTAATTTTCTCGGATCTAGGTAGGCAAAACATTATAACAGACTACTGAATTGAAAATTAAAAAAAAGAAAAAAAACAAATTATCAATTTAATTTATTTTACGCGGTTCATTGCCTGTCGTTTTTGTCGTTTTGTCTCAGTAATATCATTGCATTATCTCATCTGTAGCTGTCGCGTCGTTGCATGCATAAAAATATGGTGTCTAAAATTGCAGCAACGGTTCGTCAGGAACATGTTGTCCCACAGTGCAACGAGAGTAACTACCTACAGTATTATTAGAGGGAGCAAACAAAAGGCGGGAAGGGCCGCCGCGGGCGCGCTTTCGCGCTATTGTCGGTTTCCGGGAAAAGATGGCCGGCCGCGATTACCCGCGCGCCGACAACTCGACCGTTCTAAATCATTATCTGTGCCGCGAAAAAACTAATTGAAAAGGACGCTACCCGTGCATTGTTCCCGCTCATTAGACTTATTACGGTTAAGCGACGTTAGGCGGGAATTCAGCCCAACTTTTCAACAGATGCGATAAGCAAAAGAATGTCGATTGTGTTTTGTTTCTCGGAAGGATAAGCACTTTACGATGTAGTTAAATTACAATAGACTAGTTGCTTAATGTAGAGTTTAGAATTCATCGACAAAATTCGTAACGAGACGATCCGTTGCCCTAGTTGGTAGTATAGCTGCCTAGAAGCTGTGGGTTGTGGAACAGAATCCCTCTTAGGGCAAATATTTGTGTGAAGAATATGTATGCATAGACTTTAGTCATAAAAGTTTACTAGAATATTTATTTGTATAAATTGAATCTTTGACTTGGACATTTAAATGGTGACGGACTCATCACCTGTCTCGTAGTGGTGGTAGTTGCCTGAAAAATAATGCGTTGCTATTTTCACAGATTAGGTAAGTATTTTAACTAATTTGTCGTGGCCGTAATTTGTTACCAATAATATACCATTTTTGAATAATTCACTTCTATGTCATAAGTAATGTAATTAACGATTATTTTGAATGTTATTGTTGTTACTGTATATTTAAAATAATCCTATAGAGCTATCCTAATCGCTATAGAGGGACCTGTTGCTCGGACCCTCTTTGCTACACCACAATCTGTTTAATACAGATTTAGACTAATTAAAACAATAACAGTTGTTTTAAATAAACTCTAAAGTGATTTGAGAGAGACTGAACGAAGTTGTCTTTTCTAAATAATTATAAAAGCATTTCAGAATATCATCGTAGTGGAAGGTAGACATTATGAAATTCAATTAACCATGTTTGATGGTAAGTTTAATTCTGGAATCGACTATAAAAAAATTTGTCAATTCACAATTTAGTCCTTTCGATCCACCGTTAACAAAGGCATTTTTTGGGATAACGTGACAGGTGGTGAGCCCGTCGCTGTGGTAATAAGTTTATAAGTTTTTCAAAAACCCTTTGGTACGAACCAACCACCTGGGTATCGAACTTTGGTCTCTAAACTCGAATTGTGGTCATTAAACCACTCGGCTATTGTGACTTATATCTTTGTATTCATGATCTTAAGTATTCTTCACCTTCACGCAATTTCCAAAACAGAGGTAAATAGACATTTAAACTTTGTCTTTTTGCCTAAGCTAATGGCACCCTATACTAAATACATACATATTTACTACGTAATGGAAATAATAATAGAAGAAGACACTGATAAGTCACAATAGCCGAGTAGTTGGATGGTCGGAATTTCGAGTCAAGAGACACGAGTTCGATCCCCAGGTGGAAGGTGAGTCTTATGGATTATGGCACGCTTAGCAAGCGGATTGGCGTTCCTCCCTATGGGGAGGCCTATGTCCTGCAGTGGACTTTAACAGGCCGATATGTATGTATGTAATGTTAATGTAGATCTAGCGCAAGTTCTTCCCTTGATGCCACCCTGAAATAACTATGACATATAAACAGCTTTCTCTTAGACGCATTTTGAATACTATCAAGAGCTTGTGTCATCAAGAGCCGTGTGATAAAGACGTAGGAATATGTATCCCTTCGGTAATACTCGTATATCCCAATTTTTCAGGAAATAGCCCTTGAATAACGTGATGACGACTGGCAGATTTCGGGTTAATCCGATACCGATCGCCAATTCGTTGACCAGCGCGGTGATTGTGCCAAATCTTCGTTATGAGAATTTCTGAAGTTATAACAGGCCGTCAAATGAATAAGTAAATATTAAAATCACATGCTCGGAACTGAGAAATGTCGTCAATAGTTAAACAATTGAACTTCATAACCCTCATAAGTAGCTACAGTTCTGCCTATCCCACGAGATCTATGACCATCTTGTCGTACATATTAACGCATAGAACGACATACCGTCACGGCTATTGTTTGTCCGTAAGTAACACGAGAAGTATGAATGGTGACAGATGCCTTTTTTTTCGCTCCGAATAATATTCACGAAGCCGTCATTTGAACACGTTCCGTCGCCGCTTCGAATGACCCTTCCCGAAACCCTATTGTTTCACATCGGGGAAATGGTGGAGCGAGCGTCTAATAAAAATCCTCCACGGCGTCACGTCGACGGTACAATAGGGGCCGAAGTAACGTCTTTCTGTCGTCTTTGTGATAATTGTAAAAGCAGAAAGCTGCGTTGCCTGACTTTTGTTGCAACCGCTCCTGCCGCGAATGCGCGCGTTTTTTATGCGACTAAACCCTTCAATACCCGACATACTAGAGATAAGTTTTTTTGGTTCCCAGCGGACAAAAATACTCGCGGGATAGCTGGAACAAATGTTTACTTAATTTAAATTGCTTTACGACTTCGTACCCAAGAACAAAGTAGAATTGGGCACGGAAAGGTGTAGTTGTAAAGATATTATTTACGGTCGAAATCTTTTTTTCCATATTTGTATGCAGCTTATGTCTGTCTTTTTTTCTCAGATGCGAATGTTGTATTTTCCTTCAACACCGAGCACAAAGCGAATAAAACACTTTTAAGTTAACAGTGGTATACCTATTCGGTTAGTTACGCGGTTAAAATTCGCGTGCGTCAGTACCATACTCTTAACCACTGCTGCCAAATAGCAGTGTAACGATTAATGTGAAAGATATAGAAAGCCATCGTAATTACGGACAATAAGGCTATCATTGTTCGGTGGTGATAAAGCGCCTGTAACCTTCTTGGCTGGAAGTTGGTAGCAGCAGGTGTCCATAGGCTCCATTCGTCATTTAACATCAAGTGGACTAGTTCCCAAGCTCAAGCCCACTAAGTTCCAATTAAAAACAAAAGAAAAATTTGCAGCCAGTTGGAACCTATTTCGAATGTAATGATCATAATCGAATCTCTGAGCCACTACAGCATTTCCGGTATGCGTTTAATTCTGTGTATTTTTTAATAAAATCAACACTTAAAAAAATCGACTGACACGGCGGCGATACGAACCCTGTGACCTCCGCCGTACTATGTCTGTGCGCAGTATTTAAATCTTTCATTTATTTAATAACAAAAAGTCCAGCGTGGCTTTTAATTGACCTTGAGAAACAAACAAAGCGAGATAAAAAAATAATGAATTAACTTCTCAATGTTGTGTGTGTGTGAGGAGGAAAACAGGTTTGTGTTATTCCTGTTTACGCCTCGTAAAGCTATTATTATAATTACGTAAACGCATTAAACTAGACACTGTAAGGGAGTCACGACAGCAGAATGGATCAGAGGACTCGAGTTCAATTCCATAAAGTAGGATCGTACAAAGAAGTTTTTTCGAAACTTTTACATTTGTCAATATGGACTGTAAAACAGTGATCGGCTGAGGAGATGTGGGTCGAAAGCAACAAGAATTCCCTTAAGACCTCTAAGTACTTCAAAAAGAAAACAATAAAAGAAACACAAACTTCATGAGAGTTTTCGGAGATTTTTAGAGTATATAAATAGTGCCGTAAATTAAAGCATAACATAGAGAAACGGACTAAAATACCAACAATATGATTTCGCACAAATACTCACTTGCATTTCGAACCCAGTGGCCATGACTCCGCAGTGGTAAATGTTAACTAAAACGTAATAGTATCGATGACCTGTAAACTTATAAATATTAAACGACAAGGCAATTTATCAATGAATATATCCTTATTCATACTATACTCACAACTCACAAAAAAGACCTATCTTGTAATCCACATCCAAACTAAATTACATTAAAAAATATCTTCACACCATTCCAAATATAGGGTTTACAGAGATCTAGACAATTAAACCCTATCGAGCTACCTTTCACCGAAGACATTTTTTGGACAACGTGACCGGTGGAGAGCCCGTCGTCGACTTTATGTCCAAGACAATGATATAAATCGTACATAAGTTTCGAAAAACCCATTGGTACAAGTCTTGGACATCGAAGTCAGGTCTCTAGACTCGAATTCCGATGACCCAACCACTCGTCTATCATGACCACTATCAAATACCATTTCATGTTTACTATAAATACTTACATAGAGAGTGGCCCTCTCACACACATCACATATTTGCCTAATTATATACAATTTTGGAATCAGTAAATCCAAAATTTGTTGATTATTAAATTATTATAAACCATTCTACATATATTATATATTATATTCCACGATGTTTTCCTTACATTGGCTAAACATTACTGACAATAATTGAAAATGTAAGCAAATTGCTCGAAGAGGGGAAGGTCAAGAGTACTAGTGAGTAGTCGTAAGAGTAGACGTGCATACCTACCTGAGTGAGGTAAATACCTCTTTCGTTTCTTTCAGATTCATCATTGAATCGCGACACTTGGTGATCTGTACTCTCTGGTTACCCCTACAGGGACTGTGCTTGAAGATGTTATAATACGCAACAAATTTTGAAGTATTACTTTGTTATATTATATTAGTATTATTTAGACCAATACATTCTATAACAAACATTATGCCCGTTTAAATTTTTCCGAAAAACAGCAACAATTTGTTTCACGCACAAATGCCGTAATTTATGCGCGAGAAAGGCAATATTTATACACAATCTCATATGAAACGAGAGGGTCAAGGTCGCTAGGTGGAATAACCGCTTTAATAAACACGACATGACAATAGAGATGATACATAATTACGATATTGTTGCTGAATGTGTTATAGTTTCTTTCACACAGAAAACGAATGAAGGTACGTAAACGTCCTGAATGCATTCTACTAAACACACACACACACACACACACAGAGAGAGAGAGAGAGAGAGAGACACTCACACACACACACAAACAAAAACACAAGCAAACGAAAATCATTACCAAGAGATTACAACAAAGTCAACAAACCCTTTTAACTATCTGCCGAGCGCGACAAACGGCATTCGTGGAACATCGTTGGCTTACTTTCCGCGTATTTACGCTCCTAGTTTCTACCTGCAAAGCGTTCGCGTCACCATTTCGCTATGCTGACCTTAAAAACATAATATGCCACCGTTTCCGAGAATAGCGCGCTTACTGTTAAGCTCGGACCGTATTTTTCTCAATGCTAAATGCGCTCATTTGCATTGTGCGCGCATAATGACATGCGTCCATTGCAAAAATAAAGGAAGCAATTCGTCTATAAAATATTGTTCGAGTTTAAAGTGCTTTAAGTACTAGCTTACAGAAATAGGGCAGCAGAGTTAGTAATGGGGATTAAGGTTGCAGAGATTATTCAGGTTTATCTACTATAACATATCAAAATACCTCTCATTAATTGATGAAAGTTTGTCAGTATGCAACTACGTTATCTAAAATATCTTTCGATGATTAGGAACCTTTGTAGTCGAGTCATTGACGTTTTTTTTTCATAAAAATGTATCTATGTAATTATCTATGTAAGTGTATTGCTGACTTGGACATTATGGCAGGCTCACCACCTATCACGTTGTCTCAAATAAGCTCTGGTAAACTGTGAGTCGAGCAAAAAACTCATTGATACGCGAAGATATAAAAAAATATAACGTGAGATTGTTATACTGCACTATATATACACTTTATATATTTATTGGAAGATCAAAAAGATGCCGTCTTTTTGATGTGTCTTAGTAAAATGAAAAAAAAATCTTTACGCTATTCCCAATACATAGATAGAGGTCGAGACAAATAAGTCTTTTCGACCCACCTTCCAGCCACTGATGAGCCTGTCGCCGTCTTTATATCTAAGCTAACGATATAATTGTCTAGACCTCAGTCTGCCCCTGTGTTGGGATTGGCCGTAGCCATTTACTATCAGATGGACTATCAGCTCTGTTTTCACCATTTTCCACTAAATATCGTATTTATAATTAGACTGTATTGTAATTAGTCGTAAACAGTCTAATCAAAACAATAGACTTGTATTCCGAGAGAAGGGTCAGAATTCAGTTCAGAAAAACTTGGCACTTGACTTTTTAATAATGTTAAACATGTTGTCATGTCAATAAATTAACAGTATTTTTGAAAATATTTAATTATTTTTATCATAGTATACGACATGTAATGTATCATATTACGTATCCAAAACCTATACTTGCATACTAACTGAACACAGATATTTGCAGAGATTACTGATTCTCTCTACCTATGGTACTTAATATTTAGTTTTACTATTACGCCAATAGACCATATAATCAGACCGAAGGTAGGCTGCAGTGTCTGAGATGCGAGTGGTCTGGTACTGCGATCGCCAATACGCCTGCCAAGCGTGGCCAATATGACAAATCCTCTCTATGGGAGAGGCCTATGTCCTGCAGTGGACTATAAGAGGCCGTTATGTATGTATGTATGTATGTATGTATGCTAATAGTATTCGTAATATTAACACTAAAAGAGACGCATGCAACGGTACCTTGTTATAGTTATCTCACTCTTAAGCAAGTCTCGCAATTACATAACATAAATACATTGATATAAAATGGTCTATAAAAGTCCACTGCGAGATATAGGCCTCCTAGCTTAAGGAGAATTTTCTATAATCGTCACTCTTGGTAAGCAGATTGGCTA
The DNA here is from genome assembly GCA_029286605.1 of Sericinus montela. Classification (NCBI taxonomy): domain Eukaryota; kingdom Metazoa; phylum Arthropoda; class Insecta; order Lepidoptera; family Papilionidae; genus Sericinus; species Sericinus montela. Next base: position 6,200,378 of record JAGSMR010000007.1, on the reverse strand, counting down.
TCGCGGTACCAGACACTTCGCACCTTAGACGCTGCTGCCCGTCATCTCTCTACTTAATATTATTCCGGTGTTTTTCGTAATGATTATCGCATCATCTATCAGAAGCCATTACTATTTCTCTTAGTCGCTTATATGACACTTACGAGAAGAAAGTGGTTGGCCGATACCAAGCGGCAAATTCCACTGTTAACAACAAGTAATCTGTCTAAATACTCGTTTGCATTATCTGAGATCGCAATTTTAATGATCGTTAAGAAATCGACTTTCGGCGAGACCGTCGTCTCTCGTCATGACTCGACACTCGACGACCCTAAATTATCGCCAACTCAATGTCAATCCTATGTCACTTCAATAAGGTTAAGAATAACAGATCGATAGACCGTGAAGGTTGTAGGGTTGGGCTGTTATCTGCGCGTCAGACGAATGGCCTCGGCCGCCGCTTGGTTCGTCGCGCCGCGGCCGTGATGCACTCGCGAGTAACGTGATAACAATTAAAACGAGACTTCATTGCACCTTTCCCTTGATGTTCTACAATAAAAAAAAATAAAAGAGCTGCAAGTCTTTTCTGCAAGTAAATATGACTACACAAAATGGCTCTCACGAAATTTGATTATCTCTCTGCCTATATGCAGCTTTAGCCGTGATTGCACAGTTTAAAAAAAGCCTTATACATATTTCTGAGATACTGCGGCGACCTCATACAACACCAGCAACTGCCGATTTAATCTATAACATTACTGCTAAATCATACGAGTATTATTTTATGAAGGTGCGTATGAAACACAACTGTGTATACAATGTGCGCTACCACAGATGCGCTTTCTCCTTTTGCGCCCTAAACTTGTCCAATGTAACAATGCATATGGAACTGGACACAATTTCCAGACGACCTCCAGACAACTTTACCCTTTGGCTTTTATAAAATGCCGACACATTTATATCAGCAAAAGGATTAATCTCGCGACCTACCAAAGGGTGAACTCTCAACTGCACTCTGCACAGACTCTTTTCTCTAAAAATACATAATTCGAGAGACCTACTCATAGGAACATTTTTTTCAAAAGCTTATGTGCGTTCAGGCAAGGAGAGACAGTAAAAATACTCATAACTACTATTTTACGTGAATTTTAAACGCACTTGTACACAAAGTTACCCACAAATATAAACCTAACGCGGAACAGTGTAACCTCAGCCTTACAGAGAAACTAATTCCGTTGTTTGGCTAACTCTTGCATTTCATTTCACACTCTGACTTCTTATGAATAAAGGTCATATAACCTTGCGCATGAACGTGTAAAGACGTGTGGCGATCAGGCGCCACGTTGGGGTGAATACTAAACACTAAGCTAACTTTTATAGGTAAAGTAACGTACATATGAGTACATAATGTCTTACTGTTTGAAACAGCTCATATATATTCATTTTGTAATTCAGGTTCTTATATGACAATTGAGGTTTCTACAAAGTACTATACAAGGGTTAGACACTTTCACTGTCTAGAAGCACATTACGGTTTGTACTACACCTTCTTTATCTTTTAACAATTGCTGCTTCTAAACCCCGCGGTTATAACTCGCGTCTCAGTTTAAAAGTAAAAGAGCGCCAATACTCTAACGAGCTATATGGCATGCCATTTTAGTTCTTGGGTTCCTGATATTAGAGTGTCTACACATTTATAAAATTCTTCGAATGAATTTAACTGCAGCTGTCAATAGACTGTACTGGACATTATCGGCTGGAATCCTTTGTCATCAGATCATGCATTTTATACTAATTTTGAAAAGTATTAATCTAACTCTTCAGTCTGAATCTCTGTTACGCTTTCACAGACAAAGTTTAGTGTGGAGGTAGCTTGAACCCGGGGGGAAGAATATACAATAAGTACATAGGATAGTTAAAAATATATGTAAGTACCATATCGTATTATGTACTAATGATGCACGTACCAAGTGGAAACTCTTTTTGGCCTTTCCGGCGAGGCTGCTGGCAATTTCTAGTGGGATTATACAGAGAACCGCCAACAGTTTTCATTAAGCATTGCATGATACGTATTACGATCAGGGATCGATTTTTAATGCAGGCAATAATAATACTAAGCCGAGGGAGAAGCCAAAATAATAAAGCCTGACAACTAAGCTACCATAGCAACTCTGAAAAGAATATAAAGAGTGCAAAACACAAGTTCCTTTTCCCGCTCAAATGCGAGCAAAGGTCAAAAATTTTCCACGTGAAGTTAAGAGTTGCGCAAACTTTGTGACGCCGACCAGTAGATGCATAAAATACACATTTTCTTACTTCCTTAATTTTATAGGACAGAATTTTTCTTTTCGGATCGTTTTCAGTTGCGCAAACATAGCTACACCGACCGGAAGATCATGCTTTTTCATGTTTTTTTTATTACATTTCATTATACTCACTGGTTACATACGCATACATTTGTTCAATATCTTGGAAGAGATCGCTATGCAGAAATATGGCCAACAAATTGAACCTAGCTTTTTATTCGCTTGTTTTATGTTTTCTCGATTTTAGGTGTACAATAAAGTACATTAATTCTATCATTTATAGATTCAATCATTATATTGTAGAAATACATTATATTTGCCAACGCATTCAATTGGCTTCTACTTCTTTAAATCCTTTCAGAAATCCAATGCTGAACATAGGCCTATAGTTCGCTACATGACAGTCCTGAGCTGCCTACCATCCTTCGAATACAGAACGTCACTCTATCATGGAGGGTCGTCCTATGCTGCCTATGTACCCCAAAGCTGTCACTCAAGAACTTTTTTACCTCCACAGTCGACTGATCCGCGAGCTATATGGTCAAGCAAAGGGCCAATACTTTAGCGTATGTACTTGCGGATTCTATCATGCAGAGAAACACCAGGACCAGCTATTTCCATGGTCTGCTTAACAATTCTAACCTGGCCAGCAATGTTACATCATGTCCCGGTTCCAAGATGTGACGAATGGCAACCAAACATCCACAATCGAATATTCAATAATCTAATCTCTCTTTGGATTGATCTGTGATCAAAATATGGCTAAGCTTTCTTATCAGTACTAAATCTCGGTTTAGAAAGTGAAATACGGGAGGGTAATCATAGAGTGTAGTGCCTGCATCGGTCCCTGAGCCAAGCGGTCGGTCGCGGAGTCATCAGAGGCTACGTACACATCTATGGGATATATAGCAACGTGTCTAAAAATTCAAGTCGCGGCGTCACCTAGTGCAGCCGGTCTCGCGCCATCGGGCTAATAAGCGGGCGAGGCGCGGGCGTTGCGCGGTTGCGGGGCCGCGCGCGGGGGACGGGGGCGCGGGGTAATGGCGCGCGGCGTCGGATGCCGCCGGGGGTGCCGCCGCGCCGCCGATAACAAAATCACTAGAGAACGTGCGGGCCGAGCTACGAAGCACGATCTGCCGTGGATGCGGTATATCGGCTCGAAATTTAAATTAATTCTTTATTCTTCGACGTAATGGAAACATTTGTCTTGTTAAGCATCATTTATTTAATGGATCACAAATAATTTTGATCGGCTTAATTATCATGTGAGTATGGATCGTATAAAGCCCAGACCATTTTAGGCAAAAATATTTTTAATCTCGGCGTGTACTGTGATGCCACCTGAGTAAATTTATCTAACTTCAATTCATACATTCAAAAATTTAATACTTTCTTATATATGTATTAAAATAATATTTGTCATCAAAAATTCAATGTATTAAAATTTTTAGGCAAGCGAAGCAGCTGTTTTCGTTTGCAACACGGACTGAAAATATTGTATCCATAATTGAATCAAATTAAACACACAACCGTATACTTACATAAATCACCAACATTCCCTCGCTCTAAAATTACTAATAACACCACAAAAAATACCACATCAAAAGTATTTCATCAATCGGCGAACATCGCCAATGCCCGAAATACAGTGCGGGCGACGCGTCGTAAATCGCGGCGCGGCCCGGCGAGGGCCTTTGTGTGGCCTCGACTTGGCAAAAACATACCTACGGGCCGCTAGCCTCCAGCTACCTCCAGCCATGCCTAAACTTACCCACGTGACATTCGAGCCACATCACGACGGCCCTTCCTAGCATTCGCGCTACGACCGGCAACTACGGCGCGAGCGAAACAGATTAAATTATCATAATGAATATATTTCGCTTTGGGGTTAAACGTAAAATACCCAATCATGTGCATGAAACACGTAAATGGCTCTGCACAGAGTCTACTTTCTTTTACGATGAGATCAAGAGATTTGTCTAGGATAACAAAGTCACGATAGACGAGTGGTTAGGTGGTCGGAATTTCGAGTCAAGAGACCCGAGTTCGAATCCCAGGTGGCAGGCTCGTACCAATGGGTTTTTCAAAAACTTATGTACGAATCACATCATTGGCTTGGACATAAAGACGGCGACGGGCTCACCACCTGTCACGTTGTCCCGAAAATATCTTCGGCGGAAGGTGTGTCAAAGGGACTTTATTGTCTAGGCTAAACAACTCCACCCCTGTACTGGGAATTGCGTGAAGATATTAATTTCATTTATTTATTTGTCTAGAATAACAGACAAAGAGTCTCTGTGTATTTTTCTCTATATGTAAAAAAATATCTTCACGCCATTCTCAATACATAAAAAAACCATTGGTACGAATCTGCCAATTGGTGGTCACTTAACTCGAATCCCGACCACCCAACCACTCGGCTATCGTGACATTTGTCAAAATGTAGTGAACTTTTTGTAACGACAGCCAAGAATATGGCCCTGGTGGTTACAGCGTAAAATTGCCACTTCCTTTCATTTAGAGTCTCGTAAAAGCCTTGAAATATCAATTGGCCACCGTCAGATGGCGAGGTAACCATCAGACCGATGACGGACAGCATCGACTAAAGTGCAAGGCGTCTGGTATTACGCCGGTCCAATTGCTAAGTTTTGTATATATTGTCGAAACTGTGATTTATTTTTCCAGTGTTATTTTAATCATTATTTTTTTTGGGTATAGTAATTAGTTTTAATGATGACACTAAGTTTATTTTTGCTTTATTGTTTAATTGTTCTGGTTCACATTATTTATGTTCAAATGTCGACAGAACTTATAGGGACAACGGGAAAGGTGGCGAACTCGTCGTCTTCTTAGTGTCCAAGGCAACGGTACAATATATTAACATACATACATTCCTTTGTATTTTTACATAGATATTATTTTTGCATTTTTATATATGATACACATAGATACATCCATAACTTATAAAGTCACGATAGCCGAGTGGTTGGGTGGTCGGAATTTCGAGTCAAGAGACCCGATTTCGTTCCCCACGTGGCAGGCTCGTACCAATGGGTTTTTAAAAAACTTATGTACGATTTATATAGTTGGCTTGGACATTAAAACGGCGACGGGCTCACCATCTGTCATACTGTCCCAAAAATATCATCGGCGGAAGGTGGGACGAAGGGACTTAATTGTCTAGACTAGACTCTATCTACCTCTGTATTGGGAATTGCGTGAAGATATATATTTATTAATTTTTATTATTTTCTTCCCGTACAGTCCCTAACGGGGTAGTCAGAGAACACATATCGCCAAGTATCACGATCGTTACATGTCTCTTTGTAAAAATGTACTTTTAAAAACAAAAAAAAAGCATTTAATAATTTTAATTCAACCCTTACAAAGTATTTATAAATAGCCCCGACTACGAAGCAAGAATAGTCCCATTGCTATGACGTACCAAGCGAACTTTTAAAGAGCATCGCCCCCCGGCATCACGATTGACGCGACACCCAAACCCACCTACGTGGCGTCACCGTTGCAAAACTGCGTGAACATTTCTCATTACTAAGAATACCCGTCCTAAGCTCCATCTCACCGTAAGTGTCACCTCAAAATGTATTATGCCATAGCTCAATACTTATAATAAACGAGAACAATTTTTATTTGAAAGCGTTTCATTTTTTAACTATATATATAGTTATAAAATGAAATGCTTTCAAATTGAACAATTTATTTTATTATTGTTATTATTAATATTAATAAGTGAAAAGAATACGGATTAATTAAGTATTTCTTCGTATTAATGCGTATACATGTCCTGTTAATGTCCACTGCAGGACATAGGCCTCAGGCCTCTCTCTCATAGGATTGGTGATCGTAGTACCAGACCACTCGCACCTCAGACGAGGTGAGAAGAATATGTATATATAAATTGTTTAGGGTATAGATGTACACACACCTTAAATCATACTAATTTTATGTCGTCAAGTATAATGAAAGAGTGTCAAAACAATGGGTGTCTACTGTCGAAGACTATCTCTACTGTAGGCACATTTCGGAATATTGTCAGTTAATAAAAAATTAAATTGCGGTCGGATTTCGACCACTGAAAACGCCGCTAGTATATTTTCTTTCATATATTTCATACTTAAACATTTACGTAGCTCCTAAAGTAGTGAAATATCTCCCAACGAATTGGCCAATGCTTTGTCATTGAACACTGTTTTACATTCTAAGTTTATCTAGAAAGGTGTCATCTCTAAATAAGTTTATAAGCGAAATAAAAAAGTATTAAATACCGTAGTAAATTTAGTAGTTTCTATAGAAAATCATATTATTCTGATTGTTTATATTATGTAAAATAGATAAGGACGTGCTCCCATGGCTTGGGCACGTCCTTGTAAAAGAAAATATGTAGCGAAAAAGTGAACAATCCAAACGGCCGAGCTGGACCGCGAGTGACTTTTGAAGATCACTTGACCAAATTGTTTCAAGAAGGTCAAAGAAAGGTCAAAAGTACGTACCTACGAAACATACGTGTATGAAGAAAATGATAAATGTGATAGAAGAGAAAGAGATTTGCAAGTGGCATTTAGCGACAATTTTGCAGTCGCTGGGTTCCCAATCGGGGAAAATGGGTTCCAAATAATATTAACAAAGCACAAAACCATTACAAATGTTTGACTAAACACTGCCGCACACAGTGACAAATAAACTACACAAGCCTTGTGTAGCTCGGCGCAGTGTGTGCCAACACGGCCAGGCATTATTCAAAGCCATCGTTGCGACAATTAACGACCTACAACGCACTGCTCGCCTCTTACTCTAGCTAACACGGATCGAGCCGCAAATAAAGGTTTGAACCCCACCAAAATGAGATAAGATAACAAAAATTATACCATAACAGCCCTTTAAAAGCGTTCAATAAATAAATATAAATAAATATCTTCATGTAATTCTCAATACAGGGGTCTAGTCTAGACAATTTAGTCCCTTCAAACCACCTTCAATCGAAGATATTTTCGGAACAACGTGACAGGTGGTGAGCCCGTCGCCGTTTTCGAAAAACCCTTTGGTACGAGTCTGCCACCTTGACTCGAAATTCCGACCTCCCAACCACTCGGCTATCGTGACTTCTAAAACCTATAATTCCATTAAAGATAACGAAATTTAATCGTGTGGTGTAAGCGTAAGAATATTATAATAAATACCACCCTGGGTGACCGTAGAGGCGGCTAAGAGAAAAACCTAATAAATGACAATGGCTACCGCTGGAAAGTTAGAAAACAATCTCGAAACATACCAGACCAAGCAAACGGTGATGTCAGCAGCATGTCGGTACAAAATAAAGTATTTTCGTCCGAAGTAAATATACATACACGATATACAGCATTGCATTTCTCAGGGCCGTACACTGCGGATAGGGAAGGCCTATATTCAGCAACGGACTCTAGACAGGTTGTTAAGGAGAAGAAGAAACTAATAAATAATAACGTATTAATAATGACGAAACGATGGCCTTTTTTTCTCCGTATAATTTGAAGAGTGAGCCGCTGCGAACGAAACGACGTTTAAAGACTTCAAACGTAAGATTCAGGCTACACTTCTCTGGAACTCCTTACCCGAAGACATCGGAAAGGCTTCTAGTAAGATTGATTGCAAACGTATGGTACGTGAACATATTAAGATCATCAAACAAACATTAATAAGTAATTTTATTTATTATATTATAAGTATGTATGTATGTGTTATTTATTTATATCTATATACGTATATATATATATGTATATATATATATATGTATATATATATATGTATATGTATATATATATATGTATATATATATATGTATATGTATATATATATATATATGTATATGTATATATATATATGTATATATATATATAATAATAAGCCACGATAGCCGAGTGGTTGGGTGGTCGGAATTTCGAGTCAATAGACCCGAGTTCGATCCCCAGTTGGTAGGCTCGTACCAATGGGTTTTCAAAACTTATGTACGAATATCGTTGGCTTGGACATAAAGGCGGCGACGGGCTCACCACCTGTCACGTTGTCCCGAAAATATCTTCGTGAAAGGTGGGTCGAAGGGACTTAATTTTCTAGACTCGGCCTCTGTCTACCCTTGTATTGGGAATTGCGTGAAGATATTTATTTATTTATTTATTTATATCTATATATATATATATATATATATATATATATATATATATATGTATATGTATATATATATATATATATATATATATATATATATATATATATATATATATATATATATGGGTGTATGTATACTATTCCTTTGTCTATGTACATATACTCGTATTTACATATATAAATAAGTAAGTTAAATTAACCTATCGTATTATGCAGACAGTTATGAACTTACAACCCACCTTTTTGACGAAAATTTTTGGGACAACGTGACACGACGGTGAGCCTGTCGCCGTTTTTGCTCGGTATATCCAAGCCAACGACATACACCGTACATAAGATTTGAAAACACATACTGAAGACAACGTGAAAACATTCATACATATCATCACGCCTCTTTCCCGTAGGGGTAGGCAGAGACCACTTCTTTCCACTTGCTACGATCCTTACATACTTGTTTCGCTTCGTCCACTTTCATTATTCCCTTCATACATTCTCTCCGATTCAGGGTACTCTTGACCTGGCCTTTTTTCAGGACGTCACTGATTTGGTCCCGAAACGTCCGCCTAGGTCTTCCCCTTCCTACACTTCCATTCCCATTCGCCTTATATGCTTGTTTCTTCAATCGTTCTTCATTCATTCTCTCGACATGGCCAAACCATCTCAGCATACCTTTCTTAATTTTAGTCACTACATCTTCTTTCAGACCACAACGTTTCCTTATTTCACTATTCCTTATCGTGTCGCTCAGTTTAACTCCTAACATACTTCTTAATGGTCTTATCTCAACTGCATTTACTCTGCTTTCATGTTTCTTCTGCCATACCCAACTTTCACTTCCGTACATGAGTGTCGGAATCAAAACTCCCCTATGCACAGCCAAACGAGCCTTGTTAGACACCATCCGACTGCTCATATGTTCAAGCCATCGACATACATCGTACATAGGTTTTTGAAAAACCCATTGGTACGAGCCTGCCATCTAGGGATCGAACTCTTGTCTCTACATAGATACATCCAACGTATATATGAGATTGTATTTACCTAGTCTATATGTCAATATTGTCTTGTTTTCGTCTAAGTTTCCGAGCGAGCATATCATTCGGAGCTTATAGCCGTTGCCCCATGCGTCCCGAGCAGACATCCCCCCTCTAAATGCCCGCTAGGGAGTCCTGAACGCCCACGCGCTCTCCGACTTAAGTTGACGCCTTCGCGACCCTGGACTACGGGCGATGTTGCGTTGTGATAAAATAATTAAACATTATTCAATATAGACTTTTTCTACATAGATATCCCTTTGTGCCATTTGTTATTGGCAAGAATAATACCACCCCACACCCCCTGTCTTCCATTTGTCGCCTCTAACTAAACCCCGTGGGACAAATGGAGAAGCCTTGAAAATTCAGTTCGGTACCAAAAGATGGCGAAATGATCATCTCGATAAATCCACCAGACCACAACTCAGTAGTCATCGCTCTAGTCAGGCAGTAGCTTCTAAGCGCTTGCCAAGCGCTTGTTTCAGAAGTTCATTTTCTGCAGTGAGCTTCCATAGGCCGTTATAATTATGATGACTATTAAGGATCTGTTTATTGGTATCGGAAGTATTCACTGTTAATTAATATGCTACAGCTACTTCCATGATACCGACTCGCAACAAATTTGACATCGGATTCAAAGTACCGCAAGGCTAAGTAACCACAAAATAGGTAGAAAGTACAAATTCGTTTGGTCGTATTTTACGACTGTCGCGAAACGACTAAATGGCTAATTTAGTTGGAAATTACTGTGTACGTGTGTTTGGATGAGTATACTGACGACATTCTCCTGACGAATTAGATGGACCTAGACCGCAACTTGTGAATAACGTCGCCAATTGTCAAGTACCGACAATAAAGAATAGAGAGTTGTAAAAAAAATCACTACTTAATCTTTGAGCTACGTATAGGCATATTTAATATCAAACGAAGATCCTTAGGAGCCAAATTCAAAGAGACACCCAACGAAATCTAGGTAGTAAAGTGGTCGACGCGATTATATATATATTTCCAATTACTTTTCAAATAAAATACAGTAAAACTTGTAATATTATATTACTTTATTTTACTTTTTATTGGCGTCGTTAGAGTAAAGTACCCTAGTTTGTTTCTTAGAATTTATTTGTAATGTGTATATAATGTAACTCTAATAAAAAATATCATTGACAAGATACTTAGTTGGTTTCTAATACATACATTTATTATTTACTGTAAATAGTTATCAAGTGCAAAATTGCTGTTCCTTCGACAAATATAAAAACAAATGCAGAGTTTTATTCTTAGAAATATTTTTATAAACCTAGCAGTTAAAACTTAAGGCAGAGAGTTTGCTACTATTCTTGCTTGCAGCAAGAATAGTTTCCCTTTCATTCACATAGTTCTCAACCGCATGGACTTTAAATTTAAAACAAATACAGTACTTTTTGTAAGATGAGACATGTAGTATTTACAATAATTGTATATATTCGAACGATTCTATTGATATTCTATTATCAATATATTAAAATATTGATATAGTTTGGTTTATTGCTGCAAGAACATTTCTGCAGAGCATATGTACATGTAACAATATATATTTATATTTCTTGATGTATTTATATTACATAATAGTAACAATTAATTATTCATGTGGTATCGGCTAGAGAAATTAACGTAAATTAACTATCCATTTTCTTCCCATGCGTATCGTTGAAGGCTAACAGAAAAGCTTTGAAAATTAAAATAGCTACTGACAGATGGTAGATTAAATCTCAAAAAAATATCAGTCTAAAGTTTGGGGAGACCGGTGATAGGCACCAGGGCCTAAGGTGCGAAGCGTCTGGTATACTATCCAATCCGCTTGCCATATGTAGCGATTGTAGCAAATCCACCTTACTGGAGAGGTATATGTCCTTCGTAGGACTTAGAGGTCGTAAAGGGAGAGCACAGTCCACTCTTAAAATTGCCTTAAAGTTCCCATTCTTAAGTAGACTAGGACAGGGTAGACAGGATAAAACAGGTCCGCCTTTTTCCTAGTTAATCTACTAGGGAGTTAATAGCTTATTAAGAATCGGCAACTGGCTACAGTCAACAAGTTAAACAAAATGAATAAAATTATTTTTCTGTTCTCTACCAATTATTTTTAATTTACATCGGCATTAAATATCCCATAATCTACGCTAACTATAATATAAGAAGTAAAACTTGCCCATGTTATAATGGACGAACCGTTCTCTGGAACTAATTAAACGTTTCTAAAAATTTAATAAGAAAAGCCATCGATAAGATGATGATAAAGATTTGTCCTAATAGTCATTATTATAACAATTCGTACTTGTAGAAGAAGTCAAAGCCATGCAGTGACCTTTAAAAGGCCTCAAGTTTGTTATTTAAGTAAAGAAACACACTTTAAAACACTGTACAAGTTGATGATACACAACAGAGTACAGCAGACTTCGTTCTGCTCCCATTGGTTACAATTACAATTTTATCTTCAAGCATTTCCCAATACAGAAGTCCCAAGACAATTTAGTCTTTACGACCTACTTTTTATCGGAACTCATTTAAGACAACTGGTGACTAGCTATGAGCTTATCACGGATGTCGTGTGTCATTTATAGCAATAAAAAGCTCAATAATTTTAAAAATTATTTTAATAAAGAAAGCGACTAACTTACGTACTTTACAACTTATAAAAGTTCACTGCGGAACACAAGCCTCTCCCATAAGGTTGATATGCCATAACCGCCATGCCTAGTAACCGAATTGGTGGTCTATTTAACAGATTCCTCGCAACTTAGATAAGTCTGCTAACTGGCTCGCCAACACTACCCTAGATATGGATCTGGTATATGATATATAGTTTCCCGCCATTTGTCGGTAGTCATTGTCATTGTCGAATCTTTTCCATTAATCGCCTCCTAAGTCACCCCTGGTAGGAAGTAGATATAAGAAAACATAAGGAGTTCACATTTTAAAGAGAAAAAAGACCAACCAATTGCAGTAGTTACTGTGTTCGACTATACTCGAGACTCGAACCCTGGAATCATATCTAGCAGCCACGACTGCCGCTCACCATTCTGCGCCGGACCGTTGTTAAAATATCTTATTCGTTATAAATAATTGGAGGTAACTTATGAAAACCTACTTCTGAATTAATTACATAATTCAATTCATACCAAACATTCGAATCAATAAATATTCTGAAAATGAAAGTGTTCTATAAAAATAAAGGCAGCTTGTAAATAAATATTTTATTGATTTAAACGTTGTACTTGCATCCTATAGTTATACAAAGTATTTTTTTTTTCTATAAGTAATACATACGAGTGCATATGTTGTTATTAAATAAAGAAAAACATTGATGTATCTCAAGTTACAACCATTACATAAGTTAAAGTATTTAAACGAAAAATTTAAAAAAAAAGAAGAATGAGTATCCGACAAACAGCCGCTTATTTATTACCGCAATTATCTACAAGTTCAACAACTTTCTACGGATTGTTTACAAACGTAGCACAGACGCTACGCCTTCGTAGCTTGTCTGTTTAATAACAACTCATAATTCATTCATTTATGAATAATATTTTAGACGCGTCGTACTTTTCTGGGCTGGAAATTTCTCTAAGTCGAGACAGATTCCTCGAGACTTCGTATGTGGTTTAGAGTCGCGAGAAACTCGACTGCAGTTTTTGAGATCGGTAGAAAGTCGATGCGTTTCGGCATTAATTGCGTTAATAAAGCGGCGGGGGCTAGGCCGTTGGGCGCGGGTACAGGGGGGGGGGGGGGGGAGCTCCGGACGGACACAAAGGAGAGGCGCGGCCGGCCGGCGGGCCGCGGGCCGGGCGGCCTTATCACCGCACGGCGGCACACAGTCGCCTCGCGTCCCCGCGACGCACGTTTCCGCGAGTGCTATACGAACCGGCCGGCGATCCGTATCGCGCCAGTTACTTGTGACAGTGAGCGAAGCCCGAACTTGAACCGCGACCAGTGTGGTTTTTGAACGTGCCCACCGCGCGCTTCAAAGGCGCTGCATCCGTGTATAATATATTCGAAAGGAGCGCAATAACGGCGGAGCTGTCAAAAATTGTAAACACAGCGCACGTGACACCAGCCCGCAAGTAAGTTTTGTTTGATGTTATTATTTTAATATTTTGTTCACTAAAATATTAAAGATTTTTATTTTAATATGAAATCTTCGCCCAAAACTTTATTTATTTGTCCCATGAAAATACGTAACCCAGAGAAGTTAGATAGGAGAAGAAATATTTTGAAAAGAATATATATTTTCATATCACTTATTTTAATCAGGGAGTTTTAGGAGTTATTTGTTAGTAATTATTAAAAAGTTAGAAGTGATAAATTTAAAAGTAAAAAAAACGTCCATACATTCAAAACAATTCAAAAAGTAAGAACTAAATTTTTTTATTGAACTTTAGAGTGAAAGCACTTAGATCATGACACCAAACAACCACTGTAGGTAGGTAGATAATAAAAAAGACTCATGATTTGTTAAACGATGCATATTCTAAAATACAAAAATTACTGCATTTCTTCACTTCATCTGATATAATCGTATTTTATTAGTATTATATTAAAAGTATTGCTTCAAAAGTAGTTTTACGTATAATATAAATAATTACAAAAAGTTTAGGACATGCTCATCTATCATGACCATGCTCACATATCACTTTCGGAAAATTTCGATTCATATTTGCTTAAAATACGTATTATATTTTATACGTATTATATTATATAAGAAGAAGAAAGAACGAAAAATAAGGTCGAAAACCTTAATTTTTCATATATAATGTTAAAATTTTCAATTTTATCAAAAATGGTAACAATTATGTTTTATAAACATGATGAATCTGAATGAAGCGAAAGAGGTATGTAAGGATCGTGACACTCGGCGATCTGTCCTCTCTGGCTACCCCGTCAGGGACTGTGCGTGAAGATAAATAAAAAAAATAAAACTTTAATTACATTTCGATAAGTTAACTAAATAACTCAATAAATAATCTTTTTCTACTTACCTACCCACGCTATAAAAAAGAAGTATCTAGTGCAATAACAAATTTATAATTTTTTAAATTGTCAATTTTAGTAAACTATATATGCCTTTGATTATTACATCTTATTACCTGAGTACCTTCTGTTGCCAATGTTTTTTATTCTACGATAAAAGTTTATAATAAACTTCAAATGTGAAAATAAACATTTTATGTAAAAACGTGATTTTAAGTCTTGTCATGGATGTACCTGTTTAGTGCATGTCCTATGAAATTGACAAAACGAAACGAGATTGTACTATTCGCAAAAATATGTAATTTCGGTCGCACAGCGCCATCTAGCGATGACCGAGAGAGGAGCGTGCCACTCGTTTGCAAGGTCACCGTGTCAACGACCCGACAACTTTTGCCGTTTACTGTTGTCGTAGGTCATAATTTTATGTCTTCTTTTTGTTTATCTTTTCGTAACTTTATAGCTTCCCGCGTAAACATTATTATCGCTCATACTCTAGCGAGTCATTCGTGATTTTATATAATTTACAAATTAACTTTTACTAATGTGCGTATTGTGTTGTCTGTCCGATAAGTCGAATACAATTAAGTTAACAATGTATTCGTCAACATCGAATTAAAATTTGCTCATCATTCTGTCTTTGGCGAATGCGGAATTGCGTTTGTTCGTTTGAAATTAAAAGAATATGAAACATTCTATAAGGAATTTAGTGGAAAGTATAGTTTTTTTGACATATGTATAAATAAAATAACGGTCGCAAAAAATAAACTATTCTCAGCAGTTACGTATTTACACCATACTTATTAAATTAACTCTTAGTTCATGCTAATAGTAAATTTAGTTTATTAATAATTTTTTTCTTTTGTTGTAGCAAAGCCAAAATGGCGACGAAGGGCAAGCGTCCGATGCGCGCTTTAACACCCAGCGACAAGATAGAAGCTATACAGCGCGTCAACGACGGCGAATCCAAGGCGTCAGTGGCGCGCGACATCGGCGTGCCCGAGTCCACGCTGCGCGGCTGGTGCAAGAATGAGGACAAGCTGCGCTACATGACATCACGTCTGTCGTCCCCCGACACTGATAAGAGCAACGACGGCGAACCGCCGGACAAGCGCGCGCGCACCGAGTCACCCATTGCGCCCCAGTCGCCGGCGTCCGCTGGCCTCGATCTCTCCACTCCAACCACCTCGGCGCACAGTATGCCCCAAGTGCCACCACCGCCAATCGACGCCCCGGTCGAGCTCACGACTAAGCGTACCGAGCCCACCACTCTTCATACCGCAACACGTGAGCGTCGTCCCGACCCCGGTGCTAGTGTTTCCATGAGCGCTATCAGCCCGTTATCAGGTCTCGCTCACCTGCCCGGTCTCACCCACTCACACCTCGGCCTCAGTTTCAATGAGATAGCGACAAATCTTACTCTTCTCGCTCAACTCAATCCCGGCCTAACGGGTTTATCAGCCCAACCAGCCAGTCGTGCCCTTCGCTCTGTCCGGTCTCCAAAACCAGCGCACAATGGAGTTCTAAACTTAAACGAGAACAAACACCGGAGCAAATCACACCATTCATCAGACCCTTATCGGCACAGCGGATCGAAATCGAGCCATCACAGCAGTTCCCAGAGCGCAAACCAGCCCGTAGATGACACACTGTGGTACTGGCTGAAAACTCAACAGGCGATGCTTGATTTGACTGCCCAAACAACAACTGCTCACCCCTTACAACTCAGCAAGCCGAACGAACCGAGCCTGCCGCCTAAGCCAGTTGCACCCGCCCCTCCCCTCAATTCGCACCTGGATTACAACAGGAATTCGTGGTTGTGGCAATATTACAAACAGTTCGGTGGCGCCATGCCACTTCCCGATGACAAGCACAAATCCGCATCTCAGGTACCGAAAGATAAAAATGCAGAAAATATTTTATATTCACATCTGACCAAAGGCAAAGCAGAGGAACAACAAACTGCTATTGCTACTCCGATCCAGACTCAACCACAACAAAGCGAAATTCGAGAGCCGGTACTAGAATCTCGAGTAACCGAGCCAGCCCATAGTCCAGATGTTGGAACTGAGAATAAAGAGCCAACACCAGAGAAAAGTTTAGAAAGTGGGAGGAGTCAAACTAAAGCTCGCAACGTGTTGGACAACCTGCTTTTTAACAACCAAGTTGAGAGCGAGGAGGCAAAATTCAATGAGGTGGCGAATGGAGAATGGGAGTCCGGAACGGCGGAAGCTCTTGAGCACGGCGAGAAATTCCTGTCTTGGCTAGAGGCGAGCGGCGACCCGAGCGTGACACGCGTGCACGTCCACCAGCTGCGTGCGTTGCTACACAACCTGCGCACCCGACGAGTGGCGCCGAGCGTGCCCACCGTGCCCAACGGGCCAAACGCCCCCAACGCACCCCACGATCACGCCGCGCGACGCAAATAGACGCCCCGGCGCCGCTCCACGTCGCTACAGGGAATATTTCAATTATATCTGTACATATTTAATTATGTCGTCGCCAGTAAGCGTTCACTTGTGATATGTGTAGCCAAATTTGCGTAATTTCTTTGTTCTAAAAGAAAAGCTATGCATTATATTTCTTTAGTTCTTAAGACTTAATGTAGACGCGTTAAGAATCCGAAAGGATTCTCTTAAAAGCTTTGTCGAATCTCTACATTGATAGTTAATCTGTTTTCCGAGTCTATAACAAACGTATTGTGTTAATAAATGTAAGTAATAAATGTTACTGATTCACAGTCATGTCACAGTTTCCGATGCGCACGAGACGTTATGTGGTTAGGTTAAGTAGTGTTGCTGTATGTTGCCATTTAAACATTTACATTCCTAGTTGTACCCTAATGTAGTAGTGCCGAACCCTGTGTTCTACCTCAAGTCAAATCTAATGCTAAGTCATGGCGTTCTTTCGGCCGTTTAGGGAATAATGCGTGTCTGATTGTTTCATGACGGTTGTCGTGAAACCTATACCAAATATTGAGAGGATGCGATTGTATTCGATGTGCCAATCGTAAGAACAAGGTAGTATATTGTTAAGATATAGATAACTATGATTGTCACTCGACACTCGTGTAATTGTTTTTTATTGCTCAGTATTTTATATGGTAGACAATCTCGATGTCTCGAATCGGAATTGTTTATGTTAAACGTTAACAGTTAAGGACTCTGTGATCAAAATTATAAATTATTGAGAGATTATTAATATTATAAGTACATTCCTAACGAATATAGTGTATCATGATGTTAAAGAGTTTTTTTCCAATTGTTCAGTGAGGACGCTTGGAACTGTGCACCGACCGGGCATCTCTGCTGGCCGAGAGTTCAAAGATTCTATCTCTTTTCCATTGAAGTTAGGATAGTTGTGTTGTGTTAATTATAATAGCTCCATTGGAAACTGTTTGAGAGAAGATATTTTATACAAAATTAACAAATTGGATTATTAAATAAACTCCTTAACGCAGAGTTTTGTGATCTTAAAAAATGTTGAAGAATTAAATTTGAACATTTAACGCTATCTTGAGTTTTATTTTGCGTAATTGAAAACGAATTCTGTTTGTAGCATTCCTAAAAAAATACATGTTAGTGGATTTTATATTCATTTACAGCACAGCAACTGAACTGTTGTTAAAAAAAGGAGAATTTGCCATATTCGCCCACTCAGATTGACGACATCTTGCACCATAGATATACAGCAGACATAGCAGCTGCCCGTCACTGGTCTGCTTTAACATGGTCTGATGTTTTTCGAGATGATATTATCCCTTGATTTGGCCTATGTCTAAAATTGTTATAATAATAAATAAATATCTTCACGCAATTCCCAATACAGGGGTAGACAGAGGTCCAGTCTACACAATTAAGTCCCTTCGACCCACTTCCACCGAAGATATTTTCGGGACAACGTGACAGGTGGTAAGCCTGTCGCCGCCTTTATGTCCAAGCCAATGATATAATTCGTACATAAGTTTTTGCATAACGCCTTCCACCTGGGGATCGAACTCTGGTCTCTTGACGCGAAATTCCGACCGCCCAACCTCTCGGCTATCGTGACTTATAAAATTGTTAATTTAAATATAATACTATCTATGAGTACATATCTGCATAATATCTGTTCGATTAATAATGTCGTTGGATAATCCATCCGTAAACCTACAAATGCACGAAACAGACTACTGTAGCATATAAGTCAATGATGATAGACTATGAATGACATCAACGGTAAAAAATATATTATTTTTCTATGTACTGTACTTAATAAATAGTACTGTACTTATAATTTATATTGTATATTGTCATTGGCATTACAGATTTTGGTGTAAAATGTAAATAACTAACTATTCTCTACGGTCTTACAAGTCAATACAAGTATCAATAAGACAAGTTATAATTTAATAAATAAGTATTGATCACAAAGACCAGTACATTTTCCTAGCCCACACAGAACTGGACCAACAAGAAGAAAACTTCCTTGAAGTAAAATACTAAAAAAACGTTGAGATAAAGCTTAAACGGTTGGACAAACGATGAACCTTGTTTATAATATTGTAATCATAACTTAACACTATTAAAACAAGAAAGACAATCATTTAAGGATTAATAAAATTATTGTTAGAATAACGATGAGCACTTAAACATTTTAATGTTTGATATCATATCTTAACTGTTCTTGGTGCCATTATATAAATAAAGCTTTGATTATTGGACGATGGAATTCCTATACATATTTGAAAACTCCAAACCGCTTAGGTTTAGATCAAAGCAGGGTTTCCGGTTTGTCGTAGATTCTGTCTCCGCTTCCATGAATGGCTAGAGTAAAAACCCACACTTACGCATTATTTCCGACAAATATTTATGTTATAATTGCTTGGTGACGTATATGGGAACACGTCAAAAAGAAAAGATTCCTTTTATCATCATTCAAATTCCTATACTGGAGTAAGCAGAAGTCTTGACCACTTTTCGCAGAGATATTGTAGAACTGACAACCTTTGAGGAAGAAAGTATCTCCAGTGGCAACCGCGTACAGGCTAACGCAGTGTAAGATGCCACCGAATGAGATGGAGTGACGACTTGCAAAATGTTGCGGGAAGTCGATGGATGCAGGTGGCTGAAGACCGTTTATTGTGAAGAGTTTTGGGGGAGGCCTATGTTTAGCAGAGGAATCTTTAAAGGCTGTAAAGAAGAATAAGCCACATTTCAGTGAAGCTTATTTGGGACAACGTGACTGATGGTGAGCCATCTTAGAGTCCAATCTATAAATCACAATTAAGGTACAATATCATTACAGAGATATATATTTTCTAAGATAAATATTCACATGCACATTTAAACATCCATAACTCGAGTACACACATTCATGACACAAATTCAAATCCGAAGCGGTACTCGAACCCGCAACACATAGCAAATCATTTTAAGCAGCTGACGAAAATACTTTATATATATGCTAGTGCTCTCCTCCGAAAACTTTGTATAGATTTAGAAACTAATATAAATATGATGGAAAAAAAAAGGTTTTAATAATTGGCTCAGAGCTTTGAAGTGACAGACATAAAACCTACCGCCTGTTCTTCTTCGCCCAGTATTAACTAGGTTTTTTTTAAAGTTACACTTGTTTTATGGCTTAGTCTTTCATTTCCTTATTTGGTTCGCCTCTGTGGGCGAGTGGCATACACGCCAGTTTTCATGTTGCCAACTCAGTGCTCCCGGGTTTTATATCTAGACGGTTAATGTAGAAAAACAATTTTTGTACATGCCTCCGCACTCCGGGTGTTGAAACTTTGAAAAGCTACTTTTTTTAGAATCAGTGCATTATATGTAATGTGATTTTTAATAAATATTAATCATCCCAGCTTATAATAAAGTGTTAATCATTAAATACTATATTTTGCCTGATTTGTTATACAGTAATTGTGATTATACCCTGTATTTTTACAGTAACAATATTATGAATATACTTGGAACGAAGCAAGCACTTAGCGCCATCTATCACGACGACTTCGAAATTAAAAAAATGACGTTTAGGAGCACACAGTTTGGTTTGGTCTTTATTACGAGAGATAACTCTTTGAGTATTAGAATTTTGATAAGTAAAGTATATCATCATTTACACATTTTTCATAAATTGAAATACACGTATTATTACTGAAAGCTTACGATATCAGACTAGGCTTAGGACTCCTAATAGAGAATGCGTATATGCATTTCGGCCATTTTATTTATTAATTTCTTGTGAAAATTTAAATAAATATAATTATAAAATTGATTTTTCTTCTACGAATACTACTCAAGTAGTAATAAAACAACTCACGTGTAACATGGGCTTCGTGAGGGGTTCGTAATCAAAATAGTCCGTCACTAATGAAGCAACACCCTGCCACGTGTTAGTGCCGGTGTAGCAAAGCTTTGTTGGCCTGATTGTCGTGCAAACCATTTTCTTAAAGAAAAGGAAAATTATTATAATCGTTTAATAATTACGCTATGTAACATGTGGCGCCATCTAGTTCAAGATAAATAAATTAATTTCATTTTAGGAATTTAAAGTTGATAGAAATTTCAATCGAGAGGTCGCTTTTTATAAAGTGATCGGAGTTCGAGTGAAACGAGTTCTATTTGATCCCAAGGAGTTAGGCACGCCGCGATGAGGAGTTTCAAAACTAATGTATGATTTATATTGTTGGCTTGGACATAAAGACGGTCGCCGACTTCAAATCCAGACTCACCCACCACCTGTGACGTTGTCCCAAAATAAGCTCTGGGGAAGAGTGGGTCGGAAGTACTAAGTTGTCTAGATTACCCCAGTATTTGAAAATGCGTGAGGATTAAGCATTTAATAAATAAAAAAACCTTTTTTTAGGAGTACGGTGAAAACCGAACTTGTAGTCTAACAGTTAGATGACCACTTCAGCCCATGACCATAGCTTAGGAACACGACCAGCTCTAAACAATGAAAACTTATGTACGAATTATATCGTCGACTTGGACATAAAGACGGCGACGGGCTCACCACCTGTCACGTTGTCCCGAAAATAGCTTCGGTGGAAGGTGGGTCGAAGGGACTTAATTGTCTAGACAAGACCTCTGTCTACCCCTGTATTGGGAATTGCGTCAAGATATTTATATTTATTTATTTATTTTTATTTATAAAATATTGGATTTAATATAGGATATTTGAAATTTATTTAAAACCTGTGGTGTTAAAAAAGTGTAGTTTTCGTTGTGAAGAATTTATACTGGTAAATGTAGAAAATATATCCATTACATACATCCTTCTAACATAAATATTAGACTTTTCGAAATGTGTTAAAACTCTGACTTATGTTTCGTTAACTCACCTGCAACCCACACTCATTTGGAGCTTGTAGTAACAATGGTTTACGAAACTTGAAATGCAATTGGAACTGCCGTCGAAAGTTTTCAGCATAAGCAAGTAAAAGTCGTTCTTTATCAGTATTTGTATAATAACTTTTCGGAAAACAGGTTCTTGTTTCAAAAATTGGATCTTTTATTTCGGGCCAGCATAAATTGATAATTCCAAGTTCATAAATAGCGTTGATAAGCGATTCTTTGGTAAGGGGCTCTTTTATGTCTTTTAAGCCAAATATTCTTGGTGATATTTCTTTGAATTCAACTTCTTCACAGGGTCGTTCGAAAATTTGAGTAACTATATTTTCATTTATTTCGATTACTGGGTCCAAGGGCTCATAATCAGTTTTTTTCTCTAAAGAAAACGTCTCTGAAGCTAATTTCATCGTAGTCATATTAAAAACTTGTTATTTTAATATTTAAATAAAGTAATCAATATTTTTATAAATATATGTGCAATATAGCTGTAAAATAGTAATACTTCAGTCATTTCAGGAATTTTATTTTTTCAGTTGCTAAGTAACAGATTTATTGATTCTTTGCTACCGATTTACAAAGAATGTATAGGCACCGCGTGTTAACTTATTTATGCTTAAGTAGTGATTATAAATATATTCTTTCAATAATAAATATTGTACGAACGAATACCTAATTAAATAACAATAAAAGATAAACAGATAACAAGAAAAAAAGATTAAAGTATTTTATCACATTTTGTAAAAACTTTTGGTTTTTGAACGCTTCGTAATACGTAGATTTGTCTGGCATTGCAAATCAATGAAATTAATTTTTACTTTTGGAAAATTCTTTATAAAATAAGAATAATGAAAGAAAATATCTTCACGCAATTCCCAATACAGGGGTAGACAGAGGTCTAGTCTAGACAATTAGGTCCCTTTGACCCACCTTCTAGCACCTAGCAGATGCGTTGCCTCCCTTAGATTGCCCCCCCCCCATAATTGGGGGAGGAGGGGGTGTGGGCCACCGGTTACCTGCACTCACCAGACGAAACGCAGAAGTTTGTTAGACTTCTACTTCACGCCGGTATTCTGTGAGGTCGTGGTACTTCCCCAGTCGAGCCGGCGCATTCATGCAACAACAAAAGCTGATGCGTGGCTCTACCACTGTTAAACTTTGTTGATGGAACTCGGGTCTCTTGATTCAGATTTCGATCATCCACTTACTTAAAATTAAATATTTATAAAATGTAGCCAAGCTAGTACTAGTCCGTGCCTTTCCAGTTGCAGGTTCAAATGCTTCTCGGGACAAACATTTCTGTTAGAAATATCATCGTTTGTATACGAGTAATAAACGTTTATTTTTATTATTTTTTATCTATGTACATGTTTTAAAAGTACGGTTATCGTTACCTGGGCCAACCAAAAACGAAATGAAGAGAATCGCAATGTGAGATGTTTGTAAATTGATCACCACTAAAATAGTTAAATGCGTACTTCAATAGTTTGGACACGTTGAACAAATGAGTTAAGAAAATGGAGCCGAATGGAGAAGAAAATACCGATCATAAATATCGGTCGAAGTAAGCCGTGCCTAACTTTTGAAAACGATGTGAGCAAACTGCTTGAAGAGGGAGGGTCAAGATTTCTCCTAATACTCAATACTCAATAATTTATTGCATTCTCATGTGTGTACAGAGGGTTCTTAAAATAACATATTCGTATGAACATGAACCCGGATAGGGCACAGCAATACAATACCCACTTCAATAACCGGACGTGCGTGTATGAAGAATTCGATGAATTTGATAGAAGCGAAAGAACTATGTACGGCTTGCTTAGAGATCTGTTCTCTGTGTCTACCCCGTCAAGTGCTATGCGTGAAGCTATTTCTTTATTTATTTTATTATCTATCCATATATAGGTACTATACGTATACGTGATTTATCAACATTCTTTTACCAGATGCAGGAATTCTACTTTGAAACAAATATAAATTAATTTTTGATGAAATAAAAATCCTAATTTACTAACACTGTTACTCCGTATACTTTTTTGACTCTGACGTAACGTGATATTATTGTTATTTGTATCATATATTGAAAGTTTTTCAATTTTTTTTTGTGTTAGTGTTGGGTACATTTTGTATTAGTTAGGTGATCCCTAAATTTGACATATCAAACAGTCAATGTCTCAAACAGCTGCAACTGTCAAACTGTCAGAAAGTTGAAGTAGTTGCTCTCATCGTTCTTGTTCTAAAAATCTAAGACAGTTTTCAAATTAAAAAATATTACATATTTATTCTTATCTTCTTTTAATATTCGTATTATAAATGCTTCCATTATCACTACACTTGCTTTGTTTCGGTTAAAGTATAATAATTATAATACGCAATCTTATAACAATGCAATCTCGTACCTTTGTACCAGTAGTGTAACTAATCAATTAATATTTACGTAGTCCAGTTGCTTTTCGCGTTTCGACTTATCAAGTGCGTACTCTGTGAAAGGTCAAGTAATAATCAAGAATAATAATATCAAGTGAAAATGGGCAACAAATCATCATTATTACTACGAGAGGAAGAAATTGCTCAAATTCAAGAAGAGACTGGCTGTTAGTATTTTACTTATTGTATTGGTATCTTCATATCTTCAAAAATTTGTATCATTACATACAAAATTTTCAGGTTAATCAGATTTTTATAGTATCTCTATAAATTTACTAAACTGGGTGTTACTTTCGTTTTGTATAATATTAGAAATAATATATGGATCAAAGTTCATTGCTGTTATTGCTATTAAGTTGCTAAGTTTGTTTGTTGTAAGATTAATACAGCAATTTTAATGACTCAGTAGTCTAGCTGATTACCAGCTAGACTATTGCATCATAAAAATTTACCTTAAATTTTAAGCTGATGATTGCAGAATTGAAACCCACTAAGGGCAAACATTTGTGTAATAATTATGAATGTTTGTATGTGAAGTAGAAGTAGAAGTAGTATTTTATTTATGATTATATACAATTGGTAATTTATCTATATAGATATTTATATATATCTTATCAACAGAATTTGATTGTGATGTTACTAGGGGAGAATTACTCTGTAATAAAAATTAAATTATAAGGAACATAAAAGAAACATCAAATTTTATATGTCATTTGCTACAATACAGTATCCAATACTAAAATAACATTATTCTGCTTTCATTTATTTATTTATGTATTTTTTATTTTATCTTCACACACAATCCCTGACGGGATAGCCAGAGAGAACAGATTGCCAAGTGTCACGATCCTTACATACCTCTTTCCCTTCATTCAGATTCATCATTTTCTTTAGACATGCACATCGAGGTATCTGTGTACTCTTGACCCTCCCCGTCTTCGAGGAATTGGCCCTATCTCGACCCCTTTCAATATCAACTTTCGCACTATATATTTTCTTCACCATTCGGTCTTCGCTCATTCGCTCTATGTGCTCAAACCATCGAAGCACATCCTTCACCATTTTAGTGATAATGTCATCTTTCAAACCTACCATTTTGCGAATCTCTTCGTTTCTCCTCTCCACTGCATTCAACCTAATTTTATGCTTCTTCTGACATACCCAGGTTTCGTTGCCATATAACAAAGTCGGTACCAGCACTGCGTTATGTATCGCAAGGCGTACATTTTTCACTACGCCTTGCCTTTGGACTAACGCAGTCAGGGCACCATTGACCTTGTCTCTGGCAGCGACACGCCTATCCACATCTATATCACATCTTCCATCCTGGCTAAAAGCACTGCCCAAGTACACAACCTCACTCACCTGATTTAGACATTCCTTCTTTCCCATATTTCACACTTTGTTCTTTCTTCATCCCTTTCAAATAGTAGAACCTTAGTTTTATTAGCATTCAAATGGAGACCTTTATTTTCACATTCCTCTTTCATACACGTGACTAATGCCTGCAGTCCTGCCTCTGACTTTCATTCTATAAACAGCTGTCGAGATACAATATGAACAGCCAGGAGGACGTAACACAACCGTGTTTTACACCCATTTGGAGGTTAAACATGGGTGACAGGTCATGCCCTACCTGCACACAGGCTTTGCAGTCACAATAAAGCAATTGCACAGCCCTTAGCAGTGGGCCATCCACACCATACCCTGCAACAGTTCCCACATGTTCTTCCTTACAACCTTATAAAATGCCTTCTCAAGATCCACAAAGCACAGAAAGTCCTCTGGTTAGAAGCCAGAAGCTTTTTCGTACTCTGCTTTCATGCAATCTCTATTATTTTTTCCCATCCACCATCATACAGAGACATGTCAGGTATTGGCAAAAAAATTTAAAATCCTTGAGTTTTTTTTTTTTACTTTTTGTGTTAGTGTTGGGTACATTTTGTATTAGTTAGGTGATCCCTAAATTTGACATATCAAACAGTCAATGTCTCAAACAGCTGCAACTGTCAAACTGTCAGAAAGTTGAAGTAGTTGTTCTCATCGTTCTTGTTCTAAAAATCTAAGACAGTTTTCAAATTAAAAAATATTACATATTTATTCTTATCTTCTTTTAATATTCGTATTATAAATGCTTCCATTATCACTACACTTGCTTTGTTTCGGTTAAAGTATAATAATTATAATACGCAATCTTATAACAATGCAATCTCGTACCTTTGTACCAGTAGTGTAACTAATCAATTAATATTTACGTAGTCCAGTTGCTTTTCGCGTTTCGACTTATCAAGTGCGTACTCTGTGAAAGGTCAAGTAATAATCAAGAATAATAATATCAAGTGAAAATGGGCAACAAATCATCATTATTACTACGAGAGGAAGAAATTGCTCAAATTCAAGAAGAGACTGGCTGTTAGTATTTTACTTATTGTATTGGTATCTTCATATCTTCAAAAATTTGTATCATTACATACAAAATTTTCAGGTTAATCAGATTTTTATAGTATCTCTATAAATTTACTAAACTGGGTGTTACTTTCGTTTTGTATAATATTAGAAATAATATATGGATCAAAGTTCATTGCTGTTATTGCTATTAAGTTGCTAAGTTTGTTTGTTGTAAGATTAATACAGCAATTTTAATGACTCAGTAGTCTAGCTGATTACCAGCTAGACTATTGCATCATAAAAATTTACCTTAAATTTTAAGCTGATGATTGCAGAATTGAAACCCACTAAGGGCAAACATTTGTGTAATAATTATGAATGTTTGTATGTGAAGTAGAAGTAGAAGTAGTATTTTATTTATGATTATATACAATTGGTAATTTATCTATATAGATATTTATATATATCTTATCAACAGAATTTGATTGTGATGTTACTAGGGGAGAATTACTCTGTAATAAAAATTAAATTATAAGGAACATAAAAGAAACATCAAATTTTATATGTCATTTGCTACAATACAGTATCCAATACTAAAATAACATTATTCTGCTTTCATTTATTTATTTATGTATTTTTTATTTTATCTTCACACACAATCCCTGACGGGATAGCCAGAGAGAACAGATTGCCAAGTGTCACGATCCTTACATACCTCTTTCCCTTCATTCAGATTCATCATTTTCTTTAGACATGCACATCGAGGTATCTGTGTACTCTTGACCCTCCCGTCTTCGAGGAATTGGCCCTATCTCGACCCCTTTCAATATCAACTTTCGCACTATATATTTTCTTCACCATTCGGTCTTCGCTCATTCGCTCTATGTGCTCAAACCATCGAAGCACATCCTTCACCATTTTAGTGATAATGTCATCTTTCAAACCTACCATTTTGCGAATCTCTTCGTTTCGCTTCCTCTCCACTGCATTCAACCTAATTTTATGCTTCTTCTGACATACCCAGGTTTCGTTGCCATATAACAAAGTCGGTACCAGCACTGCGTTATGTATCGCAAGGCGTACATTTTTCACTATGCCTTGCCTTTGGACTAACGCAGTCAGGGCACCATTGACCTTGTCTCTGGCAGCGACACGCCTATCCACATCTATATCACATCTTCCATCCTGGCTAAAAGCACTGCCCAAGTACACAACCTCACTCACCTGATTTAGACATTCCTTCTTTCCCATATTTCACACTTTGTTCTTTCTTCATCCCTTTCAAATAGTAGAACCTTAGTTTTATTAGCATTCAAATGGAGACCTTTATTTTCACATTCCTCTTTCATACACGTGACTAATGCCTGCAGTCCTGCCTCTGACTTTCATTCTATAAACAGCTGTCGAGATACAATATGAACAGCCAGGAGGACGTAACACAACCGTGTTTTACACCCATTTGGAGGTTAAACATGGGTGACAGGTCATGCCCTACCTGCACACAGGCTTTGCAGTCACAATAAAGCAATTGCACAGCCCTTAGCAGTGGGCCATCCACACCATACCCCTGCAACAGTTCCCACATGTTCTTCCTTACAACCTTATAAAATGCCTTCTCAAGATCCACAAAAGCACAGAAAGTCCTCTGGTTAGAAGCCAGAAGCTTTTTCGTACTCTGCTTTCATGCAATCTCTATTATTTTTTCCCATCCACCATCATACAGAGACATGTCAGGTATTGGCAAAAAAAATTTAAAATCCTTGAGTTTTTTTTTTTTTACTTTATATAAATTGAATATTTTGAATTCCTAGGGCCATTTGGTATAAACTTTTAAAATTACTACTGCAATGATGTGATATATATTTTGGTATTTTCATGGGTTTAATAAAGCCTTTATACATGTAATATAACTAGTATAAATGTTTTCATGGGCTCATAAATGCTTTTATATATTATTATTTATTATAGTGAACCAAATAAGTGCAAAAAATTTATGTGTAAATTTATTCACTGCCTCAATCAAGGTCCTATACATGCATAAAAACTTAATTTGAAAATTGTGACAAATGTGCCAATTCATTGTAAACAATGGATGTGGTATGGACAGTAAGATAAAAATTTCTATAGTCTAAGTAATTATTATAGGTAGTGGATTTAATTGAACTGAGTTCACAGGATGGAGTTAGATTTGAATGTTAATTGGAAAGTAAGGAGGAATGGAAAGTAGATTAGAAAGAATAAGAATGTTTTATTTCCAGAACATGGTATGACATACAAAAATAAAATAATACAACAAGACTAAATTCCCATAAAATTGGTTGTTTTTTTATGTACTTGGATTCCGCAGGAAAAACTATAGCCAAATGTATGAAAGAATTATTCTACTTATCTATGTCAGATTAATTAGATAAGTAATGGATAAAGAATGTCGATGTATTTTTAAAATTTTATCACTTATACTTATTATTATAAAAGTATTTAATATAAAAGTATTATTAAGAAACTGTTATGCTGCATCACACAAACTTGTGTCAATAAATCATTACAAGAAACACAAAAAAATCAGATTATATTAGATGCAGAAGATTAGCGTATACTCTTAACTCATAAATATGACATATAATTATAAATTTTATATAAAATATTATGTATTATTCTAAGTATTATACATATTAATTTACAAGAAGTACTGGTCTATCTGCCTGTATTGCTGCCATTGTCACGGCTTTTTCCCTAATCTCTTTTTACGAAACCTACGAGAAGGGAGTGTATATACTTAATTTAATACTTGCTAATACCATACGGCAAGCATTATTCTTAGTTATGTGATATTAATTGTCGTGTGATTACGGCGTAAAAATATACTGTAAGCGGTGCTGAGGGAAAAGCCGTATACAATCGGTTACCGATAAATGGCAGGAGAACCATCTCGAAAAATACTAGACGAAAATTGAGCAGACTGGTGACGGACGGCTGCGTCTAAGGTACGAGCTGTCTGGTAATGCGATCGCCAAACTGCTTGCCAATCGTGGTAGATTATGCAATACCCCCCGTATATCAGAGTTCTAATACCTTCCTTTTGCAACGTTTGGCGATTTTGTCAAATCCTTTTTCTTTTTACGGGTCATTTAGTAATGTAGTAATTGTATGCTAAAATATTATTTTACTTTTTACAGTCACTCCAAATCAAATTGAGCGCCTGTACTCTCGTTTCACATCTCTGGACAAGAATGACTGCGGGACTCTCTCCCGCGAAGACTTCCTGCGCATACCGGAGCTGGCCATCAATCCGCTGAGCGAGAGGATAGTACACTCGTTCTTCGCGGAGAGCCACGACGACCGCGTCAACTTCTTGCAGTTCATGCGAGTGCTGGCGCACTTCCGGCCCATCAGGAAAAATCGGGAAAACAAGTTGAACAGTCGAGAGGAGAAGCTAAGATGTAAATTTACGCATATTTATAATTTTTCATTGATTGTTGACCATCAAATTGAATAGAAGTGATATGTTGTCAGGCTGAATTATATATTAAATAAATACATAGATAGGGAAAACATGACACACATTGCTCTGATGCACAATTAAGTAAATAAATCACTTATGAAATCAGAAACAACGAAGGTATCACAAACCGCCAGACCCGAGACCGATCGAATCTGGGATCTCAGAACTGCCGACTCTATGAAAACCGGTGTGTACGCCATTCGACCCCTGAGATCGTCAAACAAGTATAATATATTAGATATGTTGTTTGTCTGTTTTTTGTTTGTAGAAGCACTTTGATCCTTTGTTCTCTGATCATTAGATAAATTTAAAGACAAGGAATACTCTTTATATTTTTTTATGTCTTTTATACGGCATATGTTACTAGTAAGCCAATTTTTAAAAATAAATTGAGATGTGCTCTATGCATGCTACCTTAAATTTACGGCAGTTGAAAAAAAATCAATGTCAGATTGGATTGTTTTTTTTGCAACTAAAGTAATAACATTATGTACATAAAATAAATTATTGCCGCCTCCATAATATAATATAATCCTTGAGAGAAATGTCAAGATCAGTACCATTTAAAGTATAATTTTGGTTGTTTTCCATGTTTATAAGAAATAAATAAATAGTCGTTTTGACGTCCTCTGTAGACGAGTGGCGTATACGGGTTCGGTTCCTGGACGGGTCAATTAAAAAAAAACTCTTTCTATATTATCTCCACTCTGTGTGTTTGTGGTACCTTCGTTGTTTCTGATTTTATTATACAAGTGCTTCAGATGCTTACTTTGAGATCAGAGCAATGTATGTGATGTTGTCTCTATCTATACATGTATTTTTATTTATGTATTTATATATATTGTTATTTAATATTTTAATAATATGCTAAACATTTTACCTTATTAATACCACATTAAAAATGCTCAGTTTCCGAAAAACATGTTCTGCTCTTCCGTCGCTTTGTTCCATCCTATTTCTTTCAAAACACGACACTCGCAGCAGTTTTTTTTTACAACAACATCTAACTGATGACATAAAAGTTGTTGCAGAAAATAGTGTAGAGGTTTTTTTAAAATATTTCTTAACGACCTACCTTTTCCACGGTAGGTCGTCTCACATGTAAAGCGTTTGACTTCCATGATTATGACATTCATGATCTCCACGCGTGTCAAGGGTTTGACGTTTTACGGACCTGCTTAATTTCATCATTAAAATTAAGGTTTAACAGTGGTAGAGCAACGCATCAACTTTTGTTGTTGCATGAATGGGCAGGCTCGACCGGGGAAGTACCACGACCTCACAGAATACCGGCGTGAAGTAGAAGTCTAACAAACTTCTGCGTTTCGTCTGGTGAGTGCTACTTGCACTCACCAGACGAAACGCAGAAGTGGCCCGGAGGCCCATACCCCCAATTTTTTTGCTCTCTAAGGCTGGCAACGCATCTGCTATGCCTCTGGTGAGCGTGAGCGGATTTCGTCTGCTTTCGCAGGTATCGGGCCTCGAGGCAAGCCTCATTGCCCGGGCATCTTCTCAGGGGGCTGCTGCTCCCCCGGTCCTGGGTACCGCTTTCTGCGGTATATGTGTCGAGGTGTTGCGTAGAACAATTGCGTGTTGCGTATGCCTCTGGTATTGCGTGTGTTCATGGGCGGCGGTAATCACTTACCATCACGTGAGCCGCCTGCTCGTTTGCCTCCCTTTTGTATAAAAAAAAAATAATGTTAAGTATTATCTATAAATTATAATTGCCTTCTTTCCAGTCGCGTTTTCCATGTACGACTTGGACAACGACGGCAAGATCTCCAGGGATGAGCTGCTGGCCATCCTTCACATGATGGTGGGAGTTAACATCAGGTGAATATTTTCAAATATTTCTGATCTTTTGTAAGTAACGGCAACCTAAGTAGCACACCTATCTATCGCTATCCTTAAAAGTACCAGAATACGTTCAGTTTTTACATAAAAAATCATCAAAATTAACGTTTTCCCTAAAATTTTGCATGATTTCAACTTTCAGTCCACTTTCACTCGTCGTGGTGTTAAAAAAAAAGCAGTGACACTACTGTGGGAAGTTTTTTAAAAAGTTTCTACAACTATCCATTATTCTAAGATAGTACTTTAGTACCTGGAGATAGCACTCTCGTCTCTTGTCTCGGAATTCCGACCACCCAACCACACGGCTATCGTGACTAAATAAAAATAATATCGTGGCACAATCGTGGCACGTATAAAATTTCTTCACATTTCAATTTCAGCGAAGAGCAACTGACGAGCATCGCCGAGCGCACAATACTAGAAGCGGATGCCAACAACGACCAGATGATCTCCTTCGAGGAGTTCTCGCGCGCATTGGAGAGGACAGACGTCGAGCAGAAGATGTCCATCCGCTTCCTCAATTGACCTCCGCAGTCCTGAACCGCATGCCTCAAGTATATCCTGAGCGCTGTGCTCGTCGTCATCGTATATGGGCTCCTAACTAAGAAAATGAAATGATCAACACGATATTTCATGTGAAATCATTAATTTTTCTGCGTTAGTGTTTTATTGCTTCAGGGATAGTTTCAGGATTCAATTTTAATATCGGCGGTAAGAGCAGCTAGTATTAAAATTATTAAAAAAAAAAGCCTATCGCTTTTAACGGTTAGACCGTTTCGAGCATTTGGAAATTTTAGACTTAAATTTAGTTGAATATCGAATGTATTGTTGCATTTAAAATGCTACGTTTCATTAGATGACGGAATGTCACATGACAATATGTTTTATCGTATTATATGGTGTGAGGTATGGTTATAAGCTGCGACCAAAATGGATGTATGTTCTAATGGTATATGTATATGGTTAAGTGTAGTCTGTAGATGATTGAATTAAATTTAGTTATTTATTTAATGTTCTTTCATTTTAATCTATAAGTCACGATAGCCGAGTGGTTGGGTGGTCAGAATTTCGAGTCACGAGACCCGAGTTCGATCCCCATGTGGCAGGCTCGTACCAAGGGGTTTTTCAAAAACTTATGTACGAATTATGTCGTTGGCTTGGATATGTCCAAGAGCCCGTCGACATCTTTATGAAGACGGCGATGGACTCACCACCTTTCACCTTGTCCCGAAAATATCTTCGGTGGAAGGTGGCTCAAAGGGACTTAATTGTCTAGACTAGACCTCTGTCTACTCCTGTATTGGGAATTGCGTGAAGATATTTATTTCACTTTATGCATATTTTGCAGAAAATAATTTATATGTTTAATTATTTTCACTGGATTCAACCCACAATATTTATTAGCTGATTTTATTGAATAAAAAATTGACGTCTACGAAATTTCTTTGAATGTTCAAAGCAATAGTTAAACTTAGCTTGGATTACATAATACATAATAGTTACACTACAATAAAGTATGTTTTTTGTACTTGAAATATTTTTATTTCAAAGGTGTCATTGTGTTTATTACTGAACAAAAAATTTTTTTTTAAAAACAGGCAACCGGGAAAAACAAATTTCACGCCATTCCCAACACATGGGTAGACAGAGACATTTACAGAACTAGGAGGTCTAGACAATTAAGACCTATCGACCCACCTTTCACCGAAGACATTGTTCTTCTTTCTTTATTTTAAAAGCGGTACTTATCTCAACGGTATATATATATACCGTTGAGATATAATTAAAACAAAGAATTGAGATAAACATTTTATTGAATTATATAATTTACAGTATACAAAATATAACTACGCAGGATGAAGGTCGACATTTACAGAACACTATCCACAGAACCGCGCCCTACGTTGACGTATCATTGTTATATCTATCACAAATAAAAAAAAACTTTCCCACATTCATACAAGCTTATTGAGAAGCGTCGTGATAAAATAGAATTAATACTTTGCCGTGAATGTATTTTGCTATAGGAATTTAAGACTGATACAAAGAGATATCAATTTACTAGACTTCTATAAAAGAAAGAGTGGAAACATCATTTAAGAATAATTGATAGTATATAAATCCACAAAGTTGACGCAGAACCGAAGGATACATATTCATTACAATTTGTAAGGGATTTTAGCTGTAAAGGGTGTATTACATGGTTCTGGAAACAAGAAACATATAATTATTTCGATTTGTAATCGAAAAATAACAATTGAATCTTGAAAGAAATAAACGAGAAATAAGAATATATACGGTCAATGTCCTTACCCTCACTTTAGCAGCGAAACAGAGAAACCAACAAAATAGTTAACCAACAAGATATAGCGCAAAATAGTGGTACCATACAACCATATCAAACTTCATCAAAACAGACCAACAGACGGTTATATTCATTTCAGGTGACAAAGCATTGAGAGTCAAGTCCGCTTCAATCCCGCCACGTCTAGCTACTACCCCGCAGAAGTAGTCGAACAATAATTATTAGAACCTTTCGACTTTAACATCAGTTTAGCTATACTAAAGCTTATTGCAATTAAATCTTAGTTGGTAGGTATCAGCTCCAGAACCGTGGATAGTGAACACAGGCGTACCGCGCGTCAGCTCTTTGACAGTCATAAGACAAGTGGCAACTTTGGACCACTTATGCCGTGGAGGACACGGCCAACTTCTTCAGGTGCTCCATGAACACTTGCAGGGACACGTCGTCCGTCAGCACGGGCGCGCCGCCGTCCTGACAATTTTAAACAATATTGTAATTTTGTGAAAATTCTACAATTTATCCCATTACAATTAACATTTAGAAAAATATATAAAAATATGAATGTATAACAATGGCATAAATATAATGCTTTAAACATAACTCAAAGCTTCGGTGCATACTTGTACACATTCAATTTTTTAAACATATTTGTTTATTCTCTACTGCAAGGTGCAGCAGAGAATAAACAAATATATTTAAAAATCTGTGAAGGAACAAATGCGTACTTAATGGTAAAAGCATTCTCTGCCAGTCAACCTTAAGGCAATGAGAAAACATTGAAGGCGGTTACAAATAATAACAAATAAAACTGATGTATAAATTTTATTAGAGCAACCGGTTTCGCTTTACTGTATCTTCAGTGTTTTAATAATGTGAATATATATATATATATATATATATATATATATATATATATATATATATATATATATATATATATATATATATATATATATATATATATATATATATATATATATATAATAAATATCTTCACGCAATTCCCAATACAGGGGTAGACAGAGGTCAAGTCTAGACAATTAAGTCCCTTTGACCCACCTTCCACCGAAGATATTTTCGGGACAACGTGACAGGAGGTGAGCCCGTCGCCGCCTTTAGGTCCAAGCCAACGATGAAATTCGTACATAAGTTTTTGAAAAACTCATTGGTACTGCCACCTGGGGATCGAACTCGGGTCTCTCGACTCGAAATTCCGACCACCCAACAACTCGGCTATCGTGACTTTATATATATATATATATATATATATATATATATATATATATATATATATATATATATATATATATATATATATATATATATATATATATATATATATATATATATATACTTGCTCATGAAAATATACACAGTGTATACGACAAAAATTAGAACAGTTAGTAAGCAAAGTGCATGCAAAGTTCGAGTCAGCACTGACAAAGATCGAGTTTACTTTTAAACAAAGCCAGCATAAATGCTATTTTAAAGGTTAGTGTATTAGTACAGCACACAGTGCAACATTTTTCGTGTCTGCAATTTCTCTATAACTTTTCCAAATTAAAATATAGTATTGTAGTGAGACCTCCATGCTTTCAGAGAACTATTCGAATTCGAATAAACCTGTTTCGAATATGGGCTATACACAGTCAGGTCGTAAGTATTGTCACACAGTAAAAACTTTTCTTTTAGAATGCTGGCCATAAAAAAGTTTATTGGATTCGAATTTCGAATTGTTCATGAAAATAAAATACTTTTCAGAATTTTACTCATTTTTAAATATGGAGTGGACGCTTAAAGAAGACCGTGTTGCAGTTATTGCGTTGCATCGTTGCAGTTACGCGCCAATTCTAATTTTTGACGTACTGAAAAATTTGAATATAACCAAAAGAGTCGTTTATCGTACCATCAAACGATACAATGAAGACTAGTGTAGATGGCAGGTCAAGAAGTGGTCGCCCTCGGTCTGTTAGGACTCCAGCAGCTGTGAAGGCGCGAATTCAAAGAAATCACAAACGTAAGCAGACACTGTTGGCTCTTCAGATAGAGTTAAGCAGAACCACGGTGAAAAGGGCGTTAAAAGAAGACATAGGGCTTCGGGCATATCGAAGAAAAACAGGACATCGTTTGAATGCTCGTCTAGTGGACCTGAGATTGAAGAGATGCCGCGCTTTGTTGAAGCGGGACGCGGGAAAAAATATCAGGAAAATCTTTTTTCGGATGAAAATTTTTTTACCGTAAAAGAGAGCTACAACAAACAAAATGATAAGGTGTACGCACACAGTAGTGTAGAAGCGAGCAACTGTAGTCCGCGTGTCCAACGAGGTCATTTTCCATCCTCGCTCATGGTATGGTTGGGAGTTTCTCATTGGGGCTTAACAGAGGTACATTTTTGTGAGAAAGGTGTAAAAACGAATTTAGTGGTGTATCAAAATACAGTCCTGACGAACCTTGAGGAACCTGCCATACCATGTTCAATAACAGGCACTGGGTATTCCAACAAGATTCCGCCAGCTCATAGAGCGAAGAGCACACAAGACAGGCAGGCGGCGCGTGAAATCGACTTCATCCGGCACGAAGACTGACCCTCCTCCAGTCCAGATTTGAATCTGTTAGATTACAAGATATGGCAGCACTTGGAGGAAAAGGCGTGCTCAAAGCCTCATCCCAATTTGGAGTCACTCAAGACATCCTTGATTAAGGCAGCCGCCGATGTTGACATGGACCTCGTTCGTGCTGCGATAGACGACTGGCGCACAGATTAATGGCCTGTATTCAAAATCACGGAGGTCATTTTGAATAAACTTTAGTGTCATAAGAATCTATGTTTTATTAAGTTCATTTTGGTATATAAATGGTTACATAATGAATAAACTTGTTTCAATTATTTTATATCAAACATTTTACAGAATTTATGACCTGACTAGGTATATATCCTTATAACATTTTATCAGTTGTAAAAACTGTATAAACAATGACAGTTAGTTACCGTCATAATACGATATTAATTGAAAAATTACACGTATGTATATGCAAATTAATGAAAAAACAGACACACGACATTAATACAAACTGAATACATGCAAAGACAAAGATGTTTATTTAAGTTACCAGTGAGGGTAACATAAATTATGTAACATAATTGCGTAAAATGTTAATTTGTTAGTAACCCACAACCAAGAACCGACTGAATGAAATAAAAAAAAGTCTCTACCGCAGATGGAATCGGCATCGCCTGGCATTCGACGCAACGACGATGGAACAAAAAAAAACAAAACGTCAAAATCAAACCATCATGCTTGGATTGTGCTCACCAAACATGCAAAGATGGCATCATTAGAGTTAAAGTATATGCTTTCAGCAAAAAATTATGTGCTTCATAAATATTATTATACAGCATTACAAGTACATTCATAATATTAGATATATGCCTGAACATAGCCACGCTTGGCAAGCGAACGAAGAATCTTAATGGCACCTTAGAAGTTGCTAACTCACCGGTCAACTTAAATATAATATACTTTATTTCGAAATATTTATCCTATCTTCCGTACGCCATAACCGCATTCAGGAGCGACTTTCCTTAGTCGCCTCGAAAGAAACGGGGCGACATATAGGTTCTTAACGAATAAATCTGCTAAAATCAGCTCATATTTACATTTTAACATATTTATATGATCATCTAAATTAACTTTTAGCGATTAGAGATTAAAATGAAGAGCAACAACATCAAAACACGTGCTTCTATAGAACAGCTCGCTCAAGTTACAATGTAAGTAAACTCACCCCACCATACGCGTACATGTTGTTGTGTGTCTGCGACGGATTGACCTTCGACAGCAGGAATCTTGCCTATAAACAAAAATATTAGTTGAATTAGCTGCATTGCCGGAACACAAAAATTAACATGTGTTATGTGGTCAGTATAGCCGAGTTGGTTGAGAGATCGGAATTCGAGTCAAGAGATCAGAGTTCAATCCCCAGGGCTCGTACCAATGTTTTTTTTTAAACTTACGTACCTACGATTTATATCGTTGGCTTGGACATAAAGACCGCGACGGGCTCACCACCTGGCACGTTTCAAAAAATGTCATCGGTTGAAGGTGGGTCGAGAGGACCTCTGTCTACCCCGGTATTGGAAATGGCGTGAAGATACATTTTTTGTTTTTACCACGAGTCAAATGATATACACCAATATCAATCCTTATTAATTTCTCCTCACCCCATCCAATACTTAGGTTTCTCTTTGAAAAAACAGGGGAGTAAACCCCGGTTTTTTCAAAGATTTCAAACTTATGTACGTTTTATTTTGTTAGCTTGGACATAAAGAAAGCGACAGTCGCACCACCAGTCTCGTTGTCCCAAAATAATGTCTTCGGTTCGGAAACTTAATTATCTGGACATCTGTATTTGGAGCATTGAAAATAGCGTGATGATATTTTTTTACATATTAAGACAATATTATCAACAACGCATTTTGTTAAAGATTTTGAAATTGAATATTATTAAACTCTACAACACATACATAAATGAAAAACATACATAACCTTAAAGATCATACGGTTAAAAACCATAGTTTGAATTACTATTTTGGATAATTTAACATTAGTATGATTAGTATTTACGTATAAACGTCTATTTTAATTATATTATTATACTGAAGCCTTAAAAATTTTGCTTGAGCTTTTGTAAATAGAAGTAGCAAATACTTTGTACCATAAATGATTCACACATAGTTCCGGATGTTTTAGAACGATCGTCACACAGTTACGTATCTTTAAAAATTCAAACTTTATAATTTATTATTAAGCTTTCGTAGACATTTAGATTCGAAATCCGAACCTAACTTTCACATTCTCATATAAAGCGTAGTGTACATCACTCTATAGCACACGCTATAAAGCAGTGAAACACGTAAATTTTTAACGTTAATTTCGATTAAAGTCAAATCGATTACGGCGCCCGCATGTTCATGGTGAAAAGTACAAAACGAAACGAATAAAAATATTTGTATTTAGAAAACGATAAGATCGCATGCCGCAGTATGTTGCGGCGTGCACTCTTGACCGTCGTCGTCCTCTCATGTACGTTACGTGAATCGGTATACGCTCACAGTGAGAAAAAACAGCGCTTAGCGATAAAAGGTTCCAATAGAAATCATATTGTAAATAATTATTGATGCAACGGTCGCGCGATGTAGTTTACTTAATTGTAGGTGGATTATAATGTTGAAATAAATGAGTGTTTTTTTTTGAAGGTGTTAATGATATTGCAGATCTGATATGCGTGTTGTTGCTGAGCGGAGTGCAAAAGGACGACTTGGACGTAAACACGCTACGGAAACTGCAGCAGCGTAATGTAAACATACATGATGCGAACAATGAGTAAGTTTGCGGTTGAATATGATGAAATTATTAACATAAAACCGTGAAATATAGATTTCTTTGTACATGCGTTGGTTGAGTATGTGATGGTATTGAGAGTTGTATCTTTTTAATTATATTGGATGTGAGTTGTTATCAACTAAAATACACTGGAAATATTTTATATGAATATAATATCTTACAGGGAATTACACAGAGATTGCCTCCGCAACAATAGTGTAACCATTGCAAAGGCGGCAGAAACGATAAAAATGTTACTAAGCACTACTACTATACAACTACCTGTTAAAGAATTAAATAGTAAGTTACCTAAATACTTATTACCTAATAATAAATAAAATAATAAATATCTTCACGCAATTCCCAATACAGGGGTAGACAGAGGTCTAGTCTAGACAATTAAGTCCCTTTGACCCACCTTCCATCGAAGATATTTTCGGGACAACGTGACAGGTGGTGAGCCTGTCGCCGCCTTTTATGTCCGAGCCAACGATATTAATTCGTACATAAGTTTTTAGAAAAACCCATTGGTACGGCCACTTGAGGATCGAACTAGGGTCTCTTGACTCGAAATTCCAACCACCCAACCACTCGGCTATCGTGACTTATATAATAATAAATTTGATGATTGTCATAAGGTAAAGGCAGAATTTCCCACTCACTTTCATTACGTAGGTTTCATAAGGGACGAGTAACAGAAAAAAGCTTTGAAAGTGGAACCGGCCAACGATAGGAGTGGGATATCTCGAACAATTTAATTAAATTATAAATATTTTTTATAGTCATTAATTATCCTTTCATCCTCTCGCCTAGCATGGCGATTATGGCAAACCCTCTCTACAAGAGAATCTTAACCCTGCAGTGAACTTTTACATGCCGTTATGTATGTATTAAATATTCTTAAATGTTTACAAATATTTTCAGAAAATTCCGAAGATAATATAAGATTACAAAATTTAGTTAATATGCAATACCAGAACTACGAACCAGAAATTGGAAACGATGTAATCGTAACTCGCGGCAGAAGAACTGTTACTACCGAAACGAGTTTCGTGGAGCCGACCATTTTGCAGTTCAATAAAGACAATAATAACGAACAAATTGAAGATTCAGTAGGAAAACCAAAATTACAAAATGTCGTTAACTTTTGGCAAAATCTCGTTATGAGGAACAAAAAGAATACTACTAATAATTCAATTATAAAAATCTCAAGTGATAATAACAATCTTTCAACCGATATAACAAAAACTTTCAGTAGTATACCAAAAACGCAAACTGAAGTACAGCCAGTAAATTCTAAAGTACGAATTGATAATGATTTGGAAAACACAAACATTGTCGAAGGTGGATATTTAAACAATATGTTATCTGAATACATTTCAAAACAGACAACGACTCTAGATAGGAGTACGACAACAGAAAAAAGCTACGAACTTGGTACTGAAAAAGTCTTAACTGATGACGACACGGACATTTTTAATTATCTTTTGAATAACAATAATAAGGAAAGTAGGGAAACACATAACATAAACGCACATCTAAGCAAATATTCTTATGAAATAAATTTCTCAAGAGGTCCGCACAAAAAAATTCAATACAACAAAAATCGTCACAATTCATTTGAAGATGATGAACTGAAAAACATCTTCATGGGTGATTTTGAAGATTTGGAATCTAATAATGATTACGCTGGCGACAAACCAAGTACGAAACTGCTTTATATTTCAAGAAACATTAAAAACGGTAAACATGGCGGACAAAGACCAAACGACATCCAGTCTATAATGAAACCTAGAAATTCTGAATTAATTTATAATAATGAGCGATCAACGAGCACTTTACCGTCCGCTGTGATTGAAAAAATTGCGGAAAACGTTAAAACTTTAATACTGAAGGACTTACATAGTGAGATTGGAAAAGTTAATAAAACGAAATCACAAACAGCTTCGACAATATCATCAGAAACAACAACAGGTAAAATTTATGTACATAAATATATAATTTAAAATAAATAAATAAATATCTTCACGCAATTCCCAATACAGGGGTAGACAGAGGTCAAGTCTAGACAATTAAGTCCCTTTGACCCACCTTCCACCGTAAATTACAAATTATGATAAAATTCGCAGCTTTGAAAAATACCAATAAAATACAAACATATTGATGACATATAAATTTCTTCAACCTATACCTATATCACACATCAGCAGCTTGGACATTTACTGGATGACTTTTTAGTTTTAATCGTAATAAAAAAACTCAAATTCATTCTTTTATTTCAGAAATTACGAGTACAACTCTCAAACTGGTAACCGAGAAAAAGTTAGAAAGCTCGCACGTAATTGAAAAGATAATGGAATTATTACAAAAATATAGAAATGACAATGACAGCAGTGTATCGTACACAACAAAACAAAACAGTAAAATAAATGAACTTCATAGAACTCCGAAAGTAGTATTTCCACCTCTGCTACCGCCAATAGATAATTACGCCATGAAACCGGCCAAATACTTACCTCATTTAAATTTTCCAAACAAAGTAGAGCATCTAACAAAGAAAATAGCGAGATCGCAACTAAGAAACCCCAAGAGAAAACCTTTTAATCCCATAAGAAACCTACCGCCAGCTGTCAATTCAGTTGATACTGCAAATAATTTCAGAACGAGGCCAATAACTATTCAGACGAATTTGAATGAAATACCGCCATTAAGTATTCCAGTATCGAATCCTCTAGAATTGGTGAGCCAGAATATAATCACGACTCGTCCATACCACCGAAATATTGTAAAAAGAAAAAATAAATCAAGAGGTAATAAAAATTATAACAAATTGTATAAAGGAATCCGATCTCAAAAAGAAACTTTCACACCAGAGATAAATCAAAAGCATGAAAAAAACTATAATAAAGATGTGATAACATTTCGAATTAGCGACGATAGTAATGAAGGTAATTCTAAAAAAGAAGATGAAAACAAAATCAAAAACTTTAATTCGGATACAAATGACGCTTATCGTTATCGATTTCGTTCTCGAGACAACATTCAACGATTTCACGAGAAGCTGGAAAAATTCCACCCAAATACAGATAACGAAGATGCTGAGAAAGACGACTGCTGCGAAGACGAAATATTCACAAGAGAGCAACGGCCCCTCAACATAGTCAACCGGCGCGACGACACATCATTCAAGAACTTGATAAAGACTCAACAGAGAGTGACAAATATGTTGGAACGAATGTTAGCTAGAGCTAAAGGGGAACAACCACTAAGCGTGGAAACAACGTGATGCTGTGATGCGATTTTAAGAATAGCTAAATAAATAAATTATTAAGCCTGAATACGTTTAATTAACCTTCAATAATTTGAATTTGAATACTCCGGAGTGTAACCTTATCTCTTGGTGGAACCTTATATTTTAAACAGTTCAAGCTCCCTTTTACGTATATTTAATTATTTAAATTGATTTGGATAAATTTGTTTTTGTGCATTCTGTGAGAACTTTGGTTGGCTAGAACCAAGTACGAGATCGCATTTGAAAAGAAAACGAGTAGCGAGAAGTAGCGACTTCGAATTCAAAAGTTCAACGG
Source organism: Sericinus montela (assembly GCA_029286605.1). Taxonomy (NCBI): domain Eukaryota; kingdom Metazoa; phylum Arthropoda; class Insecta; order Lepidoptera; family Papilionidae; genus Sericinus; species Sericinus montela. The sequence continues at coordinate 6,157,109 of JAGSMR010000007.1, read as the reverse complement.
TATTATTGTTTCAGGGTCTTGGAGATTGTTGACCACTTCATATTTTTAAATTTATATTTATTAATTTTATATTATTTAACTAATACTGTAATATACGAGGAAGTAACGAATATGCCAAAACATAGCGTTGCAGGGTCAAGGTACTTATTTGATTATTGGAATGCTTAAGTATTCTTAAAAATAGTAAACAGCAATAAAAGTAAACATGTAAAATTCCCTAGCGGCGATAGGCTCACTACCTGTCACAATATTTTCATGCCATTCCCGATACAGGGGTAGACAGAGGTCTAGACAATTAAGTCCTTTCGCCTCGCCTCTACCGACGAAATTTACGGCACAACGTGACAGGTGGTGAGCCCGTCGCCGTCTTTATATCTAAGCCAACGATATAATTCGTAGATAAGTTTTTGAAAAAACCCATTAGTACGAGCCTTGGGGCTCGAACTCGGGCCTCTTGAGTCGCATTCCGATCACCCAACCACTCGGCTATCGTGACTTTAGTGTAAAGTGGGTGGAAAGAAATAAAGAAATATTTACTGCACACGATACGCACTACGCAAACAAATATAAATAACTTAAGCTTGGAAAACTAAACAACGATGGAAGGAACGCTAAGGTCAGAAAAGTAATTTGTTGTCTATACCTCTGTTTACCTTAGCATTGAGAAAATGCGCAAGATTATTAGATTTGGAGGATTGAAACGCTGTAAGAAAAATAAGATGAGCTTAGCAAGCTTTGGTAAGTAGCCTGACATTTAGACAATTTAGTCCTTTCGAACTGCATTTCACCGAAACTTATTTTGGGACAAGGTGACAGGTGATAAGGCTGCCGACGCCTGACGATGTCCAAACCAACGATGTGAATAGTTGAAGTGGTCTCGAATCCTGAAAATGGAACTTGACTCATATTCGTTATTTATTAATTAGACTATCTTTTCTCTCTCTCTCTTGACCGATTAATAAATATATTTATGCATGGTTACTGTTCACACGCTGCTCTCGCAGCGAGCGCGCGCATGTATCGGGAGCGGCTCTGCAGGATCTCCCGCGCACCGCCCACCGACGCACGCACGCACGCACGCACGCACGCACGCACGCACGCACACACGCACGCACGCACACACGCACACACGCACGTACCTGCGAGCCGCCGTGCTCGGTGTCGATGTAGCGCGGCACGGGGAAGCGGCTCTGCAGGATCTCCTGCGCGCCGCCCCCGGCGCACGCACGCACGCACTCACGCACACACGCACGCACGCACGCACACACGCACACACGCACGTACCTGCGAGCCGCCGTGCTCGGTGTCGATGTAGCGCGGCACGGGGAAGCGGCTCTGCAGGATCTCCTGCGCGCCGCCCCGGCGCACGCACGCACGCGCACGCACGCACACACGCACGCACGCACGCACACACGCACACACGCACACACGCACGTACCTGCGAGCCGCCGTGCTCGGTGTCGATGTAGCGCGGCACGGGGAAGCGGCTCTGCAGGATCTCCTGCGCGTCGTCCACCGGCGCACGCACGCACGCACGCACGCACACACGCACGCACGCACGCACACACGCACACACGCACGTACCTGCGAGCCGCCGTGCTCGGTGTCGATGTAGCGCGGCACGGGGAAGCGGCTCTGCAGGATCTCCTGCGCGCCGCCCCCGGCGCACGCACGCACGCACGCACGCACACACGCACGCACGCACGCACACACGCACGTACCTGCGAGCCGCCGTGCTCGGTGTCGATGTAGCGCGGCACGGGGAAGCGGCTCTGCAGGATCTCCTGCGCGCCGCCCCCGGCGCACGCACGCACGCACGCACGCACGCACGCATCGCACGCACGCACGCACGCACGCACGCACACACGCATGTACCTGCGAGCCGCCGTGCTCGGTGTCGATGTAGCGCGGCACGGGGAAGCGGCTCGCAGGATCTCCTGCGCGCCGCCCCGGCGCACGCACGCACGCACGCACGCACACGCACGCACGCACGCACACACGCACGTACCTGCGAGCCGCCGTGCTCGGTGTCGATGTAGCGCGGCACGGGGAAGCGGCTCTGCAGGATCTCCTGCGCGCCGCCCCGGCGCACGCACGCACGTACCCGCGAGCCGCCGTGCTCGGTGTCGATGTAGCGCGGCACGGGGAAGCGGCTCTGCAGGATCTCCTGCGCGCCGCCCCGGCGCACGCACGCACGTACGCACGCACGCACGCGCACACGCACGCACGCATCGCACGCACGCACACACGCACGCACACGCACGTACCCGCGAGCCGCCGTGCTCGGTGTCGATGTAGCGCGGCACGGGGAAGCGGCTCTGCAGGATCTCCTGCGCGCCGCCCCGGCGCACGCACACGCGCACGCACGCACGCATCGCACGCACGCACGCACGCACGCACACACGCACGTGGCCTGCGAGCCGCCGTGCTCGGTGTCGATGTAGCGCGGCACGGGGAAGCGGCTCTGCAGGATCTCCTGCGCGCCGCCCCCGGCGCACGCACGCACGCACGCACGCACACGCACGCACGCACGCACACACGCACGGCCTGCGAGCCGCCGTGCCGGTGTCGATGTAGCGCGGCACGGGGAAGCGGCTCTGCAGGATCTCCCGCGCGCCGCCCCGGCGCACGCACACGCACGTACCCGCGAGCCGCCGTGCTCGGTGTCGATGTAGCGCGGCACGGGGAAGCGGCTCTGCAGGATCTCCTGCGCGCCGCCCCCGGCGCACGCACGCACGCACGCACGCACGCACGCGCACACACGCACGCACGCATCGCACGCACACACGCACGTACCTGCGAGCCGCCGCCGTGCTCGGTGTCGATGTAGCGCGGCACGGGGAAGCGGTTTGCAGGATCTCCTGCGCGCCGCCCCGGCGCACGCATCGCACGCACGCACGCACGCACACACGCACGCACGCACGCACACACGCACGTACCTGCGAGCCGCCGTGCTCGGTGTCGATGTAGCGCGGCACGGGGAAGCGGCTCTGCAGGATCTCCTGCGCGTCGTCCACCGGCGCGCGCAGCAGCTGCGCGAAGCTCTCGTACTCCGGCATGTCCTGGTAGCGCAGCGCCCGCCACTGCGCGATCGTCTGCACAGGAATTTTCATAAGATAAATCCCTGCCCGCTAGTTTGTCAGAAATTTATAACATCTTGCTTCAACAGACTGAATAAAAACATCATAAGGAAACCTGGCCGACCCAAACAACCTCGCATCATCAGCAGTGTTGTACTAACCCAGACTCCTGCTAGGCAACAAGTTGACAAATAGGCCAAAAAACTCGAGGAAGTATGTTTCGAAATTTCTCGTAATAAAGCTAATCGATAAAAGTTTCGTCTAAGATTGTCGATCTGCTTACCGAGCGATACATAAAAACTGTCCTTATTTGAGAGGCCTATGTCCTACAATAGAATTTAACAAGCCGTTAACTAAAAGAATTCTTTATGCATATATTGACTTTTGACTTAAAGTATGTGGTCAAACCTCTCCGTGGTATATGAGGATTTGGAAGAACGTGTCCATGAGCAGAATGCGGTCGGGCTGTATGGAGGAGGTGTCCAGCAGCACGGGCTGCGGGGGCCCGCCGAACGAGTACGAGTACAGGATGGGCTGGATCATGATCAGCGACTGCGTCAGGTCCTCGCGCATCAACATATGCCTGCAAAACATATTTTCTACTTATATGGTGTTCTACGCCCCAAGCTTCCTATATATCAGAGGTAGATTGGCATACAAATGAAATAAATCATTATTTATTATTTACAGAATATTTTTTATCATGCAAAGATATTTTTAAATCTTTGGGATGAACATTTCCTCCATTTATTAAGTAGATTTTTTATCTTCACGCAATTTCCCGTATCAGGGTAGACAGAGGTCTAGACAGTGTAGTCCTTTCTACCTACTTTGCACCGAAACTTATTAGGGACAGACGGGGAGCCTATCACGTCTTATTGTTGAAGCTAACAGTACAATTTAATAACATACGTAAAAATAGATAAAGACTCATATATACGTGTAAACGTGATGACTGGTGCCCAAACATTCACATTTATCACACAAATGTTTGCCCCTAGCGCATTCGAACCCGCAGCTGTAAACTTAGAAGGCGGGGTCACTACCAAATTGAATATCGGGTCATCAACTATAAACTGTAATAGGCACTGAATTAGTAACATATATATATCTTTAGTACTGACACATATATCGAACACATTAGGCAAGCAAAACATAGTTACAATATAATATTTATCGAATTTATAAAAGAAAAAAGTGTATAAGGCGAGTGTGAATGGAAGTGTAGGAAGGGGAAGACCTAGGCGGACGTTTCGAGACCAAATCAGGGACGTCCTGAAAAAAAGCCAGGTCAAGAGTACCTTAAATCGAAGAGAATGTATGAAGGGAATAATGAAAGTGGATGAAGCGAAACAAGTATGTAAGGATCGTAGCAAGTGGCAAGAAGTGGTCTCTGCCTTCCCCTACGGGAAAGAGGCGTGAATATATGTATGTATGTATGTATGTAATAAATAAATGACACGGGATAAGGATTGCTCATGACATGCTCATGATGATGTGCAATGTACCTGTAGAAAGTGGTTTCATCGGGCGAGTTGTTGAACACCTGCAGGAACTGCGAGCGGCGCAGGTGGTACATGAACTGCGGGTACAGGCTGAAGTTCTCCGACAGACGGAAGCTGTTCGGATCGTCCTTGGCGTATTCGCCGAACTTCTGACACTGCCGAGCAAACCAATATCATTCATTTGATAATACTACAACTTATCTAATCTATTCCTGAGATCAAATAGTATTGCAGAAACGTCTTTTAAAAATATACATACTAAGAAACTTCACAGAAGAGCAACCGGAATACTCTTAAATTTATTTTTCTTTGTAAATATCCTTCTTTTGTTTTTGTTTATTAGTGTATTTCATTCATTTATTAATTTCATTAATTTATTCAAGAGCAAAGCTATGTAAGAATAATACTGTAGTTCACTGACTGTTTAGTTTCAAATGTCATGCAGAAAAGTACCAATACATATATCAATGTAGATTAGAACACAGTTATGATTTTATTCATCAACCATCCTAGACGACATCCGTGGACGAGTGACGCGCACACCGCCTTTCAAAGAGTCGTCATCTCTGAGGTCCCGGGTTAGATTCTCGGACGAATTGATGAAGAGAAAGCAATTGAGTGTTTGAGGTGCCTTCGTTGTTTCCGATTCCATAATACAATTGCTTTAATTGCTTACTTTGGGAATAATGTACATGATGTTGTCCCTAACCTACGTATATATTTAACATTTCTAGCGTGACGAGTGGCAACCTAGTACAGGCAAACGCTGTGTAGGACGACCCCCCACGAGATGGAGCGACGACTTGCAAAATGTTGCAGGAGGTCGATGGATGCAGGTGGCCGGGGACCGTTCACTGTGGATAGTTTTAGAGGAGGCCTATGTTCAGCAGTGGACCCTTGACACAACCAGTAAGTATTGCTATAGCAACCCCAAGTTATTATTATTCCCCTTTGTGCCAAATCAATCTCAGTGCCCATTTCATCCAAATCTATACAGCCGTGTCGTGATTGTGTGACAAACATCCCACCCATCCACCCATTGGTCCGTATGGCTGGGGCACTCACGAGGCGGATGAGCATGCGGTCGAGCCAGCGCAGCACGTCGGGCCCGTCCTCCAGCTCGGCGCGGTACACCACCAGTCTCGCCATCACCACGGCGGCCGCCTCCTGGTCGAACCCGGCCGCCACGTGGTGCAGGTTCGCCGCCGCGTCGCCCCAGCTGTATGGTATCCCATGTGGCTATTATTTTTTTTTATTTTCACGCGCATTTCACCAATACAAGGGTAGATAGAGGTGTAAACAATTTAATCATTTCGACACACATATCACAGGTGGAGTTTATTTTGGAATAATGTAACGGGGAGGTGAGACCATCGACATATCAGAAGATTGATTGAAATATTATTGTTATAAAACGGTGTATAGTGGGTCGAAAAGACTTTATTATCTAAACCTGTTCCGTCTCCTAGTATGGGAAATAGCGTGAAGTAAAAAAAAATACTTTTTGACGACTCTGCGGACGTTTGGTGTGAGAAGTAACTTTGAATATCGCAATGCTACCGACAGATGGCGGGATATCCATCGTGAAAAAGTAAGCAAACTGATAACGAGCAACAGCGTCTAAGGAGCGATGTTTCAATATCATTAAGTCAATAAGTAACAGCACAAATAACTACATATTTATTTAAGTACTAATTATTAATCAGTTTCATTCATTTAAAAAACAAATCTATGTCCTTCCCACCAAAGAAAAAATAATTCTGAGATTTAATGTAAATAAATATCTTACTTAAAAAACATACAATAATCACGACATGACGACCTCCGTGGACGAGTGGCGTAAACACCGGTTTTCAAGATGACGCCATCTCGAGGGCCCGGGTTCGATTCCCGGGCGGATCAATGAAGAAAAATCACTTTTTCTACATTTTCTCGGATCTGAGTGTTTGTGGTGCCTTCATTGTTTCCAATTCCCATACCACAAGTGCTTTAACATATTACATTGGGATCGGAGCAGTGTATGTGATGTTGTCCCTTTCTATATATGTATTTAAAGAAGTATTAAAAAATATACAATTATAGTTTAGCAGCTTTCTTTGAGAAATTGAACCCTCAAATTCAGCAGTGATGTGCGAACATTAAAAGGTAATTTTTTTATAAAGTCTGCACAAGCAACGCCGGGCGCAACGGGTGGTGGAGTGCGACTGACTTGCGCGCTACGGTGGTGACGCGCACGCGCCGCTGCCCGCCGGAGTGCTGGTACTGCGTGATGAGCTGCACGCAGCCGCGCCCGCCCGCCGCCGCCGCCGCCTGCTGGCTCACCACCTGCAACACTCCGCCACTTGTACACCCGGCCACCAGCGCCAGCGTTTATGAGCATTAAGAGTCATGATAGTCGGGTGGTTGGGTGATCGGAATTCGTGTAAAGAGATCCGATTTCGATCCCCGGGTGACAGGCTCGCACCAATGGTTTATAAAAAGAACTTAGATACAATTTATTTCGTTGGCTTGCAAATAATGACGGCGACGGACTCACCACCAGTCACGATGAGCCAAGGTCAACGTTGCAAGGTGGGTCAAAAGTCCTTAATTGTCTAGACCTCTGTATTGGGAATGGCATGAATATTTTAATTTATTGTTTTTATTTCACCATCTAATCATGGAACAATCTCTCATTAATTCAATAAGTAAAAGTTCAGCATGAGTTACATGCCATATTTTCACAAAAATTTAAGATTGTCTGGAAGAGATCATTCTTTAGTGATAAGACCACCTTTTTGTGCATACATATCTATTAAGTTTTCTCTGTATTGTATTCATTCCTTGTATATGTGTGGTGTACAATAAAGTATATAAAAAAAAAGCTTTTTCATTTAGTTACAATATGATCACCTCAAAGAAAATGGCCATAGTGGTGCTGGGTGTGAAAGTGCACATCTTCCACTGGCAGGTGTTGCCCATGCCCACCTCCTGGTCCGACACGCACGGGCCTTTCACGTTCAGGGACACGCACGAGCCGATAGCGCCCGTGACTGGAAACAACGCGAAAACCACGTTAAAATTATACCTAGATAATTATACATACATATCAACATCTATAAGTAATAAACAAACAAATATCTTCAAGCAATTCCCAATACAGGGGTAGACAGAGATCTAGTCTAGACAATTAAGTCCCTCCGACCCACCTTCCACCGAAGATATTTTTGGGACAACTTGACAGGTGGTGAGCCCGTCGACGTCTTTATGTCGAAATCATCGATATAATTCGTACATAAGTCGTTTTTGTTTAAACGTTTTGTTAACCATTGGTACGAACCTGCTACTTGGAGATCGAACTCGGGTCTGTCGACTTGAAATTCCGACAAACCACTCAGCTATCGTGACCTTCTTAATCTTAAGAATTAAATGCTGAGAATTCCGTTAGCTTAATATCAATGATAGTATTGGAGTAAATTTCCAGACATGTAAGAAGTTACAACATTATTTCCCGTGGATGCCGAAAGAGAAGACAAGGGAAATATCATAGACTACCGACAGACGCTGTGATAACCATGACAAAAAATATCACACCAAAACGCAACAGACGGTAATAGGCAACAGATTCATATATACTATGATTCTGTCCATCCCTTTACCAAGAATAGCGATTATGGCAAATCCTTCATTATGGGAGAGACGTGTCTTGCAATAGACTTTTACAGACCATTATAGTGATATGATGATAATTTTAAAATGTTTATTTAAATTGAGCAAGTGTTGAAAAAGTGTTTTCTACATTGACTTAACCGGGAATTGAACATGGGACCTCACTAATCCATGGAGTTTTTTCAAGACAGGAGACAATTTTTTTAAGAAATATTTTATTTGAAATGACAACTTACTTTTAAGTTCCCGGCTGCATTTAACTTCTAAACTACCATTAAAGGCCATCTTGTAATCTCCTTTCTGATCTTTTGCAAACACTCTTTGGAATGTTTGTTTGAACAATGATGAATTGAAGGAATCACCCATCACCATGTGACCACTGGAAATATCAAAATTTATTCATCAACATTTTTAGTAACTATCTAAAACTGTTAAGATTATCTGAACAAGTTCTATAACTACTAACTTTGACGAAATTTAAGATATTTGATGTAAAATTTAAGATATGTGATAAATATTTCTTTTAAATATATATGACTTTAAATTTCTAAGTCTAAATATTGACAGAATTTAAAATTAAATGTGCCGCAAAAAAATACACAAATCTGAATTATAGGCAAAATGGAAAATGTAACATAGCAATAAAGATTGAAATACAATTAAGCAAATATAACTAGAAAGACTAACCCAGTTGAATTACAGCACTGTTTCATCTCCATTAAACCTGTTTGATCCAATGCACAAGAGTAAATGTCTATGGAATGGCCATTTGTAGCGGCCCTTAATGAAAGAGCTTCATAGTGCTTGATAGCTTTTTTCATATACTTTGCATTGTCTTTATGTATATCATGATGAGACCGAATAGGTTGCTTAAGTTCATCATTTACAACTTGACCAGGGCCTTGAGAACAAGGTCCTCCAAGGAACATCATGATTCTTGCTCCAGTATTTGGATAGGTGACCTCCAACAACCCTACAGCCAATGATAGTGCGACCCCACTACTCCGTAAAGGTCGTTTTCCTACACCTAGAGGCCAAGGATCCCTACCAAGCTCACTTAGCAAATCTGTTAATGACATATCACATTGTTTGACTGGCTGTAAGAAGCGGTGTGCAGGGGGCTGCGTTGCAGGTACTCCCGGTCTCCCTTGAGGATTTGGTGCATTTACTCGACCAATTCCTAGCTGTTCTTGTATTTGTTTTGCAGTCAAATCTTTGGTACCTTTGAAGACATAGCACTTTGAAATTCCTTCTGTGCCTGTAAAAATATCAAAAACATGTTTACAATGAAATTGTGTATTATATTGATACACAACTGTACAATAGCATTGCAATATGTAAACACTGCAAATTTGTTCTGTATATTATAATTATATACAGTTACATAATTTAATTGCTTTATATATTAATAACATTAATAACAAGAAATAGTAAAATTACATGGTTAGGCAATTAATAGATAATAAAGAAATGTTTATTTGATTTCTTTCACAATTTATGCTTTAAATTTCTATAACAGCAACACAAGCTCTGAAAAAAGGGCTATTATCTAAAAGTAATTTAATCATATTGCATTTTTTTCATTCAGCATATATATAGCATCTTTAATGGATATTTAAAAACTTATATTGCTGATACAAGTAAAAAGTAATCTTTCTTTCATAGTTTCTCCAGAATTTTAATTTTTGTTGGCAATTAAAAAGGCAGACATTAATAGAAGTAAAACTATCAGTTTTATATGATATTGAAAGACTGAGTAAAAATAATATTCCTTTCTTGAATTAAATTAAAAATATATGTTATATGTTTATATAATTACTTACCCAACTCATGTATTTGAACCATACGGCCAAATGTAATAAGACCAACCAATGCATTCTGGGGCATTAGACTTAGGGAGGTCTGTAACGAATCTTTAAGAGCTCCGAGTTCTTCTTCATCTAAACATGTATCTACAACCAGTAGGAAAATCGGTGGCATCGATTGAGCTCTTGTAATTGTGTATTCAATTGTAGAAAAATTTGGAATGAGTTCAGCTGGCTGATGCTGCTCAGATATAGCAGCATACTGAGGAGGGAACTAAAAAGAAATAGGAAAATAATAAGTAAAAAAAATTATAGTAAAAATTATTAAATGCTAATAAACCATTTAATTATAATATATAATAAACTAAATTAAAATATTTTATATCACTAAATAAAGTACTAAGCTAATTAACTAGAAAAATCATGTATTTCTTTTTTATTTTCACACATCTCTCAATAACAGAGTCTAAAAATTTTAGCCCTTTCAGTACTCATTTCACCGTAACTTATATGGGACAATGTGGCTGGAGGTGACACTGGCTATCTAAGTCTTCAAGTCAACAACACAAATTGTCCATTAGTTTAGAAAAGTACTTGATATGGACCTTAATCAATTCTAATTCAATCCTGTCAAGGAACTTGGGCCTCTAAGTTAGAATTTTAATAATTCAATTACTCGGTTTGTGTGGTTATTCTATGGCATATCCTATATAGGCAGGAATATGTGAATCTCTTTTTCAATTAATTTTATTTTTTAATTACCCAAATGATTAACTAAATAGCTTCAACAATGCTTTTAAAAATACAACAATATTACATTATTAGTAACTTACAGTTATTGTTTTATTTTAGATTAAGTATTCCTATAACATGATGCAATATATTTATGTTTTATTCCAATGAGAAGTCATGTTTTTTAAAAAGTATACTAGCAATGTCAAATTACATTACTAGTTATAGTATTTTAATTATAAAATATAAATTTAGATACATAAGACTGATGTTTGTTACACAATTACCATGTAAAATAAATAGTGATTATGTCACAATACTTACAGGGTTTCTTTGGAAACAGAAATTGCACACCCACAATTTAGCACGATAATCAACCTGGCACATTGGATTCAGGATTGCACGGCATGTATTACGTGTACATAACACGGGTTCATACTGTATAGGTGGTAAATCAGGTCGCTCTTTTAGAGGTTGATACAGGCATGCCAAAGGCACTACCAGTCTAGTCGTTTCAATTCTACTGGAGGGCCAAACGTTCCATGTAAACCTTATGCCATCTCTGTCTTCATTTTGCTGAATAAACTCTTCGTACGTCGCCATATCGCTGGTCTTAATAAGAAAAAACAAGAAACACAGGTCACAATATAGTATAACATTTTACATTCAATGACTAATCTACGTAATTTACATACCAAGAATACATGCGGCGATACAATATTATCTTCAGATATAATTTAAGACGTGTTTTCTAGGTGTTCATTCAGAAATTTGTAATTTAATACGAAATTAATAAATTTTTCACAAGTCGGGCGAGTCGGGCTGATTTGGCAATTGTCATTATCCTAGACAGTAGACACAATTTATCTGTCACAATAGCCACGTCATTTTCAGAAACGTAATTACTTTTTATAAATTAAAAATAAATACTTTTCAATTTGTTTTCATATCTTTGAATTTTTTTAATAACATTTACTAATTAATTTAAATTTGATAATTATATTTGATAAATAATCAGAGACAAAATAAAAAATTAACTTCCAAAGACAATATCTTGTCTACGTCTTACGTTCCTTTACACGTTTACTTTGATTGCATTTTACGAACGTTCTGGTTAATATAATTCATATTATTAATGAACATACTTTATATTAGTATTCTATGAAACATTTTATACTCACATTTCTATTTTATTTCATTTTAAAAATACTAGAAAAATATACATACAAATTTTTAAGCAACATTGTTGTGTATGCATTGTTAATGTGACAAAATGTTTATTCGGCAATAACGAAACGTTGGTGAATGAAACTTTTTTTTTATTTTTAGGACATAGTAAATTCAGTTTCTATCTATTGTAGGAGATGATTTATAAAATAAGTTTTAAATTTATTGGAAACAGCATTTAATTTATTATAATTAGTGGACATAAAGCTACTGAGATGTCATTGCTTTGTTTTAAGAGCAGGAAGTTTGTGCCAAAAAGTGCGACTGCGCACTGGCCAAATTAGTAGGTAGTGTGAAAGAAAATGGCGATCAGCGAAAGGCGTCCGGAGTTAACGTGATGAAAAACATTGTTAAAAGCTCAATTATATAGTGTTATAGTTATTAATTGTGTCAGATGTAGATTAAATAAGTGTTAATGAATAGTGATTGTGTATAAAAATGGCTGCGAATATGTACAGAGTCGGCGGTAAGTAACAATAATTGGTTATTTTTGTTGAAGCTTCGCCGGTTCACCGCCAGCCGACTAGCGGTGCTTTGGTTTGATTGTCGTAACTTTAATTACTTACATTAATTAGTCCACTTATTGTCATATCTTGTATTAGATCGAAATTTCATTCGAATTCGCGGGCTAATGTGTTTGTACTTAAATGAAAATTATTTTTAAAGTTATAAATTAATTTTACTAAATTTCTTCAAATAGAACGATGGAATGCACTAAGGTATCGTTGTAATGGCTTGCGTATCTGCGTGCATTTTTAAAGATGTACACATGATATACATTATAACGCGTATTAAACGATTCTTTTTCCATTCTCAATAGTTTTGTATGATATTGACATGAGATTTTAGGTTATACGTTGTGTTGTCAAAACATTTTTACAAACATATTCCACAAGGTTATCAAAAATAAACTTGTGAGGATTGGAAATACCTTTTGCAAATTTTATAGTTTGATTTGATTATTGGCCATACCGGTGCTTCGGTGTGATGGTTCAGTTGACGGCGATATGGCGCGGTCCCGGGCACCTCATGTGCCGCGTTCGGCGGTGACCGCGTTGAATGCTAATTAGCTATTCCTTTTATATTACTTCCTATAACTAAATATTGTGTGTTTGAATACTTGCTCTTCAAAAGTCCCCAGTTACATTGTTTTCAACCTTTAGTGATGATGTTTATTTATTTTGATTACAGGTTTTTCCAAATAAAAATTATTTATTTACTATCAACTGTAAAATACCTTGCATATATGTATATAATCTTGTATTTTGAAAGATATTTTTATATTTGTAAAGAAATCGTATTTTGTAAATGTTTTATTCCACCTCATGTTATATTTATATTAAAAAAATATTTTTCAATAATAAAATTCACTTTTTCGTATGCATCATTATAACACCCATGGTCCCGAATTTCTTTATTTATTTTAAAACAAAGTTTAAAATTTTATATATACCTAATTTATATACTTTTAATATTATTAAATATTTCAATAAAAATAGAAAATTGCAGATGTTTGAATAAAAGTACTTCAACACTCAGCATGTAAAATACTTTAAATGGCATATTATAGATAGGCTTTTATACTATTTGTAGGCAGCAATGAGTGAGTAAATTGTATTTTACTGAATACATTTATGAATGAGTGATTTCCATTGTAGTTTTTAATAAAAAATATTTTTACCCTAAGCTTCTAAATATTTTATTATATAATATCATAACTCACAAACCTGTTCTTAAAATTTTAATTGTAGGCATTGTATATTACTTTCAGACCATTTTTATATTATTTTCCACTCCAAACTACACATATTTTAAATAAAATCACAAAACCACCTTTTACTTTTTTCATTGAGAATGCCAACAAAATGAATGATGACAAATATTTTTTTATCTTAAAATATATTTATTGGCATCCATTTAATTTAAAATTGTATATGAAAATTTAAATATAATACAATAATTAATTAGGAGTATAAATCACATTAATTGTATTTTTAAATTTTCTATTTGTAATTCAGGTGCATATTGCTACTTCAGTTTTCATCAATACTCATAATTATAAGTGAGACTCAACGACTGAATGTTTATAAACACTGTTTGTTCAAATTAATATATACAGTGTATATATATTAAAAAAAATATATGATATAGACATAGTGTATATTGACATTTTAAGTACCTATAAAATTATTTATGCAATTCAGTTCTGCATGTAAATTTTTGTCATTGTTCTATTTCAATTGCATTACTGAGTATTTTGACATTGATATTTTTTGGGATATATGTAAGGATGTTTTACATAATAGGAATACTTATTATCCATATTAGATGTTTTTAATTCTCATTAACATATTTATGACTACATATAAAAAAGTGTAGTTTTGATCAGAGCAAGGTCCTTATAGCTGCATATAGGCATGTCTCTATAAAATAATTTGTATTTAGTTGTCCTCAACATTTAAGAAGATATTTGGTATTAAAATGCTTAGAAAATCTAAATATTAATGGTCATATCTTAACATTTCTCATAATGTTTTATAACATTACTGTGCAGTTTAAAGTTTATTGACCTCTTTTTTTCAATCTTTAGTTATTTAAAGTCTGCAGTTTTTCTTCTACAGTTAATTAACTCAAGGTTTTACAAGATATGTTACTTTTTTCAGTTCTTGTCTATGCTTTTTGTTATTGTAAAATAAATACATTTTTCCTCCCTTTTCTTTGTAGCCTGAGAAAGTTCATTGCAAGATGAAGGCTTCTCCCTTCAGTGGCAGTTGCGCATGGCAAACAGATTTTCGCTCACTAACTCAAATACCTCTTTGTAAATTCACCTTACTGTAGATGTTCTGCCTGTCAATGGTTTCCATATTTTGGGCGGGTATTTTTATTAACCAAACCTTGTGTTGAAATGTATTAATCAATATTTTGATGACAATAGCAGGCATTATATTCCTTTATAGCCCTTAGTTCAAGATGTCAACAATAGAGATAAATATTGTGTAACAAACAAACAACATGAATAAAATTTATAGTTGTTCTCTGATTAATTAAAACTGATTATGCAGAAAGTAGTAAATGATGGTTTTAAGACGCTTTAGACTCCTTCTGTCTAAGAGTTGTCTAGTTATCCACATTTTTACCTATTTGTCATAAAATAGCAGCATAACAACTGTTGTATTCAGATTTAAAGGGTGTAGAGAGCCATTATAATCATGTTTATAGAGGCATTTTATTTTCTCAGGAGTGACTTTACATCTGTTAACTTATCTTGGAATCATGTGCTCGTGTTAGGAGCTACAGTAGCCTATTACCAACAGGTGGTAGCACATTTTCAACCTGTTCCCATAAAACGTCCATAACCGAACTTTCATGTTAAAAAAGTTATAAATCTCTTAGGCTTTTCTGACTATATAAATTGCACACTTTCCATATCATCCTATCAATAAAAGCTACATTATTCATGATGCCTTAAATCAATCTGCTAGTCCCATTTTTGTTTTTGTAATAAGTATCAGCTACACCCATAAAATTCGCAAAACTGGGATGGCCAGAGGCCCAGACAATTAAGTCCTTTCAACCCATCTTCTGCTGTAGCCATTTTTGGGACACCATGATCGGTGGAGAGCATGTTTGTCTTTATGTCCAAGCCAACAATATACATTGTACATAGGTTTTTGAAAAACGTCATCTGTTACAGCCAACAAACTTTGGATTGAACTCGAGGTCTTTTGACTCAAATTCTGATCACCCAACCATTCTGCTACAGTGACAAATTTTTATAAGATTCTCTTTAATTAAGATTTAAACCTGGTCACAATATTGCCATTCTTTTTGTTGCATTTGAAATAAAAGACAGTGTATCCATATTTACAATATATTTAATAAAAAATAAAAATGTCTCCACACTGTTCACAATACAGGAGTCTGTATTGTGAACAGCATGCAAATGTCAGGACAAACTGCTGTCTAGTTTAGACAATGAGTCCTTTCGACCCACCTTCCAACGAACACATTTTTAGGACAACATGTCCGGTGGTGAGCTCTTCGCCGTCTTTATGTCCAACCCAACGATATAAATCGTACATAAGTTCTTTTGAAACACGCATTAGCTCAACTCTTATTCTGGTCACCCAAACACTTAGCTGTAGTGACTTTTTTTCTCTCTCGGTATAGTGACGTGAGTATATTTAATAAACATCATATTAAAGAATATACCTGCGGAGTTTCTTTCGCATGTTTCTTCTCCAGGAAACCCATTACCAAATTTATATATTACCTATATACAATTATTACATTACTTATATCGATGCAAAACGATTTGATTTGTTACATAAAAAGAATGAAACCTATGAAGTACGTAACTTACATTCATGTAATTAATTAAATATTTTTTTCTAGAAACTACGGTCGACTTTTATACTATTGGTGTAATGTGCACTCCTGAACTCAAGCGTTCTGGAAAGGCGCCAACAGTGAAATATATTCCGCATTGAATTTTTTTTATATTTTAAAAACTTACTAGAGATTGCCTATTTTTGAAGGAATTTTATTATTAGTGATAAAACCATGACGTTTGGTAATTCTTATCAGTTACTCGTCACTGCCTGATATCGGAGAGTACCGTGCTACTGTTATTGGTTATCTAAAGAAATACGGGATACCAGTAGGTATACAACTACATTTTTTAAAAATGAAAATATGTTGATTTCTTTACGATGAAAGAATGTAAATTCAGTTTACGTATGTCCTTAAAACCATACATCGAAGAAGTCGTCTTTTAAAATGCAAATTTGAACACCCTCAACGTAACAGGGATACGATGTTTCAAGGAAACCTAAATCAAAATAACTTCATCAGTGTACAACCTACACAGAGACTTTAAGCTTACATAAAAAAAAACTACGTAATTATGATTTAAAGTAATCCTTCGTCTCCGTATGATTCACATGCTGAAACAGACAAACAGAAAGAGACTAATACTGATATAAATAACTAATACAACGCTGAAGCATTATCTTATTAAACAAAATGGCAAGCGCCTTGCATTTTTAAGATGTTAATCGAGATAATAAACCTTGCGAAACCCTTAAAACAAACCAGCAAGTCTGAGAATTTTTGGTAGACAAAAACAAAAAAAATGCATTGAGAACATTTGAAATTCGCTAAGTTGTACTGTAGCAACGTAGTGATCCTCGCGACTCCAAAGCCCTCTAAAGTATTGCGAGGGGTTAGGCAAAGCATGGATATTGATGAGCCATAAACTTAAATATTATTTGGGTGAAATTTAACGATATTTTTAAATTCAACATTTTTATTACAATACTGGTTGAAACACAACAAGTTAAAAAAACAATGAATCCTTATAAAATGTATCTGTGACCGACGCTAGTCGGCCGCGTGCCGTACCTCACAAGGTATTAAGATCAAATAGCAACCCTGTAAAGTAATTTTAAAGACCTTTAGGCTTTTGAGGTGATACAGGAACAATTACATCTGCTAAAATAAAGTAATGACCCGTGTAAGAAAAGATACTGCAACGTATGTAATTTTGTTCTCAGCTTAAATAGAGTTGCAACACTGCCACTGCAGTATTTGTCTCGACAACAGAATAATGAATGATGAACCTCAATCATGTCCTCACATCCGTTTTATGTTGCGTAGATGAGATTACTACTATACCATGTTTCTCTCTACTATCTCCACCACTAGCCTCATTCTCCTATATATGCTTCGTCTTCATACTTATATACTAGTTATTAGTCGGTTTTCCTTTTCTTTATACTAAACGAATGTGTAGGTACGTAGCTCTAATGTCGTATAAAATCACTGACCCAGGTTAAAGTCAAATAAAATTCGAGAATGCATTGTATTATAGTACTGAACAATAACGGAAACTTACGATTTTTGAACGCGATTCTCTCACCTCTTACGCCTCACGTCCCATATGATGTCGACTATTACGTGTATGGTTTGCGGTTGTTGAATGAACACAATTTTACATTGTGTGTATGTAACACACATGACTTTGTCTACGAAATCTATGTTTAGCCTTTTGGAAAAATTAGAGAATATAAAAAAAAACCGCCTGTGTCACTAAGCATTTTTTTTAATTTCTAATTAATTTAATAACAAATAAAACAGCATGACTTACACGCTTTATAATTCAATAAAAATTGCATTATAAGGGCATGATGTTTGTAATTTAATTATCTATCTATTAGTATGGTTATCGGTTAAAATAGTCTAAACTTAAATAGCTAATGCATGATTATTTAAGTTTAGACTATTAAGGGTTATTGTTAAATGATTTTAAATATATATTTTATCCAATAAAAATAATTTCTATCTTGTAGAAATTATCTAGTATTTACTGTTGCAGTTGCCAGTTTCAATTACGATTTTAAAGCTATCATAATTGTACATTACATTGCGTTTCGATGGGGGATGCCCCTGATGCGCGGCCAATAAATTTTTTATTATGTAGGAAATTTTGAGCGTAAAAATCATAAGTATTATACTTAATATCTTAGAAAATTATCTTACAGACTTTTCCGTACCAAATATGTTCGAGCACATTCATAAAGCTTCACAAAATGTATTATTTATGTATTTCTGGACCGCGAATTATTGAATTGTGGTTTCGAAGAAAGAAAAAAAAGTTTTTTTTTTTATTTATACACATACCTAATAAAGGTTTTCGTATTCCTTTAAAGCAGAACATTCGCGCCATTGACATATTTTAAAACCGACAGTCAGATATCAAGAACACTGTAGAAATATCTAAAATAAATAATTTAGCTAATCTCACCCAAACAATCGTTAGTTTCTATGGGCAATGCTAATAACGTTTATATAGCTCAAGTGTATATGTTATGATGGACTCGAACACAGCTGCCAACCGTTTCCGAACTGATACATTCCCTTGACAAAAACCTTTAGGCCTTTTTTTACTAATTTAATAGTTATCACGATCGTTTCCTGTACTTTGGGCCTTTTAGTTGTTTCTGTTTGTACAATTTTTGATTATTGTTTCTGAACGTCTTTTATATAAAGAAAGTAAATTTCGTAATTGTGATCTATTAAATAATTAATGTTTTTATTATAGAAATATATTATGAAAAGCAGACTTATTAGACGCCAGATAGATATCGAAAGAATTAAAGAGAGTAAATAACCTATTTAAAATGTCTTATTCTGTAGTGAAAAACGGATTAAATTAACAATGTGTACAAAATGCAAATAAAATAAATTAATCTATTAAGTTTATTTATTGTTCTGATGATAGCGTTGCACGTTTTCCCGCGTCGCCGTCGCCTACAATAAAATTTAAAGGAAATTTTAACGTTTTCACAAAAAATCAATAAGTGTCTATGTAAGTGAATCATAACATACTTGCATTCAAAGACATGGCGGTCACAAGTTACCACAAAAAACTTACCACCACCTAAATCCTAATTTAGTCCGACTCCTCAGTATTCCTCCGGAGGATGTTTTGATATTTCTTACATCATCATTATTTTATTCATAAAATATCTTCACGCATAGTCCCTAACGGGATAGCCAGAGAGACAACTGATCGCCTGGTGTCATGATCCCTTCATACCTCTTTAGCTTCTTTCAAATTCATCATTTTCTATATACATGCACGTCTAGGTTCCCAATTATTCTTGACTCTCGAAAATACTTCTCAGCATGCCTCAACCTTTTTTTAAAAAATTTCCTTTTGCGCTGTTTGTTGTCTTCACCATTCAATCTTTACTCATTTGCTCAATGTGCCCAAACCATCGTGACTCAAACTTATCCATTTAAGTGATAAGATTATCTTTCAAACCTACCATATTGCGAATTTCTTCATTTTACGAATAGATTGCTTATGTTTAGATGAATGTTTATATTAGGTTTATATTAACAGCCTTGAATATTGTTATGGCAACTGATAGATGGCGGGATAACCATCTCTTAAAATAACAGACCTGGGATGGGCGTTCTAAGGTGCTAGTGGTCTGGTACTGTGATCACCAATTAGCCTGCCAAGCGTGGCGATTATGGCAAATCCTCCCTATGGGAGAGGCCTATGTTCTGCAGTGGACTTTAACAGGCCGTTATGTATGTATGTATATATGTTATATTAGGTACTGAAAACATTTTTTCGTATCTTATAGTTGTAAAATCTCTTTGGTTGTTCTGTTTGTAGTTGTGTGGTGGCGGTGGTGCTGTGGTATCAAACCATTCAACAAACGACACTTTATAAAAGAACAACGGGAACTAAAACTGTCAAATGTACACTATATATCAAAGTCGAAAACAAATAATGAAATGGTAGGATATCTCGGGACTTATCAAGTTACTTCACACTTCTACTTTTCTGTTCACTATACCGTTAAAATACACAGAATTAGGAGTAGAAACGGCAACGGGCTCACCACCTGTCAACGGCGACGGGCTCACCACCTGTCACGTTATCCCTAAAATATCTTCGGTGGAAGGTGGGTCAAGGGCACTTAATTGTCTACCCATGTATTGGGAAAAGCGTGAAGATATTTATTATTATTTATTTATTTAGTAGAAATTAGTAACTTTAATGTTATTTATCTTATATAAATAACATTAAAGGAAACGCATAACGTATCTGATTATATTCTTAAGATTTAAACCAAACGTAATCATTACAACCTATTAGAGCAGTGACGATCTCATAACATCGGCATATTGTTACTTAATTAAAAAAAGCAGTTGACGACAACTGGTCGGTCGGGTTTAGCCTGACAGGACCAGTTTATTGTTCGAAAACGTACTTAGTTACTCGACTTTCACCAATGGACACCAGTGTAGCTATTGCGAACTCCGTGGCGTCACACCTATTATTGTTGAGCATGTATGTTGAAATCCTTTTTAAACGAATCTAGAACTGTTGAAGTCAATGCAGATATATTGAATATTCAGCTGTATTCTGCTCCGTTTATCACGAAGCCATTTTCTTTCTCCTGTTGTTGACCCTTACTTTTCCATCTTTGTAACTATACCCGCCGCTATAGGTCCATATCATGAAGAAGAGTGGTGCCTGGTCAAGGCGCCATTTTTAAGGGTGGTAACCTAACACCTTTGAGCACTTCATATACCATTATTGTACCAAAGATACTACTAATAACGCGCGAAACATATACCTGTATACCTGATGTTAAACGAACATTAGACTTTATACATCACAACTTCACAAACACGCTGATTTATTTCAAGGATGTTCAGTGACGTTACTGAAGAAAAGGCCTAATTATAATAGACAGGATTTTTGTGTGCTGTCTGCGGCTCAGGATTCCATCGTAAATAAAATTTAATCCAAGGCCAAGCTTACCGCTGCAAAAACTTCAGGTAAAATAGTTAATAATTAAAAATTTACTGTTGTCAAAGCTAACAATAAGACATTGAAGACCCACCGTTACCGGGTGCTTTAAAGGACTCGTAAAGTCCGGAACTTAAATAAAACGTTATAAAATCTGAAGAAAAAAAAAAGCATTTTATTTCAAATTTGTTTCAGAAATACTTTATCCATAGTTCCATAGTTCAACTAACACTTTTCAAAATTTTTACGGACTTTACAATTTTGTAATTTTACTTCTGCTAAACATTATTATGCACAGCCGATAGCCGATACGATAGCCGAGTGGTTGGGTGGTCGGAATTTCGAGTCGAGAGGCCCGAGTTCGATCCCCAGGTGGCAGTACCAAACTTATGTACGAATTTCATCGTTGGCTTGGACATAAAGGCGGCGACGGGCTCACCACCTGTCACGTTGTCCCGAAAATATCTTCGGTGGAAGGTGGGTCAAAGGGACTTAATTGCCTAGACTTGACCTCTGTCTACCCCTGTATTGGGAATTGCGTGAAGATATTTTTTATATTTTTATTATTATGCAAAGGAAATAGTATTTTAATTTAAATGTTATGTAGTAATTTCGAATATATAAAAATTACAGATAGTATTCAATTTGATGACCGATAATGCTTCCGAGAATAATTCTTAATTTTTCGAGAAAGTATGATAGCGTACAAAACTGACCTGATAAAAATAATGACCAAATTTTATTCAATGCATGGTACTAACTCAGTGTACCCCTAGCGATCACGTTACTCAATGAAACAAACCTAGCCTGTCCGTTTCCTTGCTTCGCTTTATGATCATTACTACCGAAAATTACTTCAATGTGAAAAAAGTACAAAGCACATCCTTCTATAAATTTGTCTTCACGCAATTCCCTATAGAGGGGTAGACAGAGGTCTAGTCTAGACAATTAAGTCCCTTCGACCTTGTACAAATTTGGGTGAAGAAAAAAATTATTGAACCTGTAGTTTCTCAAGACGCACAACTAAAGTCTTTAAAGCTAATACTAAAAATGTCACCTCTATGATGATGTGATAAATCCTCTTTCTCTTTATTTTAAATAATTCATGCCCTTGCCTTAGCATTGTCCGCTTAGTAAGTTTTTAAGCGCGCGTAAGCTTAAGTTACGCGCGCTAAGCACTTGTGTTACGGAATCAGAAACAACGATGGTATCATAACCAGACAATGTATTTGTTACATCTAATAGTAAAATTGCAAAAAAAAATATTTTGCGAGAGTGAAATTCGTGTTCGACCCTCAGCCGACACTTAAAATTCTTAATAACATCGTTAAATGGTAAATTTTTCGGAAGCTCATTTATTGTTTCATGTAAGTTGCTCTGATTTAATCCCTTTCAAATAATAGTAGAATGAAGATATTTTTACAGCAGTGGGAATTTACAAGCTACTGTTACTTTACTATGCGTCATTTTCTTTGAAATTGTTACTATGCGGAGAGTAACTTCTTACTACTTACGTAGTAAATTTTAAATAGCTATAAGCAATACTCCAGAAATTTTCTATCTCGTTGCTTTTTCAATAAATTTATCAAGCTATTATGCCTCTACTCTAATGTACATTAGTTCTAACAAATGACGCACGTGTTTAGAATTGAGTAATAGTTGATCATTAATGTCGTTACTTTAAGGCGACTTATCTCTCATTATTGATGTTATTTCTAAATCATTCAATTAATGACGTTATTTTTAGTACCAAAACTACGAGTAATACCAATCGCTTTTATTATAAACAAACACACCAAAAATATTTAAAATAAAATTTATAATATGGGTATATGCCTGTACTTTGTAACTCAATATTCCACACCATACCATAGTACTAGCAACTTGTAGTAAGTATTGGAGATAATTGAGATGTCGCGATAGTGCAGCGGCGAAGTTGAACGAAAGACGTTAAAACTATACAAGTATGGCTGTGCTATCCTCCTCTGGAAGAAACTTTCGGAATTCTTCTTAAGAATTCCGAAAGTTGGTCCCTAACCATGTAGTTTTGATTTAATTTTTTTATTTGTATCACGCATACTACTAAACTATATATACTGTACTGTTTTACCCATTACATTTTTTTAACTGCGTCATATAAAAGTGGTACGAGTTGTTAAGAGGAACAGATCATTTTATGGTGGATACTATTACCACCATATTATTGGTGGTATTGATTACTATTGACTGACTATTGATGATCAATGATTTAAGGTATCCTCATTCTAAGTTCCGCGTAATAAGTAATAAAAACACTTCAAGTTTTCTCATTTTTTTTAATAAGAAAACACTGAAGTTTTAGCTCGATCTTTACGATTGGTAAAAATATGATTTTTGCGTACGTCAGTTTCCATCATTACCAAACTAGGTGTGAAATACGGTTATTTTCAAACTAATAATTGGTAACGGAAAAGAAAATGCCCTGTCTGAAAAAAAAAAACGTAAAACATAAAGCTTTCAAAATCTTCCGTTGCAAACCAGTATTAAAAATTTTGAAAGTCGTATCTTTCTTGTCATTGAATCTAATATTAAAAAAATATCTGGCAATATATGTACATAAGTTACATTTATATCTTCATATAGATAGTGAACGAGCAATCGGTTCATCTAATGGTAAGTGACTACCGACGCTGAGGATGTGCTTAGCACCAAGGGCACACAGAATGGCTGCAATTGCGTTGTCTACTTTTAAAATAGAATTGGAATAGAGCTAGACAAGAGGAGATGGGTGTGTAGGCTCTCGGTGGCCTCGCTGACCGACGAAACGCCGGTACTGCCTCTGTCGAGCAGGTTTGCTTTTATGTTTAATTTTAAATACGCCCAGACTTTAAGGTGTAAGTGACAATAAAATAATAATAACAATTAAAATCAGCTTGAAGAAATGTTTCATCGACATGATTGATTGAATCATCATCAACAAGATTGAAAAGTATTCTAGAATACATATTCTAAATACCTATAATCTACTATATACATATATGCATTTAAACTTTGGTTATCGGACACCCAAGTAACAATGCAAAGTGTTGTTTGGCGTTATTTTGATAGTAAATAATAAAATCATGAATAGAGAGTTATTTCTATAGATGCACCATCTTATTACATTTGTGCCATTTCATAAGTTAGGTATATCAGTAGGTAATTTGTAGTAGTTTAAATTACTATTATTAAATTTAATATTCAAGAATTATTAGTTCCTATGTCAAGTTCGTGAGTCGTGCTAAAGGAAGCTACGCTTACGCTGAGCTAGATACTATTAGGCTGTAGCTTTTGTTCACTTTTTACTACAAAAACCTGTCCGTTTCGAGTTGACCTGTTCGTCATACGGTAGGATTTTTATAGTCGTAAATTGCATGACAAAATAAGATTTTGTGCGGAAAATTAGTATTGGATTAGTCAGGATGTGGCCAAATCTGTTTGCCACACGCTACGTATTGATGTATCAATATGGCGGTTAAGTGAATTGCAGTAGCCAGTTTACGTATCAATGCTATGTTGTGGATGGAAATTCGTAATTATTGTCTACCTCTATAATTGAGTCATGATTGATTATGTATTTAAATTATAACTTGTACTGAACAGGACTAACCCGCAGTGCCAAACCCAAACGCTTAACCACTACGCCGCCAAGCTGGCATTCATTGAAATATTGAATGTGCGGTTGCGGCTAAAGATGTTCGATCCTGCCACTATGTTATGGGGTTTATTTATTATTTGACCGCAGTGTCAACAAATTGTTGTTATGCGATAAAGCTTTAAATTCTAGATTCGATTAAAAACTTTTTATTTACGTAAAAAACATCATCACCTGCAGACTACTTTAATCTTCAAAGTGTATAGATACATCATCACTTCTGAGAATTAAAGATTGAATGAGTCACGGTCTTTTATGGTTTTTACGATTGTCGTCGAATGGCACGCTTGAACCGTCGTCGCGTTTCACAGTCCGCGCTCTGAACCATTGAAGCTTGAATATGAAATCGTTTGTAGATGTATTATTAAATAAATGTATTGTTTAAGCTCTAACGCCTGTCAAACGGAATAAAAAAATGTCAAATACAGGGATATAGGTATAGATATAGGTCTAGACAATTAAGTACTTTCGACCCATCTTCCACCGAAGAAATTTTTTTAGGACAACGTGACAGATGGTGAGACCGTCGCCGTCAGCGGGTCACCGAAAAAACCCATTGATACGAGCCTGGAATCTGGAGAACCCGGGGAGGGATCGAACTCGGGTCCCTCGAATCTAATTTCGATCACCCAACCACTCTGCTATCGTGACTATCAAACGGAATAAATTGCAGTCATTGCCTTCCACGTATAACCGCTAAGATATGCAAGTATATTCGTCTTCGTTCTCGCCATATTGCTTTGATAAAAAGGATAATTGGCATTTCCTAAATGATCTTTCATCATAATTCTTCGTGAAAGTAAACAAGTTTCAATATATTTCACAGACCCATAATAACAACTTTGAAAAAGGCAATTATTTCGATATTCATTTTCGTGAGTTTACTTTTAGGCAAGGTTAACATCGTTAAAGTTCATATCGTTGGCTTGGACATAAAGACGGCGACGGGCACACCACCTGTCACGTTGTCCCGAAAATATCTTCGGTGGAAGGTGGGTCAAAGGGACTTAATTGTCTAGACTTGACCTCTGTCTACCCCTGTATTGGGAATTGCGTGAAGATATTTTTTTATTTATTATTAACAAATAATCAAAACAATGTAAAAATCCTACATTATATTTTTTATTTTATACGTCCCCTCCTAGATTATCACATACTTGCTATGGTGATTGTAGTGCCAGAACCTTAGATCCTGCTGCCCGTCACCGGTCTGTTGATTTTCGGTTTGGTATTTTACAAGAGGTCATCTCGTCCTCTTTCTGCAATATTGTCATCAGTCCTATTATATTTTCAAGGCTTAGTTCCTTCCTGCAATTAGCACACCAAGAAATATAGTTGTATAATCTTACGCCATAACCACACGGAAGCCATAAAAATATTTTTAACATTCAAGATTCTATTTTCATTTCATTCATTATTTTCAAGATACTATTTTCAAAGTGAAAGTCAAAACCGTTTACTCATTAAAGTACACGTAAACAAACGTGTTTGGTCGTCAGCTTGTTAAAAATTACACTTGTTACTACTACAATTATTAAAAATACACTTGATATTATGGGAGTACCGGTTTATACGAAAGTTTTAGTTAAAATATTTGTGGCATAGTGCATCAGGATCTCTTACTGATATGATGCATGGCACTGCATACTTAAAACTTATTCGGAGTAATGTGAAGAGACATCATCAGACCTATCATTAAAAAAGGAATTGTGAAAGTATAGCTGAAAAATTTGGTACCTTCAAACTAGGCTTAATGCCTGTAATATAGACATCTCTACTCCCACGAAATTTTGTATAAAAAATAATAATTTATTGCAACTTATTGATTGTTATAATGTGAAATGCGGTGTGATGTATGCGGTAAGTCGTGACTAGAAAAGCGTGATTTCGTCCTAGCCGATTTTGGATACTGCGAATGCGAAATCAACGAGTTATCAACAAATCAATACTTCATTTGCTTATCCTTGATTCAAGGAGAATTGAAAATCTAACTATAAACAATAGTTAACAAACATTGTTAACAGTGGTAGAGCCACGCATCAGCTTCTGTTGTTGCATTAATGGGCCGGCTCGACCGGGGAAGTACCACGACCTCACAGAATACCGGCGTGAAGCAGAAGTCTAACAAACTTCTGCGTGTCGTGTGGTGAGTGCAGGTAACCGGAGGCCCTCACACCCCCTCCCCCAATTCGGGGGCACTCTAAGGCCGGCAACGCATCTGCTATGCCTCTGGTATTGCGGGTGTTCATGGGCGGCGGTAATCACGTGAGCCACCTATTTTTATATATATATTTTTCTGTAACCTTCACAAAATCTTTGATCTATTTTGAAGATGTTTCATGAATAAAGAAATATATAATCAGCCAATTCGTCGAGTTCCAAAATGGGAATTCTATTGATCTATTTTACATATCTTATGGGTCGGTCTGTAATAATTTATATATTCCTACTCAGATAAATTACTACTTATACACATAAAAATCTAAGAAGACACCTTACACAAATATTTGCCCTAACGGGATTTAAATTCTTAATTCTCAACTTCGGAAGATACCCTACATTTAAGTCGATAGTGTCGACTTCTACATAGGGTCATCAACAATACAAAGTAACAACTCTTTGGTACTTTACAGTTTGTTACTGCAGGTCTGATATGAATGAGAGATGCTTCAACAACATTTGTGATTGATGAATATTTCAATTGCAAAACAATTACAACTTTTTCACGTTTTTAGTAAATCCGAGCTTTGTGTTCAACGAAAAAAACTAAAGCTATAATTACACGCCCTCGTGACGTGTCCGATCTAAATTTACAATACACTTAGTTATTGACGAGTTCCAAAAATATCAGAAGTCTTGGCAAAACTGAACGGCCGTTAACATCGCTATCAGCCGCATAATGCCCCAACTTATACAACATGCCCGACGCGCTAGGCGATACCTAACTATATACAAACGTCTACATAGGTACATCTGCATAGATTAATGCACCACGCTCACATCTTTATATCCGCGTTTGTGTGTGTACGACTGCGTATTGTATAGCCGCTGTGTAGCGTACACGATACAAGTACGTTGTTCTTACAGTCGCTAGGTCGCTGAGCGTTACTCTATATTTTACGAGTCGCAGCGGCGTGAGCTTTAACAATCCGTGCATGATATTTTTGTTGGTTGATTTTCAATTTTATCTGACGTTAACGCTGTATAAACTAGTCTGATGTGTGATATTTGTATGTCACAACTCTGATGAATTTAAATATATGTTTGTAAAATTGTTTTTGTATTCATTTTCATATTTTGTTACGTTTTGGTACGTATCTATGCCTTGGTTTATTTCAATGTTTTAATCGTTTTAAGTCGTTGTACGATGAATGCTGTGCACATGCACAATGCACATTTTCTTATATATTTATGTGACAATACATAATTAATATTTAATCTTTATCTAGCGACTTATATAGAATATTATACATATATTCGTTCGTTAATATCTCAGTAAAAAAAGGGTTTTAAATTAAAGTAATAAATAATAAGTAATAAATAATAATTCAAGAACAAGGGATTAAGCATAGGTTGCTCGAGATATTATGAAACGAAATTATTTTTCTGGTTAAAAATAGTTATATTTTAAATACTAAGGAGAAGAGAAAAGATATACATATAAATAAAATTGGAATGTCTGTTTGTAATATTGAAATAACCGTATTTACTACATGTATGAATATATACGGTACATACACCAAAAAAAAATTGTCCTGTCTGCCTGTTTGTTTCGGCTAATATCTGAAACAGCTGAACCGATTTCATCGGGACTTTCACTGGCAGATGGCTGAAGTCATAAAAGTAACTTACACTACTTTTATTTAAAAAAAATAATTAGATTTCCGCTTAAAGTTCCCGCAGGGGAAGCTAGTTTAAATATAAATCGTTGTAATAAGCCGGCATGTACATTAAAATACTTAATCGTACTAAATAAATTAATAATTGAGAAATAAAAGAAAAATATCAACATTGACTTATCACAGTAGTTATTTATCGCTACAAGTTTATGACTAAGGTTTTTTCAAAAACTGCGACGGCTCCACTAAAACCTGCAATATCTATCTATTGTGTAGTTTATAATACTCTATTTGTAAAGAGTTTTCAGAAACGAATTATTAGTACAGGAGATTATGTCCTACATAAAACTTACAAATTAATAAAATTTTAGTATAGATCAATGACAGGTACATTTATAAGAATGGGCAGGTACGTTCGTAAGAACAATATATTGTTATTTGTGAAATAATGTCATGAAGCACCGGCTTACAAAGCATCTTAGACAGTCATACGCAATACGACATTCAACATTCACAGCACGGCGTGCGGGCCGCCTGAGCGACATCTACCTCCACCTTACCCATGGTTTAGCATGGTCGGTTACGAAGCGACCGGGGCGAGGCATTGAGCGTCGCGTGTTATTTCAATGCACGTAACGGTAAAAAGGAGCCATTTTAATAGCCATGTGATGCGGCGTACATCGTACACTCGGCCCGTGGTTCTCGACAAATCCCCCTCGACATTAGGCTTGGGTCACCGTTCCAATTTGATTGATATCTTCTAATTTCGTTGTTCGTTTGAGTTACGTTTTGCATTGTTATCATTTGACACATATATTTATTTAGTTTAGTTTGTCTATAATATTTGTTTAGATTGTTATATTTTTTTTTGTTTTGACGTGCTAATTAGCGGATAGCTGATATTGCAGGTATTAGGTCTTCTGGAAACTGTAGTTGGTAGTTTGTAGTTTTGTAGTAATATTAAAAAAACAAATATGTATCTTATAGTACGTTAATATTAACTTTGAGCTCGGGAATTGTCAAGGCTCGCTGAAACTTGGTTATTGTTTCGTATGGAATGAGACCTCCCGGTACCTGCATATAACTTTGTTATTGATAGCGAATAGGATGAACAAGAAACAATGTCTTAGTCATCCCTTTGACGGTATCAAGTGTACATAATCTAATAAAGCTCTCAAACGCTTCCTCAATCAAACGCCTTCTGCAGGTCGTAGACTAGCCTTGAACTTTTTTCCCGTAAAGGTCGGCAGTGGCCTGCTGGTTGATACCACACATCTTTGTCGCGACGCTATCGCCTCTTCTTGGGCATTTGAGAAAAAATCGAAATTTGTTCCAACGTCGTTCAACTCGAATCATCGAAGCAGAGCGTTATCAATTTTTGTGACAAGATCGTAAACATGCCATAGTGTTGTTTGGTGGCCACGTAACGTTTTTGCTCATTGCTACATAGTATATAATTTTTTTTCAGACGGTCCTTGCCGGAATCCAGTTATATTATTGTATAGATGTTACAACTAGATTGCTATTTTACTACTTGCCAAAACGCTAAAGGTGCTTAGGTACCCAGTTGAAAGTAGAGAAGAAAACCATTCTTACTCCGTCAAATGCGAGCATTACTTCCACACCACCACTACAACTATTTGTTGTACCGCTGATAAATAAATCCGCGGACAGTTTTATGACGGACAGTAAATACTGCTACGGCAACAAACAGCGTATTTTGCGATTAACAGTTGCTTACGAAGTTATCCCTTTTTTCGCGTCGTGTGTAGTGGCAATTGTTTTATCAAGCGCACTTGGTATTCATTTGTCCGTGGACGTGTAGTCAGCACTGAATCGTCAAGTTATTCTCCTATTTTTCTGTTCTCATTCTTACATCGGATTCGTATATAAACAGTTCAGCAATTTGTTGAGACTAGATCGATTCATAAAACATACCCGGGCATGAAACACAAATAATTTGGCGAACAGTAATGCAGATTCCTAGAAAACGTCGTTTTGTGAGTCACCCAGGAAATTGAATGAAAATTAAAACAGCTTATTTTTATTAAACATTTTCTTTTAAAAACAATTACTTTCATATTAATTGATTTTTATCAATAATATCTTCGGTGGAAGGTGGATCGAAACAACTTTACTGTCTAGATCTAGATATGGTTTACCTAAGATATATGGATTTTTATTGATTCCAATGGATCCCAAGACATCCATTGAGCCCTGTAGATTGGTCTATAATGGTCTGGATCGGACTTTCTACATCTGTTATAAATAAAAGTATTAAAAATAAGACTCCAAATCAAATATACGACGAGATTTGCATAAAACCTCAATTAGACGTTTTAATAAAGAAGAAACGTGAAAAAAATCAAAACAAACTAAGTCCTACGTACATGTAACTGAAATATGTATATGAGATATTATTTTTTATTTTAATTCCAAACACCAATCGCTTAAAATATTTGACTAATGAAATATACATTTTTCAGACCGTTTAATAAATAAAATATACTATGTAGATGTGTAAATAAAAGATAATAAACAATACAATGTTATCATGTATCATCCTGCCTTCGAAGCTGAGGATTGCGAGTTGGAATCCCGCTAGGTACAGATGATGATCTGAAAGTTTGTTTTGCGTCATGGATGCTTTTATGTATATAATTAAACATGTATTATATATATATATATATATATATATATATATATATATATATATATATATATATATATATATATATATATATATATATATATATATATATATATATATATATATATATATATTTATTGTAACGTTGTTTTGGACACTAAGGTAACTCGTTCAAAGTTGTCCCACATAAGCTTCGGTGCAAGGTCAGTTGAATGGACGTAATTGTCTAGACCTCTGTATGCCCCAATATTGGGAAAATGCCTAAAGAAAACTTTAACTATGTTTAATAAATTATTTCTTTGTCCTCAGACTGCGTCTATTTCGAGACGTCGTCGACGTCTCCGTACCAAATCCGGCGGATAGAGGAACTGAACAAAACGGCATCAGGCAACGTGGAGGCAAAAGTCATGTGCTTCTATAGGCGGCGGGACCTGCCGAACCCCCTTATACAGTTAGCTGATAAGCATCAAAGTGAGTACAACTGCTTTACATCTACTTACATTTACTTTAATTGGATTTATATAAAAAACTTATTGATATTTGACTTCCGTTCATGGGCAGAATGAAGATATTCAAAATTGTTTGTTAGATAGGACGGGGACATTGGATCGTTTAAAACGGAATACAATACTAGCAAAATTCTGGAGCGTTTCGCGTTGATGTATCTCACCATGCATCAACACGAAACGCTTTAAGCACCATTTGAGCATAGAACGATAATAGGAAGTATGATCTTACGAAGACCAAAGACAGATCTTTGCAACTGTTAAAAATGCGCTCCCATTTACTGACAAGATAACAATTACTGTAATTATTAAAGTGCTGCGACATGTAGGTTACAGTAGGGGTTCACTACCATAGCATTTTGTAATTCTCTGTTGGGATTGGATTTAAAGAGTTTCTCTAATCCATAGGCTGCTTAGTCTTAGTTTGTTATTCTTTGTAATCGTTACACCGTTATCTGACAGTAGAGAAAGTTTTGAAAGGTGTCTGACAAAATTTGGTGATAAATTTGTTTAACACTACGCGATATATATAACGAATTTACCACCCACTTCATTAGTGTTTACATTCTGCCAACCTTCCTTCTGGTGTACTCGTGTATTCACAGCATAAAATCGTAAATATAAGCTTACATACATTTATTGAATCTAATATAATAACAATTTACTGAACCAGTCTACTCGACATTTAATACCGAAAGCTTTCGCGTTATTGCTATTGAGCAAGAGTATTGTGTATTCGCGTCCTTGTAACGAAATAAAGTGGTGGTTTAATATCGATTTTCTGTACGTAACGATTAAACACGCCGAATGAGAAGGCAACAGTTATTTCGTAAAACACTCTAATCTGCAAACGTTTCCACGTCACACGGACCCATGCGGCTGAGGCGGCCAGTTGATTCTTTCCTATAAATAGACGATTATACCTACATTAAGAATGGCGTCTAGGAACTAATACACTCTGCGTGTGTCCAGAAGCTTCGACAGTACGTATTCGATTAGCCGGTCCGTTTCTATGCCGTCTACATTTTTGGAATAATCAAACGGATTTCGAATATCTTAGGCGTTTATACATGGAAATGTGTTAAGTAGTGACTTACATTGCACAAAGTGAATAACATGAGCACAAAGACATTTCAAGCCTATGAAATACTCCTATATATGTAACTATTACAAATAATAAGATTAATTTTTATATACGCTCAAAAAAAAAGTGTGTACGTTATTGTATACCAATGGGGATTCGTTGACAGCGACTTTAATGTAATGATGCATTTTTGTTCACTTTTAAACATTTAAAGTCATGTTTTCAATTATATAAAAAATATCAACTGACACTAGCGAGAGATTGGACTAGAGATTGGAACCCGCGACCTCTGCCCGTGCCTCTACTGCGACAACAAATTTCTCATTAATTTAATGACTTAAATAAATGTTCAGAATCACGATAGCCGAGTGGTTGGGTTTTCGAGTCGAGAGACCCGAGTTCGATCCCCAGGTGGCAGGCTCATAGCAATGGGTTTTTCAAAAATGTCAACATGAAGATGTTTACCTTTTTGTATATGTATTAGAAGATACTTTGTTTTTGAGGATGCATGTATAAAATTCTCTAACCGGCACTGTATTACTTCTTAAACATTTCTTCATCTGTAAAGTTTACAGATGAAGAAATGTTCAGTTTATATTTTTTTTTATTTTTTTTTTATTATTTTTTATTTTTTTTTTAAAGTTTACAGGCTGCTTCTTTATATACTTCTTTATATTAAATTGTTACCAACGAAAGTACATAAGTGCAATATAATTACGAAAGTAAATGAACAATTTACATGAACCTTGTGCCATTAGTCTTTTGCTGCACGATTTTATGATTATGCCCCCACCTTGATGAGCACATCAATAATAGCATCTCCTCCATGATCCTCTTGCTAAATAACGAATATATTTGTGAGGGGAATATATTTACTAGAGTTGTTCTTTAGAACGTCGCGGGGCGGGTTTAATCAATTCTAATTAAAACCGAAACATTCATCTCATCGACTTTCATCAGACGACCGTCTACCTGAATAGCGTTACGTTTACACATAACTTTGCAGACGTGAGCTACATGTGTGCGTGGTTATGTTATTTTGTTGTGTGTGTGAGCTTTGGCTGGCTATAGGCTCTCGATGTGTAAACAATATGTTGCTCTTTGATTACTAAATTGTAAATGTGTGAGTTCATATATACTTTGTCTACATGCGTGGAAATTGCTATAGTGTCTTTGGTTATGATTTATTTTCAGTTTTACGATTTTATTGTTACAAAGCGAAGGACATCGGGTCGTTTTGTTTTTTTATAAACTTTAGTTATTGTAAATTACCTTTAAACAGTACAAAACAGTCGCTTTTATGGCAGGTGTCTTTTTATTTATTGACTTATTCTTATTAATGCAACTTATTAACTATAGATTTCACTGATGGAAATGAGAAAGATTTGTAAAATACAAAATATTATAATTTATAGATTTTGTACAAAACGTCTTAACGTCGATAAAGGCATATTTTGACATTTTACAATGAAGTCCTTTCGATCCACCTTTCATCGAAGCTTATTACAACGTGACAGATGGTGAGTCCATCTTAATGTCCAAGCTATCGGTACAATATATTTATACACACATTTACATAGATCAATATTTCTAAATATATATAAACGTTGAAGTAATGTCTCAAGTACAAACATCATATGTCTCACACAAATGTTAGCCCCTAGCAGGATTCGAACCCACAACCCAAAGCCTCGAAGGTAGGATCACTACCAACTGGGCTATTAAATCGGAGACCGATGAAGGTGTTTTGTCTGTAAAGATGTTTATCCCATTTCTACTTACACCAAAATATCTTTAGTTTGACCACCTGTCTGTCACATTGTGCCAAATAAACAGTTGAAAGTGGGTCGAATGCATTTGTCTAGACATCTGCCTGTCCCTATGGGAAAATACGATACGAAGACATAATAAAATAATCTTACATATCTATGCAAGGGCTTCCAATAAACTGAACCTTAAAAATATGAGTTTACGAGAGTAACTCGACCTCTGTCAAAACCGCGATTGATATCGAGAAGGTATTCACGGGTTGGATAGGAATATTTGGAGACAAATATTGTGTGTTAATTCGGTCCGTGTCGGTCGGGGGCGTAAACATTATCGCGGCCTCTCCACCCGCCGCCGCTGAATGAGAGCGGAGACTGCGGCCCCGTCCCGTCTGCCCCGGGAACACCCACGCGTTTTAACTATTGAGATCATTTGGGAATCGATGCTGGTTTTTGTTCAGATACCTAATACCACTCGAGTGGTCCCCGCACTCGAGACGTATTATATTAATTAACGTTTGTGTGATGCTTAACTAGTAAATATTAAAATAAAGTTTTAGCATATTTCACATTACTTTCTGTATTTTTGATATATACTGTTGATAGTAGGAGTTAAATTCTGCTCTTGGAATAGTACTATTTAAAATTCAATATTTATAAATGTGTGCATAGTACCGACACAAATTTCACATCGGCTTGAGAGACTTTATTTGCGATTACACTGCTATTTTTCTCTGTAACATGTCTGAATAACGACCCTGTATCGGTAACTCTAACAGTAGCAGGAATAATTTCTCCGTCATTGAGATAACAGCTTCGAATCCTCGTCTATATGCCGACTGTTTAAGCCTTTACGTCACGTCGACTGTCGGAGATGTGTAACTTACGTGACGAATAAAACTCACCGTGACCGCGCGTACTGAATCACAATAGATCCTCATACGATCGGATCGAAAATGTTACTCTCCGTTAAATTTTATTGCCGCTCTAAATGCATTACGTACGGGTAAATATCGACCCTCCATAAATCCCCAGGTGCGAAATGTCCTCAGTAAAGAAAGAAATTAACCACAGTTTTTATCCATGTTTAACTTGATAATCCTGACATCTCCTTTCACATAGGTGATTGTTACATCCTATAAATTCATTCTCATAGAAGTAATTACGACGGTATCATATTACGGTGATATTTAATTGTAATAATTTACAAGCCATTACTTTAAAAGTAAGTAATAAAAAAGTACATGTCTTTAACAAAATGAAAGTTATATTTAAAATACCCTAAACTATTGCTACTAAAAGCAAAGCAATTAATGTCTACTCATAAAGAAATAGATTTATAGTCGCTATATAATTAAATATTCAAAACGTAATATTGTGGTCTGTGTAAATAGTAATTTTTGTATCCAATTTAAAACAAAGAGGCCAAGAGACATCAATACTCAGTGAGTCGCGTTCTAAACTCCTTAACTAGATGCCCCCCCCCCTCCCATCCTCCCCGTATCGACCGTAGCGCCCTCATCTCGCAGGTACACGCAACACTTATCCCGGTTTTAATTGTCGCCACGCGCCGATGACCCGAGTTTCCAGCGCCGATGGTATATTGTCACTGTGGATTGCGTGGGATATTTCCCAATTTTAAAGTAATTATTTCCATATTGTCGAATGAAAGCTTGAATTTTAGTTCTACTAGTCTCATTTTTCATACCCTAGCCACGATAACTGAGTGGTTAGGTGATCGGAATTCGAATCAGAAGATCCGATTACAATCCGGAAGATGGTTTTTTTTTTTAAACTTTTGTACGACTTGTACAATAGTTGACTTGGACACAAAAACTGCTAACAAGTACACCACCAGACAAGTTGTCCCAAATAAACTCTGGTGAAATGTGGGTCAAAGGACTAAATTGACACGACCACTGACTATCAAAGTATTGGAAAATGCGTGTAGATGAACAGATACTCTGTATGTAGTACTCTAATATAAAAAATGTACTTAATGTAATCGCCCCTACGTTCTGTACAGAAAAACTCCGAAGTCTCGAAAAATTAAAGTTATTAATATCCTTAACAAAATCGTGATATGGTATCCCTACCTTAGCTGCCCGTCACCACAACCAACCAACACAAGGCACCCACCTAATTTGAATAATGTGTACTGGTTGAATTGTAATCCGCCATCTTTATATAAGTTTATCTAATTAATTATGCACTCTTCTTTAAGCATGGTTAATGTCTGGGTTTTATACTATAGATTTAATTACGTACCAATGAATCTAAGGTATCTGGTACTGCGTTCGTCAGTCCGCTTACCAGGCTTGGATATTATGACAAATGGAGTTTTCAGAATGTAATGTGTGTTTAAGGAATGTTACATTTGTGGTAAAGGGCTAAATAATAAAGTTTAAAAGTTTGTTTCTTCGTTTCTGTGATTGCAATTACGTTAGAGTTATCAATGCAGTCGTCGAAAAACTGGGGTTCACGCTAGTTGATAAACTAATGGTTACATATTAACTATTTTAAAGTTTGACCAGCGTTGCATGATGCTCGCTGTGTGGTGTCGGTGAAAGAATTTGCCACTCTCTTTCTTCAGTGATGGACTCCGAAAGCTGGGATATTCTTGTAAAATACCAAACTATTCACCTATCTAGATCGCTTACCAGCAGAGCTTCAACCGTAAAATATTTCTGAAACTGCGATCGTCAATCCGTTTTCCAAGCGTGGTGATTTAAATAAATTCTCAACGCGTGAGAGTCGAAAATACTGCACTAGAATTACACTAAGTTCGAATTTAATTAACATGTAACACGGTAGGCAGTGGTCTAGACAATTAAGTCCTCATGACTCACCTTTCACTGAAGCCTATCAGGGTTATCACTGATCCCTGATGTACATAATTTAAATTTAAAATAACGCATGGAGTGATGAATTAATAGTAGATTTTGTAAGGAATTTTGAAGATTTGGTTAGTCCTATTAAAAATCGATTCAAAAGTTATAAAAAAACACTGATATGATGGTTTTGCGTTTTAAAAAAAATTATGATATAATGCTATACTGACATCAGTACTCCGGGTGTCTCTCAACAGCGGTGTCCATGTTTTGAACATGGAACAATGAAGAAATAAGACTATGTATGTAATTGTTAATATAATAATAAACTTGCATTCACGAAATATTTTACCACAGAAGCGAAAACAATTCTAGTAATCTCCTTTTTTATTTGCAAAATTCGTGCTATTTATGTTTGTAAGTCAAATTATTAAGTTTACGCGAATGCCATATGTCAACAAATGTTTATGTTTTGGCGGTTGTAACTGGAGAGAAGCCTAAAACATGATATATTTATTATTTCTATATTAACCAAAAGCTCATTCTAATAGTATTAGTTGTATGTATTGATGTAAATTTTAATAAGGGATTGTTTTATTTAGAAGAAATACGCAAAGGTTTGCTTAATCGATTATTCAGCAAACCTTGCTTGTACTGCTAATTTCGATTACTGCAACGTTTAACTTCGTTGTGAGTTTGCGCAACCAAGAAGGGAGAAGCCGGTAGAAGTCATTTCTTAACTTACGATGTATACTCATAGTCGCAAAAAATATTGCGAACTTAATGTTGCAATGTAAAATGTAAATGTATAATTGAGTTTCGTAAATAATACTGAGTTACTTATGAGTTTTTCGAAATAGCCGAGTTGGTTGGGTGGTCGGAATTTCCGAGTCAAGAGACCCGAGATCGATCTCCGGGCAGGCTCATATGAATGGGTTTTTCAAAAACTTATGTACGAATTATATTCGTTGGCTTGGACCTAAAGACAGTAACTGGCTCACCACGGGCTGTCACGTTGTCGGTGTCAGTCGAAGGGACTTAATTATTGTTTAGACTTGACCTCTGTCTACCCCTGTATAAGGAATTGCGTGAAGATATTTATTTATTTAACTTAGGTTGCCTTTTTGTACTATAAAACAGCTATCATCTGTAACGTTGGCTAAAATGAGTCCTAATGGACGTCTATTAAATTATAGGTCCAAAATCTCTAAATTTTTATAGAAGCAGTATATTCCTTGTTACGTGGTAGTGGCAAACAGCAGTTTCTATTGCTGCCCTAATGGCTTGGCTCTGTCTGGGCAACACCTTGCAGAATACCGGCTTTGAATAGAGTCTTCTTGGGTTGTTGCGTTTGGTTCGGTAAGTACTCCGGTTACCTTACCGGACCAAACACATCCTTTAACTCCTTCTCCTTTCTACTGCTAGACAACGGTCCTGTTACTCAACCATTCATGCAACAACAAAAGCTGATGCGTGGCTCTACCACTGTCAAAATGTTAAGATGCTAAGTTTTTGACGCTGCGATCTCCAATCCGCTTGCCCAGCGTGGCGATTAGGGCAAGGTGTCCCTTGTGAAAGAGGTCTATGTACTGCAGTGGACGTCTACTCGTCGTTATGTATAAGCTTAGAATACTATAAACGAAAGAGCGAGATCATAAATTGTGTATAGGTCTATAAGAAATTATAACTGTATAGGAAACTGTCCAATTTTTGTTTTATTACTACTTCTTGGATGATTCGTTAGTTATCATTACGTCCTAATTCGCTGTATTATCGCTAAAGAACATTTTACCTACAGCCAAACTGAAAACAAAACAGCAAGAAAGTGAAGATCAAGATCAGTGGTTGATGTTAGACACGTTTATCTACGTTGCGTTTACACCGACGTGCGATATTTCGCACTTTCTTCTTGTCAGAGGCCTTCTCGCTAACTTTACTACTTACGTAACCTGTTGTTGGAAATGTAAGAAATAACACACAACATATTATGTATATAATATGCTCAATTTCGTGATGCTTCCAGCGTATCTCGTAGTCCATTTATACAATTTCAA
Source organism: Sericinus montela (assembly GCA_029286605.1). NCBI lineage: Eukaryota > Metazoa > Arthropoda > Insecta > Lepidoptera > Papilionidae > Sericinus > Sericinus montela. The sequence goes on along the minus strand of JAGSMR010000007.1, from coordinate 6,117,372 downwards.
AAGTTCAATTTATGAAAGTGAGGCGTCACTAACACGGTTCCCATAGGTAGTCGTAATCACTACGCTCCGTCGGGTTGCACCGTTGCCTCGTCGCGTCCTGGAGGTGGTGACGTCACCGGCGTCGAGGCACGTGGGGCCGCGGCCGCCGCAGGCGCATCGAAAGTGAGACTACGACCGGCGGCCGCGGCGCGGTGCGCGGGGGGCGCCCGGGTCGACGACCCCCGCTCATCCGATCGCGCCGCACTTGAACACCGTCTCATCGTTTTATATCCGTATAGTGCTAGCGCCGCGGGTCGAGTGCTAGAACTGGACCATCCACCACGAAGACCTGGTAATCCTCGTAACAACTCGAAACTGGGGTTTTATTGATGGTTTAGGACGACGCCTGTAGCATGACGCCGTTCCTGATGAATTATATGCTATAGGAGGCATATAATTCTTCAAGAACGTCGTCATTATGAGATGGCTTTACCATAGTGGATACCTACCGACACCATATCTATCAAAGCCACATAAAATTTACCGAACTAATTACGATGAGCCCTATAGTCCCAATTTCACATGTATGCTGGCACAGCATTAAATCCCTATTTCATTGCTGAGGTAATATGCTATTGGCTCGATGACGTAGGCATTATTATCTACGGTAACATTTTATTCTACTAGGGAAAGCGACATATTTATTATTTGTACTTGCAATTACTTAGCGGAAGCGAACACGTGAAGCGAATATCCGCTCGGTCTAAGCTACGTTCGACGACGTGTCATGCACATACGGAAATGTTTGTGATAAAGTCTATTTATACACTTTACGTTTCAAATGTCCTAACGACTACACTTCTGGGACTGTTTAATTGCTTTGCGATCGTTCATTGGCTTCAGCGCGCTGTAAAGTAGAACGGCTCACTAGTAGTTTCACTTTTTTGTTTGTTTGATGAAGTCGGTCGAAACAGTTTAATAACTGATATAATTAATTTTAATAACTTTAATAATATTATACTAGGCGTTAGAAAGTATCCAACCTCTTCCCTTCTATAGGCAACATATGAGACGACCTAGGTACACACGACCGAAGTAACTTGTAAATGGCAATAGTTACGGGAAAAACAATTGTCTATCCCGAAAACGACTACTACTACTAATTACTACCACTACTACTATACTACTGACTACTACAAAACCAAACAACCCTAAGTCCACCTACAGATTATGAAAGTACTGAGCTTAGCTTAACTTTTCTGTTTAGTTCAAATCTTGGGGATACTGCGAATAAATGAGCGTTCCACTATTGAACTAGAAACCTGTCTGGTTCTTCTTTATATGGCTTTAGCACTTATTACCTGAAGTCAAAAATGTAATCTAACAATAAGTATTACAGTTATTAGAAATTTTTTTCAAAAGTCACATATATATTTTGAAAGAAAGTCGACAGCTATTACAACGTAGCTTAGAAACCTGTCGTCTCTCATAGCGGAGCAGTAACCAATACTACAACTGTTTGCCTTTCGGCAACCAAGAAAAACAACTTTAGGTGCCAAAAGATATAAATGTATGTCGCGTAGTTGTAGACTTGACCTTTTTGACTGCGTCATACTATTGATATTAGTAGTTTTGTGTACCTCCCGTACCGGTGACCGTTAAAGTAGGCAAAGCAAGCTTTTAGCTCGAAGGTCGAACGTTTCAAGGCCCCGAAGGGGTCGGCTGATGACCGCCTGGTACCTCACAAGTTTAGGGTTACTAGGTGAGACTACATATATACATTTTTGATTAAACCAAATTTTTATGAGTTTGGCTCGCCTGTCAAGTCTTAGCAAAACAACATATTTATTAGAAATAAATCTTATACATTTTTGGTAATTTTTAAAACATGAGGCCGACGGTTATGTAAATTAAAAATGACATACATGATAATGATTTATAAATATCATAGTTGATTTTACTGCGTTGTAGTGGATTTATTTATATTTGTATTTTTCCTTCCTGTTTAGTTTTTGGTTGCAAATTTCAAGAATTTAATATTGAAAACATTAGCCGTCATAAGAATCAACTGGGTTCCGTTCATTATCGAAGTTGTTAATTGAATTTCCTTTTGTTAATTTTTAAAGCACAGTCGAGCTGGACTGGATGATTAATGATATTTCCTTTCAAGAGTTTACCTCACTGAGTCGCAGAGATAAATGGTAAACCTAGATTTTCACAGAGGTTCTACACTTACATATATATTATAAACTTCGCTCGTAATTAAATTAGTATAATATAAAAAAATTGTATTATAGTCATGGCTTTTATTGGCGTCGTTGACAACCCTATCATCCTGTCTAACCTTAGAGTTTGAATGAGCGTACGCACGCGTCGCTTACGCCTGCACGAGACCCACATCGTGTTTGGGCGCCATCTGTCGTATACCTACACTATTAAACATGTTAGTGTGTTTTTGTCTCAAGCTATTTCACTAACTACAATAATATGTGACGAAAATGTACGTAACCGGTATACGACGAACTACTACTATAATCCTAACAGTTAAAAAATTCCAAATAAAAATTAGCAATGCTATTTTAGGTAAGTTTATTGTATGCAATACACATGGTTTTAATCAATAATAATAACCATCATAAAAGTACATTGAAAATGTTATGTTATATTTACAACAAAGTCTACTTTAGTTTATTAGACTGATTTAATTAAGCATTCATAAAATTTAAGTGAAAAATTTATTTTAAAAAAATACTATGGCCTTTCGTCCTTTTCCCTCCTTAGCGCATCTATAAAATTAACGTATTGCGAAACTATTAAAGGTTTTATCCTTATATTTTATATTTTATTAATTTAGTTCAACTCTTCGGTTTAACAAACGATTCTTAAATCTAAACACATCTATCTCAACGCGAACGATCCGAGTAATCAAATATCGTACAGATTAAAAATAGCTTAATGGCATATTGAAATTGGAATTCGCGGAAAATTCCGCTCACCCTGACATATACTCGCGGTTATTGTAGCGTTGCATACGTTTTCGACTGTCAGGGCCTATGGAACTTGTTTTCCGTTTCTTCATGTCCGTTGAAAGTTAATTAACACGAAAGGTACACAATTGACTAAATTTCTAGTACATAATTAAACAATTTAGATAATATTGTTGTTATCGAAGTTGTTTAATGTGTGTTTGGTATGTTTACACTATTTGACCGTTTAAGAAGGTTGTTTTTTATATGTTAAATATACGAATATTTCCCGTTTAGTATCGACGTAAGAATTTGCCAATACCATTTCTAGCCGTGAGAGTAGTATGAGTCGACTAAGAGCTTTTCTATATAGAATTGGCTACTGCCAGATGTCTGCATAGAGATCTCAAAAACTACCATGTTGGTGTGGCCGTTTCTTATGTGTTCATTTCACATTTGGAGTCTCTCCGTTGTAAATAATGGATACGTTGTTCGTGGTTGTCTGAAAAATGTGACTTACTTTGTGAATTACTTTTTTAGTTACTTTTGACATAAAAATATTACCAGAATCTATGTATCTCCATCAATCAAATCAAATCATTTATTTATCGATATAAGTAACATCCATCATAAAAAGTCCATCATCATCATTTTTAAACTACCGCCGTTTCGTATTGAGGTTCCTCTAACGAAACGGCGAAAGAAACTCAGTCAATGCGATGTGTTATTACTTTTAAATTTGATTATTTGACGGCACGTTAGTGACAACTGCATAACATAGGCCTCTCCAGAATAGAGGAGTTTCCAAAGTCACCACGCTAGGCAAGCAGATTGGCGTTTGCACAGAATCAGAGAATTCGCAACTTAAACGCTGATGCCCGCCAGATCACCGTCAGTTCTGGTATTTTTCGAGATGGGTTATTTCGCCATCTTTCCGTAGCCACTACTATTTTTAAAGCTTACCTTGTAATTTAAATGGAAACCGATTAAAATTATAACTTGTCTCCTATGAAGAACACTATCCTACAATGAAACTTAAGTAACATTTCTTTATTTGTAATGTACGACATACATGATTCGCATAATAGTTCCGCAGCTAGGAGCTTATTAATGTGAGCCGACACCATGTCATTAGAGGGCGTGAATATTTAAGCAGATGCGGCGGGCGGCGGCGACTCCGTGCGCGTTCGCGCACGCTTTATGGGCCCGTTTGGATTACCTTTTCATTGAATTAATTCTGTTTGCTCTCACTAGATACAGCCAATTGTAATTTTCACAGAAGTAGGGGAAGCCCCTGATTAACGCATTAAATGGAAAGTTACTGATCTCATTTTAATTATTACTGCTCCACACCTTTGCTTTGAGTTGATTGAAGGTTACACTCCTAAGTTTATCAACTACTTTTAGATTTTTTATCGTAAATAATAGTGTTATCTTTTCTCAAGCCATTCTTTCATTCCTAACTTTTAGATTAGGAAAAAACAACGTAAGCATTTCTTCGGTTGTAATATCTCAGTTTAATGATGACTTTTATGTATATTGACATGGCATGGCAACATAACAACTATACGACTTTATTGTTGTTATATTGCCCTGTATGATGTATATTTGTTTTATTGTTATTGTATCATATTAGCTATATCGGAGATTTACTGTCACACCAATCGAATCAAAACAATCGCGTTAGTCTTTCTAGAAAAGTCACAAACCGAAGCCCGACATTTCTTGTATTAGTGTTGGTGTTATGCAAGCAACTAGAGGGGGTCATCCCGTCCGCGCCCAAAAGTCGAGCCGCGAAGTGGAGAACAGTCATATCCTATCGATTTGTTAAGATGGCGCGCGTGGGGGAGGCTGCGGGGTGGGACGCAGCCTCCGCTCGGCGCAGCGTGCAGCCGCGCTTGCACCTGCCCGGGTAGCATCCGTGACCGCGGCGACACACTAGCGACATCTCACCCCACACACAATGCCGAACCCCGCCGCCTAATTGACAGGATGCATTGCATGTGAAGTTACAAGAACTAAACAATTCATATTAATATTCTCTAATGAGTCTTGGAATATTCTTGTAAATGCATTCATTGTTCCTTTCATGCGGTCTATACAATTAGTTTGGTATTCCGGTTTCTCAAGAAAAACGTTTAGATTTACAACGTTATGCTTTTATTGCTTATGCTTAATAATATCTACAGAAATCTAAAATTTGACATTTATAAATATCTAATAATCATTTATTTACATTACAAGAAATTACTAGATAATCCCGCGATTTCGTCCGTGTATTATTTCGAAATTTGCTCGGAATCTACTAATGAGTAAAAAGTAATTTACATTGCACTCCGGACTCTAAACACATTAGTTCAAAATACCTTAAGCTAAAAGCAGCTAGCCTTTCGATATAATGTTTCAGATCAGTCTAGATATAAAGATAATCTATATTTTAATACTGATATAAACTATCTGCGTTCAAAATTTCATTGAAATCCGTTTAATCGTTTTTGCGTGATTGAGTAACAAACATTCAATGACCTGAACATCATTTACAAACTTTGAAACATGTATAATATTGGCAAGACATTAGATGGGGTAATGTGCTTTCATCTCAGGAATAAATAACCAAATACTTCTAAGAATTGTTAATCATAAAGATGAGGATGACTAAATAACATTTTTTTCTGACATTAACAAAAATTTAATCCCATTCTATATGAACTTTTACATTCCAATGCTGCCCAGTATCTATAATTTTCAAACGTTGTCACCTATATCCAATCTATGTATAAATTAAAGTAATTGTTTGTTTGTTACCTTATCACAACTAAATTTAATTTAGAACTACCAAAGCTAATTTAATTTTTAATTGAAGAATCGTTACCCTGCAATGGGACGGACATCAAGAAGGTTATCCTAGTTTTATTAGCTTGCGGCCCTCAAACGTCACAGAAGACTTAAAAATTCATACAATAAATACAATTCTATCAGCCTTGATTTTAATTTTTTAAATAAAATTTAAATATCTTCAGGCCATTTCCAATACAGGGGGCGACAGAGGTCAAGTCTAGACAATTAAGTCCCTTTGACCCACCTTCCACCGAAGATATTTTCGGGACAACGTGACAGGTGGTGAGCCCGTCGCCGTCTTTATGTCCAAGCCAACGATGAAATTCGTATTCATTGTAATGTTTTATCGACAGTGTACTTAACACGGAATTTTTATGACTGAACTAAAGCTATTGTAATCTAGTATATTTGTTATTATACCTTATATAATTTTCTAAGGTGGTGTTGTATGTTAATGATATCAGTTTTTTACTTAATTCAATCTTGAAATAGTTTTTACAATATTACGTAATTACAAACGCAGTTAATTATTTCTTTTATAATGACAAAAACAGAGGTGAATCTGAAGATTGTTAACCGTCTTAATATAAATGCGTCTTAAACCTTAAAAAAATTGGTAGGAACGAAAGATAATGAGTGCTCTTAAATTTTGAAAAATCCGCTTTGTACCCTATAGACTCAACAAGTGTCCCGTGCCGGCATCGTACGCCAACCCTCCGGCCGGGAGTCGAGTGTCGCGCCCTCGGCGACCGCGTCGTTCCCGGTCTCTAGCGGCCGTCTCCGGCACCAAGCGCGGAGAGTTGTTACGTAAAGTGACACTATCTCTCCATCCTCTATCCATCCTCTGCGACAATTGACCAGCATCTATATCGCAACTGATATATCTTCAATCGGAATCATCAAGTTTTCTCTTCCTTGAGACGAGTGAAATTTAATGACTAATTCATTAAAAATCACTCAATGGCCCGGGTAGCCTAATGTATGTATGTAACCAAGAAGTAAATAACAAGCCTAAACCGCTAACGTTATTCGGTGTTTTGCTGTTAGCTCCTTTGAATAGGTTTTCATATTATAATACATATATAACTAATCGATAAAAACCCATGTGTTGATAAATAACATATATATTCATCACACAAAATGTCTGTCCGGTGGGCCGCCGTTTTATTTGAAAATTTTGAAATACCGTATAGTGGTTCCACACATTATTTATTATCCCGTACGAAGCAGAGGCCGGTCGCAGTGTACAAACTTTTATGACATTGTCAGCCATACGATATGCGTTTTAGATTTTAAAACGATCAAATGTATGGGTGACAATGATGTCCCTTAAAGTCTTTGTAGCGGTTGATGTGGTGCAGGAAAAGGGTAGCTACCGGCCAGGTCGGGTGATCGTGACCTGGGGAGGACGTCTCCTCTACAGTGTGCGCTATCGGTAATCGTATATATGCATGTCATCGTGCTAACTTCGATAGCGCAATGTAGGACGTGGATGTGTTTCCTGTATCCGCCACTTAGCGAGCCTCCAATGTGGACACATAGATGTCGCCACAGTAATAAACTTAATTAGTCCCTAGAATCACACTCAACGATATCAAACTAGAATTCGATCCAATACATCCGTCAAAGTCAAGTACGGCTTACCACGGCTCAGTGGAGTCAATAATACTACTTTCTGATTGTTACTATCGATGATCGCTTGTCGTTAGTGCAAGGCACACATTTAAAGAGCATTATTGAAGAAAAAAATATTATTGAAGAAGTGATAGTCACGATAGCCGAGTGATTGGGTGGTCGGAATTTCGAGTCAAGAGACCCGAGTTCGTTCCCAAGGTGGCAGGCTCGTACCAATGGTTTTTTTTTTAACTTATGTACGAATTCAACGTTGGTTTGGACATTGAGACGACGACAGGCTCACCACCTCTACGTTGTCCCGAAAATATCTTCGGCGGAAGGTGGGTCTAAGGAACTTTATTGGAATTGCGTGAAGAGATTTACTTAGTTTTTTTTTTATCTTCACTTGTTTTCCCAATACTGAGATTGACAGATAATTACGTCCTTTCTAACTACTTTTTACTATCAATCGTCAATTTATCGTCAACATGTGTCCAAACCAACGGCACTTTATACTTAAAGTGATATATACGTAGTTATAATATTTACGTAGATTCCCCCGTTGTTGCGCTTCCGAATCTGCAACCGAGGAAGTAGTTGAAGTTGGGACATATAATAGTAAAGAAATTTAATGTATTCTGCGCTGCATCATCAGTAATCCCCAAAAAGTGGAATTGAGCCTGTCCCGCGCGGGACCTTTAGAGCTAAAATTCAGTACGTCCCGCCAAAATCACGACGCCCGGCAACGCTGAGTTAAACCTGAGTGAAAAAATTAAAACTGAGGCCCCACCTTCCGAGATTGCTTTATTGATGATTTAACACAAAATAAGTTTAAATATATAAAACGTTTCTTATTTTTTGTTACACCGTAGAACCGCACCGTTACCGCGCCTCTGCGGTTTCCGATTAAGTCGCTGTAAAAAGTTATACTGCCGCATATAAAATTGGAATAGCCATAACAGAGTGGTTGTATCATTTATTTAGTGCCGTGTTATAGAATTTAATGACGCTATTAAGTCTCGTTAGCATTTGTCATCGTTTTGTTGTTAAGTTACCAAGTTCCGACGTTTATGTTTGAACACAGACTGTGAGACAATCCATATTCACGCGTGCTGTTCGCGGCTGTTTGATATAAATCCAAAAATTAGTTAACTTGTTCAATTTGCTGGTGTAATTCCCAATACAGGGGTAGACAGAGGTCTAGTCTAGACAATTAAGTCCCTTCGACCCACTTTCACCGAAGATATTTTCGGGACAACGTGACAGGTAGTGAGCCCGTTGTCGTCTCAATGTCCAAGCCAATGATTTAGTTGATGCCACCAGGAATCGTATTACATAAGATTATGGTCCTGAAATGTATTGAATGAAAAATATTGAATGATATTTGAAATCCACCACTCTGGCATTGTAAAACATACGTTACTGTAAACATTTAGTTATTAACAATAAAAACATAGTAAGTCACGATAGCCGAGTGGTTGGGTGGTCGGAATTTCGAGTCAATAGACCCGAGTTCGATCCCCAGTTGGTAGGCTCGTACCAATGAGTTTTTCAAAAACTTATGTACGAATATCGTTGGCTTGGACATAAAGGCGGCGATGGGCTCACCACCTGTCACGTTGTCCCGAAAATATCTTCGGTGAAAGGTGGGTCGAAGGGACTTAATTGTCTAGACTCGACCTCTGTCTACCCCTGTATTGGGAATTGCGTGAAGATATTTATTTATATATTATTTATAACAATAAAAAGTTTTACACAGAATGGAATCATACCACATTCTATTTATTTTTTTCTTTATAATCTGTATCATTACAAAACATTAAAATAAATATAAAAATAAAATGTAATTACTCTTGATTGTTAATAAACATACGTAACAAATAAGCGTAAAGCTCACTTTCAAACAAATAATTGAAAAAAATGAATCTTGCCAAATAAATCATGTTCGAAACCAGAGTTTCGGCCTTTCGATTTTTGGGACGAGAAGTGTTGTACGGGTCGCGTTGTACGAGTATAACATATATGGATCGCAGTTCAAGTTCATAACCAAACTGTCTATTCGAATAACCGTATAGTGAGGTAGTGAGTGAGGTTTTGTAATATGAATTTGTAGGGGAACGATTTTATACTACTGCTGGATATGTATAAATGAGGTTTTGGAACTGATATACATGACCAAATGCTCATTTAGATTATAAATCTTATTGTTTCTAAGCATATTTTTACATCATCTTGAGTAATATCATATTCCTGAAAATATATAAGTATTGCTGTTATATCCTCTTACCCTATAATATTTTTTGTGCAATTTAAAAACTTCACTGGAACCAAGGAAAAGCTTGCTGGTTATTATTACGTATAGTGCATTTTTTTTTTCAAAATTTTTCTCATTGAAAATTTACTGGCAGGTTATATTTTATCGTCTGTTATATAAAAAACTTACTCTACTTGTGTCTGGCTACCCCGCCAGGGATACGCGAAGATGTGTGTTTTAGTTTGTCCACGTCTTCAGGTGTAAGGGAATACTTCCAGTGGAAACCTATAATATGAACTTGCACATGGAGTGATTTTTTCATCTTTTGGCAAATTTTCATGTTATTACATAACATTCTAACTTTAGTAACCCAAGTGTCATGTTACAGTGGCTCAGTCGGAAGACTCGCCGGTCGCGATGAAACTCAAGAAAATATGCCTTAAGACGCCTATAGGTGAGGAACAAGCAGCGCAAGCGGTCCTCGACCCAGCGTTAGGTAAGCACATCAAGTTTTATTATTAAATTGTGTTATTTTCATTAACGTATTTTCCGTAGCTCTGTGACAAATGAATAAGCGCTCGCGACTTAATATCCTTCTTACATTCAGGATGTAGTTGAAAATTTACCAAGTGGCGAGTATTAAAAAAAATTAAATTAAATAAAACCTATTGTAAATTTTGATTCGCCTTCAACCTTGACTTGAATATTTTCGGGATTTCCCTTGTTATTATTATAAGAAGGGGAACACATTTGGATGCTTTAGACTGCACCCACGCCGAGTTGTTTAAATAACCGACTTGTCTAACCGACTAGCCAAACTTCTCGAATGTCGAGGATCGGAAGGTTCGTAATGGCCCTCGACGAAAGTGTTGGCACAGTTCGCGTGATCCGAAAGGGAACTACTAAAACAAGTTGAAGTTGGTTCGATTTATTGCAATACTTGCACTTTTCCGCGTCTGTTTTTAATCAAATTTTACACGAAAGTATTTACTTTACCGCGTATTTATTTTACCTACTACTTACTACGTATTTATTTTACCTACTACTTACTACGTATTTATTTTACTTTTAGACTTTTACCGCAGTACGGCAGAAGACCGGGGTGTCTCGCGCGTGTCAGTTATTTTTTTTAAATCCGCCAATGTCCAGCATGCCCTCATACTTTAAATTCAATAAAAAAATCATTTATAAATTTAACCAACTGTATAATTGCATCTTCAGGGTATAGATAAGCCATTCCAATAATGAAGATTCAATAGAGAAGATCCAATTATATTTTGTGTTTAATTAGTTGTGTAGCTGCTACTTAAGAAACCAATACATTTATAAACATTCTGATTACTTCGGTATACTTTGTTTTTGGTGGTGTATTTTTGTGCTGTAACCACACGGCAAACTTTTAAACAGAATTTGTAATATCTAATGAGGTTTACATTTTTTATAAAATTCTTTTCAAATCGTGTAATGACTTCGAAACCAGAGGGCATATTTAGAACCTGTCGCTCGCATTAGCATGCACTCACAGGATAAAATTTATTTTCTTTTATCCGCGTCCACATAACTTGTTTTTAATTGTTCGCCTAGTAGTGAGGTACTGCAATTGTACTGTGCCCTCGTTTTTAGGACATTTTCAAGGTGATGGCGGCGCGGTGTATCGTACGTACCGGTTTCTCGGGCGACCGCGCTGTGCGTTTTCACACGCGGCCGCCTCCAACGCGACGCGTGTTCCGTTGATTGAATCGCGCTTTTGTTCCCCGTCGCCGCGCGCATCGACGCCGTGACGTCATCAATTTAATTGCGGACGCCGATACATTATACATTTATAGAGAGCGACATTTATTTCATCCCTTCATCAGTTCACTTATACGAGTTACAATTGAACGGGTCCCCGATATTATTCACATATGTGCAAAGATGGTGATTCATACAATATTTTTTGATAAACGTATTAAATATACATTATTTTAACTCTTCTTGATTTTTTAAAAGGATTTAATAATTTCGATTCACTATAGTACAAGTAACAAGTGGCGAACATATAGTTAATATCTGTGTTAATAATCTATGTGTTCTTTTATTTATTTATTTTTTTCTCAATTCTTATTAAAAGTTCCTAATAACGGGACGAATAATGAAAAACCCTTAAAAATATAAATAGTTATCGAGAATATAGAAATAAGTATCTTCACGCAATTCCTAATACAGGGGTAGACAGAGGTCTAGTCTAGACATTTAAGTCCTTTTGACCCACCTTCCACCGAGGATATTTTCGGGACAACGTGACAGGTGGTGAGCCCGTCGCCGTCTTCATGTCCAACGATGTAATTCGTACATAAGTTTTTGAAAAACCCTTTGGTACGAGCCTGCCACCTGGGGATCGAACTCGGGTCTCTTGACTCGTAATTCCGATCACCCAACCACTCGGCTATCGTGAGTTATCAAGAGAGGGCGAAATAAGCATATCGAAAAATATAAGACCAAAATTGAACAGAGTTGATGGGCAACAGCATCTAGGGTGCGAAGTGACTGGTTCTGGGATCACCAAACCATTATGTTCGCGTGGTGATTATGGCAAACCCTCCTTATGGAAGCGCCTGCAGTGGTATTTTACGGGCCGTTAAATAAGTAACATATTTTGAAAAATACCACATAGCATGTTTCGGTCAGTCGCTGTTTAAAGGTTTAAGTTAACGATGTAAATCGTACGCGGGACTTGAGTGTGTTGGTGATCGTATTGTTGCGAGCCTTTCACATTAGATACCAAACTAGTCGTTGCTTGCTTCCGATTCAGCCTCTCTAACCGCTCGGCTATCGTGGATTCGTGTCATATGTATTCGTATAAAAAATAAAATTATTTTGCACATTAATACTTTAGGTCGTGTAACAAGCAAACTTCGCACTGTTTTATAACAAAAAAAAAACTAGCAGGCCAATCGATCCGTGGAAAGTTTATGATGTCGTTATCTCGTTATACTATTCCGTTCGCGTCTTTTCAATGTCAAGTTGTGACACTACGTGCGATCAATCTCTTGCAGTTTATTATGCCCAACTTTACTACCTTCGTAATACCAGTGATTACTTTTCAGTAGGGTGCGATGTGACTTACAAAACGTGTCATGTCGCCGAAATATTCGCATCAATGTACTGTTTTTATCTGGCCTCGTAAATCATGGGCCCAGTTGTATTTCTTAAAATCTTAACCCATGTTTTTGTGGTAGACTTTCCTTCAGGATGCTTAAGTAAACACCATTAAAAATGCAATTTGCGTGTTACACATCTAGGCAAATACCAGACCAAAAATTGGCAAACCGGTGGGCATTATTACCTGGGATCATTCATATGTCTTACCTGATGTGGAGTTCCCGTCATATACTATTTATTAGTGTATGAATAATAAAATGTATTAATGCAATACAATCTTTATATGCTGTAGCACCCATCCCACAGCAGAACTTGTGTACTCAAATTATTAAAGATAAGCGGAGCGTATATTATCTTAATTCTCAGCTGTTGGTTGATTTTTTCATGTTTTTTTTATTAAATTAATTTCGGGCTTTCACACAATGACTTGTGTTCCCAAAACAGTACGGGTTACGGACTACTTGATATTTTTTAATAGTATTTTTTATAAAAAGTGAACTAGCTTCCTCTTTTTTTTTAGATGCTGAGATAACACGGTTCTTTAGTGAAACTTACACGTGCGCGAAATAATTAAGCATTTTAATAAAATATTTTAATATTATTTCTTAAACATTCACGAGTTCTGCAGGATTTTTGCCAAGCCTAAAATTGCTATTGATATCTTTTCCCAATAATTAAAAAATAATTCTGGGTCGCAGTTTGGTATCACCATAGAGCCTCGCATCGACCATAGACGTAATGTTTGTAAATCTTCTTCAATCGTAGACTTAAACGCCTATTTGTACATATGGTCACCTGTTAATATAATATATTATAGTTGCAAATAAATACTGTTCTTTCTGAAAAAAACTTAATGCACTATAGAGTAGCTATACACAAGAAATATATCTATAGGATTATAGATATATTTCTTTTGTATAGCTCTCTTGTGTATCTCAGTTTACAGTTCATAGTATGACTCGTCACGCTTTAAGAAAACACTAAATTGTAACAAACGGCAAGGTTCTATTGATGGTGTTGCAATGGTGCAGCGCGTCGATGGCACACACGAGTGGAATAACCTAAAATTAGATCCGCGTACACAGATCCGCGGATGCGGAACTCGCACACTTCTTCACGTCGCTCACTAGATGTCTGATACATATGACGATGAAGTTTCACTCTCAACCTGCGACCGATTACAATAACTCATGTACTTTAATTGTCTTCATTAAGAGTGAATAGTGCAATATATAGGTTGCTTAAGTCTGCTCCTGAAGCATAGCAACATTTTGGTTACCCTTGTAGTTAATCTTATATGAAACTCGCCGTTGCCAGCAGCTACGCCAGCGTCGAAACCTTCCTATTGATACGTCTCATGTAATATTGTGATAACATGACATGTATACACAACGAATACTGCACATATATACATAACGTACCCAAAGAGTGCACTTCAACATATGCCTCTCTTATGTGGCCCATTGGCTATAATAATCCTTAGATGTAGCTACCAAGTAATTAACTTTTGTTTTGAACTCTAATTAATTGACGACCTCCGTGGACGAGTGGCGTAAACACCGGGTTTCACGGAGTCGCCATCTCGAGGTCCCGGGTTCGATTCTCGGTCGGGTCAATGTAGAAAAACTACTTTTTCAACATATCCTCGGGTCTGGGTGTTTGTGGTGCCTTCGTTGTTTCCGATTCCCTTACCACAAGTGCTTTAACATCTTACATTAGGATCGGAACAATGTATGTGATGTTGTCCCTATCTATATATGTATTATTTATACATTCTATATATGTATTATTTATTGATTGTTTATACAATATTTTTTTGTGATGTGATGTTGTTGTAAGAATGTTGTGGAGTGAGAAATATGAAATGTGATCTTATATTTTGGTAATACGGCAGCATATAAAACACACATAATTTTTTTTTGATGTTTTAAAACAGATTGAAAAGCTTTACTAAAATTAAATATTAGCAATTTTTTTAATATAACCGGTATATAATTGCTAAATTAAAGAGACTAGCAAGAGTAATTTTTCGACTTATTTGCAATGAATTAATTGACATACAATATTTACACAATGTGCATATGGTACATTATACCTGACGGGCCAGAGTATCCGATTTTGTCAGATTTATAATTTTCGTCGTACACACATTTTTTGGGTGAATGTTGTTCAAATTAAGTATCTCAGTAATATACGTTTAAAATATTTTGTTTAAAAATGGTTTATTAGTCATAGCCGAGAGGTTGGGTGGTCGGAATTTCAAGTCCGGAGACCCGAGTTCGATCCCCAGGTGGCAGGCACGTACCAACGGGTTTTTTCGAAAACTTATGTACAAATTATGTCGTTGGCGTGAACATAAAGACGGCGACGGGCTCACCACCTGACACGTTGTCCCGAAAATATCTTCGGTGGAAGGTGGGCTAATTAACAAAGGGTCTTAATTGTCTTGACTAGACCTCTGTCTAATACTGTATTGGGAATTGCGTGAAGATTTTTAATTTTAAGGAATGGGTTATATTATAAATTTTAACTGTATCCTATAATATATTGGCTTCGCCCGCGAGGTTTGTTGATAAAAAAGGAGCCTATGTCTTGCCTAAGCCTGCGGAAGGCTTCAGATTTCTAGCTTCAGACTACTAAAACAATTGCCATATTTTATTAAGAGAAAAAGTACGAATATGAAAAACTATCCGTTGTTTATAACTAACAAAACAGGCAAAATAGCTTTTAAATAGCTCTCCGCAGATCCGTCATGCTCACAAACTTTCGCATTTATAATAGTTGGAAATCTACGAAATTCTTATCGTCTTAAGTGGGCTTAAAGGGTGAAGCTTGAACATATATAACGGATGTGCTATGTGCAAACTATCCACCTATGTGCTGCCAGTGCTGAGGGGGAGGGGTGTGCGTGGCGGACGATGTTTCGGACAATGAGCCGTTGCGTTGCCACGGCCCAACGGGTTACAACGGGGCCAATTTGGATTGCACTCTGAGCGCTAACCACTCGGAAATCATCATGATTCGGCTGTTAGAGTTTGATGCGTTTTAATTATTTCACTACCACGAAAATTTTTTAACAAATATTGCTATCACCATCCCAATAATGACTTATAGTATCACTGGAGAATATTATCGAATTAGTTGTTTAATAGTAATAATAATAGTATTGATAGTGATTTGATTTATAAACATAAACATATCATGCGTTGTGGGATTACCAAGTGGAAGACCATGGGTGTAAATTATAGACGGAGCAGGTGTTGCATGTAGATACCTATTAGAGTTTGGATTTTCAAGATGTGCCCGATGGCCGGGCCCACTACTCGGCATGCACGGTGTCCTCCGTCGGTAATTTGATTGGGGCCGGAGCTGTCACCTATGCGCCGCAGTCGGCCGGCCGTCGCTCGGCGGCTATCGATTAGAGCCGCCCCCCGACCGCGCGCCGCGCCGCCCGCGAACCGGATCTCGTCACGCCGCCATTGTGTACCCGCGACGCTTAAACGCATTCGTTTCTCCCGATGCGAAAACGACGCATTCCTTCCGCGCCCGACCGCCCCGCCCCGACCTCGCCGCCGCGCCGCTGCGCCGCGGAACCGCACCGATCCTTGCGATATACTTTTACAGCGGTGCGATGGCACTGCTATGCAATAAGCATGCATCCCCCGACCTGCACCTGTTTCAATATAATCAATGACAGTAATTAACACATTACGAGACACATTCTGGATAAGGGTATAAAAAATCTTACTCGGTATATGCAAAATGTAGAACAACGGCTGTAATTACAATTGATTAATTAATTGTAAGGTATTATTCATACTCCTGTAAAATTGAACTGTAAATACTCCTGTGAAATGTAAAATATGGAAATATGTTAATCTAACAACATAAACAAATTCCAAACTTGTTGAAATTATTGCATGTCCGTCCATAAACTTGATAATGTCCAAAAGCAATGTTCAACTCTGTCCGTAGTATTCCGCTGCCAAATATTGAGTGCACTTTTACTTTTACGTATACAAACGGTACGATGAAGTCACTCCTCAATAACGTCCAAAATAAATAAAAACACCGCAAAAGTGCAGTGGAAAGCGGGGCAACTCGGCTGCAAGTGCAGTGACGTCGGGGCTTCGGCGGTTCAGCGTGGCCGTTGTGCAACTTACATTTATGTACGGAGACTGGTCAACGACATTCAGGTTAATCGCAAATCAAGCGCCCAGTTCGCCGGTTTGTATGAAATTTATTCAATTCGCCCGTAAACCATCGGAGCATCAAAATTCAAAGATAACAGGAGCGGTTTGCACTAGATATAATATGCAGCGAGGACGTGTGACGTCATGACATCATCGACAGCGTTTATGTGTTACATTTAATTTACATTCTATGCCGAAATTGTCATTAAATTAATTAAAAAAAAACAATTAAAATTGGAACCCTGCTATGTGTAATGAAGCTAATATTGAGTAGGTTATAGTGGAGGTCAAACTTTCTTTGCAGTCGAACCGTAGACGTATAAGAAACGGCGCCCTTGGCGACGAAGGTTACTCGGGTCCAGTCGCCGTATATTTCACTGCGAGCTATTTAAACTGGATTACTCTGAGAAAGATCCAATTATTCGTCTTCAAATTAGAGTTGAATTAAGTTTTGCTTGAATTATTTGTGTCTGAGAACTATTTAAATCTATATTTTCGAATTGTAGCTATCTTCATGTATGTTATATAATGAAATAAATGGAGAAATAGAGTTCCGTCGGTATGACAGTTAAATCATATGACGTTTTTCTAATCGGTATGCATAAAATAACTCATTATATTTAAACAAACTATGGAATTATTTTATTATTATGAATAGTTTATGAATAGTTGTGGAAATGAAGTAAAAGGCTGATTTTCTTCTCTTTCCACTTTTATTTTTGTTTTTCTTCGCTTTCTATTTCGTCTTTCCACAAAAACTCTCCACTAAACTCGAACTGGCTAGCTCAAAATTCCTTATGTAGAGTTTTTTTTTATAGATTTTGAGTTTAAAACATTAACAACAATTAAAATATTGCTTAAAGTCTCAATTAAGACGCGTTCGTAAAACTTAATATGTATGAACAGGTCTAAAAGTATCACGATCCTTACCTTACATGCCTGTTTCAGTTCAGATTGTGATGCTTCTAAACGGAATTCGAGTATTCTTAACCCTCCCTTCTTTTCTTTTCCTTTAAAAATATTTGTTTTATTCTTCGAGCATCTCAAAGAAAAAAATATGTACAGTTTCAAAAATGACAAGTGCTTCACCAATTTTAGAAGAAGATAGTAATAGTAAAAGAAGAAGGTAGTAAAAGTCACGTTAGCCGAGTGGTTGGGTGGTCGGAATTTCGAGTCAAGAGACCCGAGTTCAATCCTCAAGTGGCCGTACCAATAGGTTTTTCTAAAAACCTATGTACAAAAGACATATTGTTGGCTTGGACATAAAGACGGCGACGGGCTCACCACCTGTCACGTTGTCCCGAAAATAACTTTGGTGGAAGGTGGGTCAAAGGGACTTAAATGTCTAGACTAGACCTCTGTGTACCCCTGTATTGTGAATTGCGTGAAGATATATTTTTTTATATATAGTAAAAGTATTATTATTGCGGTATATTGACAGCACAGGCACTGGTGTCTAAATATCGGTAAAGTTGTTTTGCAACTTTAAATTTTTCAAACTACATTTGTCGAAAAATATTAAACTTATTTATTGTAATAAATTAAATTAAGTAATATCCAAAAATTTTATATCTGATAGGTCGACCCGAGAAGCTTTGTCTCATCAAAATTTTAATACTTTTTTGAGTCATAAATGCACCAACAAGAAGCACTTTCAGTTTTCCTTAAATTTTCCATCTGGATAGTTCAAACATTTTTAAATATTAACATATAAATGATAAAATAAGAAAAATCTTAATTCAATCTGTGGAGTCGTTAACAAGTAACGCCTCGTCATACATGGGGCTATTGTTTTTTTATGTATGTAGATTGTATGATATTATCATTTTTAGATTGTATCAGTCTACTGACAAAATTATCTTTTTGTCTACACAAACTAACGAAGCGGACCGGCTTCGCCTGAACATATATTTAATTATTAGTTTACCTACTATAAGTAGATCTCTTAAACCTTATCTCTAATTATAAATTTATTATAATGGCAACCTCAGTATATCTCGCCATATCAAATAAAATTTATAAGATCTGCTATTTTTCGAGGTCTATCTATCTATCGTTAGCCATGGCCTATTTGTAACTAAAAGAGATGGCAAATTCTTATGTCGTTACTACACGGCAATAATTCTAATGTATAAACTTAATTTGAATAATATTCAAGTGTTTATAACAATCTCATACAAATATATTCATATTTCATGATAGTTAATTATGGCAACCGCTAATTAAAACCGAGCTAGCCCAGGTATTCCCGGAGGAATCTTACGTTATCTTGGGGTATAATAACGAATTTAATCAAGCAAGGTTGTGAGAAAGCGTATGTCGTATTAAAATCGTTTCTCAAAGATCAGTGGGCAACCGGAAAACTTTTAGTGCATATTATAAATTTTAAAGTTGTATTCACTGATTATAGATCCTGAAAGATAACTTATTCTGTATATCTAACTTATTACTAAAAACACTTGACGTATAAAAATTACTTACCACAGAGTTTGATTATGTATTCATTAAGAAAGAGATTTATGAAATTTCTCCTTGCGTAGAATGGCGTAAAAATAACAAAATCCAGAACTAAGTTTTAGACATCAAAATAAACCCATTTCTTATTTAGATCCTAAAGTCTTGTATTAAATCCAAGTTTTTAATAGATTACGACCGAGAGAGAAGCATTTGGTACGACTCTTCTTCCAAGGGAGTCCCCTGGGGTGGGTGTCTTATATGTTTTGGTGATTCCTGATAATCATTTAAAATAATTAATTTCTTTATACTAACGATCCGATGGCAAGACATAATGATAAAAGACCTAACTGAACAATAATGCAACATAACTTTGGAGGTCTTCGCATTGTCCTGACTGTACTTTACTAGTAACATAGGACCTTATTTTATAGCAATTGATAGAGAAGATCCGTCTATATTGTTCTTTTGTAATGTAATTCTAACAAGCAGAGAATGATTCAATGTTTGGTTCCAGAAACTTAGGGGATATTATTAACGTCGGAGAGTTATTAATAACCCCTTCTTATATCAAGTATTAACTATTAAATATGCCAGATTTCCCTGAGCACTAATTAAATGATCGATAACTTGTTTCCTCGTACCTATATATATGCAGAGGTACGAGGTAGCGACACGTGTAGTTATGAGGGACAATGAGTTTCATTCTCACTAATATGTGTTTTAGTCGTAGTCTTTAGAAATTTTACTAAAGATTGTTTTTACTTAATTGTACTAGCTCAATCCGGCCGCGTTTAAATGTTGCTGTTATTAATTACAACTGAAATAAATATTGTAATATTCTTAGAAACATAGATTTATTGACAAATACTATTTTGGGCTTCGTCTTTATCCATACAGCCCATAAAAAGCTAAATATTGGAACTCCTCGTCAAAGATAGCCAAATAAAACGGCCCCGTGCCACTTGCTTCCATCGATTTCCCGTAATTGCAAAATATTGTGCAGGTCATCATTCCATCTTATGGGTCGTCCAACACTGCATTTGCAGGTAGGCACGGACTCGAGATCTATATATCCTATCCCGTGAACTTTTCATAATAAAACATATAAATGCTGTTTCATGGAAGTGTAATGCAACACTTCAATGAAACACTATACATTTCTTCTAACTTCGTTACTTCTTCGGGTTCTAATTTAAAATTGTATTGCAAAATTATTTTTAAGGTACTTTATAAGCGACGTACATCCAAATTTACATGTTACACCGGAAATGTAATTTAAATTCAAAATAAGCGACACGCTAGCCAACTCGTTTCCTTGTGAGCATTCTTATTCTTATCTTTGAAGTAATTCAAAACTAGTTAAGCTTTTAACTTTGCAAAATTATAGATAAATTAAAAATACTGTCCGACAGGGTGAAGAAGATATAAAAAAAATTATCAGACCTCCACGTTCACGATTAGTTTTAAATACGTAAGGTACGATTAGATACGTAATAATAATAAATAAATAAATATCTTCACGCAATTCTCAATACAGGGGTAGACAGAGGTCTAGTCTAGACAATTATGTCCCTTCGACCCACCTTCTGCCGAAGATATTTTCGGGACAACGTGACAGGTGGTGAGCCCGTCGCAGTCACAATGTCCAAGCCAACGATAACATTCGTACACAAGTTTTTGAGAAAACCCATTGGTACGAACCTGCCACCTGAGGATCGAACTCGGGTCTCTTGACTCGAAATTCCGACCACCCAACCACTCGGCTATCGTGACTTCTACGATTAGGTACGTGGTATATATTATAGAATAAACATATAACTTGGATGCTTTTACATACCTAAGAATACTTAATGTACATACACCACGATTGGGAATGATTATAAACTCAGAGGAGATAGGTTTGGTAAAAGATATTTTACCAACCAAAGCATTTTATTTTAAGATTCGCAATAGTGTATTTTGAGAGTCTTTGATATTTCAGTAATATGCTTTTTAAAAATGTGCCATAACAACACATTTTTAATATAGCGTCTATGATTAATTTCACGTTGGTATTTTGTGACCAGGAGCACAATAATAACCCCAAACCTCTTCGCATGATCAAAATTCTGTAGACTGGTGACGTACAGCAGCGACTGTATATATGTGTGTGTGTGTGTGTATATATATATATATATATATATATATATATATATATATATATATATATATATATATATATATATATATATATATATATATATATATATATATATATATATATATATATATATATATATATATATATATATATATATATATATATATATATGTATGTATATATATATATATATATATATATATATATATATATAGTGTATGTCTTTAATAATAAAATATCTTGGCAAAATATCAATGACTTTAAAATTATGACAGTATAATTAAAAATTAAAACCCACATTTAAAATCTGGGTCATAGCTCTTTTAAAAATAGCGGTCAGATCAAAGAACATTGTTGATTTGATCTACATTCACATTCCTGCAACTAATAGCTAGTTGGAGTTAATGTACATGTATCTTGGAATATTAATTATTAATACCATTATTTTTTAAATCATATTAAAATCATATCAATGGTCTTACTCAAATTGACTAAATTCACATTTTAGTACAATACTTGGTGAACCAGCGAATTTCATGACACCCAATAAATGTGTTCAATTCTTACCTCGCGGTATTTCGTTCCCGTTAGAAGGAGCTCATTGCAAAACGGTGGTTGATTAAATAAATAAAATAAATAAATACTATCAATAATATATAATATCTTCACGCAATTCCCATTACAGGGGTAGACAGAGGTCTAGTTTAGACAATTAAGTCCCTTCGACCCACCTTCCACCGAAGTTATTTTCGGGTTTTTGCGGTGGTTGATTAAAAAATTATAATTGATGCATGCAATAAGTTATATCTATGAATCAGTTTTTTGATATTTACAATATCATTTTAAACCTTTTCATCATGTCAGTCATCTATCTTTTCTTAAATTTGCGCAGCTATGCTAATATTCTTTCCGTACTCAACTCATTTCAACTTTATCAACTTTATTATACTAGTATACCGATTATACTTCTTGCTTTTTGATTTGGTCATCAATCATTTGGACTTGGTCATCAGGAAAGTTTTATTATTATTTAATAACGACGTCTAGTATATTACATGCATGCATGATCTGTACCGATCCATTAATTAAGGATAGTCATACACTGTGCCAACGATAAAAAGAATTTAAATGCTACTGACTGGCATCGGGGTGCTTAATTCAGAAATAGATTGATAAATAACCGGGTAGCTAGCTATGTTCAATGTAACAGACATCTGGCACTACTAAACTTTCTGTGCATGGCAATTATGAAAAATCCATTTAAGTGAGGGAGAAAGTTGAGTTAGATACAGGCTGTTAAGGCAATTAAATAAGCGATCTTGAAAGTGAACGCTACACAGCTGAAATGCTAGATTTGATTTATTTTAGATGAGATTTTCCTGTCATCTGTCTGTAGCTTTTTCTAGTCATTGTTTTCTTTCTTTCATTGTTCTCTTTCATTGAAAGTCTACCACAGGAAATTGCCCACTCCGATACGAGAGGGCTTGCCATACATCTTACACATTAGATGCTGCTGCCCGTCACCAATTGTTGGATTTCGGTCTAGTATTGTTTAAGATGGCCATCTGCAGGTACAGTATTGCTTTTTAAATGCTTTTACGTCGCCTTTTTAGTCGCCTCTTACCAAACTCACGGATCGTAAAGGGGATGAAAAATTCTTATGGCACACGGCCAGTGTAGTGAATTAAGGTAAAGTAAAGGATTTGTCAGATTTTAAAGTGATTTTACACTGGAATAAGCGTGGCAGCATTTGTTGTAGGTGATGTCTTGTAAATTATGTTTTATAATTCCCCTTGTGTGATTGATACATAATTCAACGTTTATCTAGGCTGCAAAACGAATTCATTTGGATGATATAAAATTCAATGATATTACCAAAAGCTACTTGGAATTGTTAACGCCTGACCTTTTAGAGGTAACGGTGGTTCTAACTTTTAAATTCATGAAAAACAATTTATGTATCTGTATAAGTAGAAGCTATTTCTGGTCAACAGTCATTTCTATATTTTTTATAAGGTTTATAGGGTTATATTTTTTTAAATCGTTTCTATAGCTTCTGAAATTTCAAAAAGTCCACATAGGCCTCCTCCGTACCTTTTTCATTATAGCCACGCTTGGCAAACGTTTTAACGATCGCAATATTACCTTTGATTAATTTTAATTTGGTATTCTTCGAGGTGACTATCCCGATATCTGTCGGTAGCCACTTAGTTTTTTAAGACTTTGTGCCTTATTCGTTTCTTGTAACACCAAATAAAAAAGGGATTCTAGCGCTGATTCACGTCGTTAGTTTTTGGCCATAACAATCTTTTGAATGAAAAATTGAGCAACAAAGGCTAACGGGTCAGTCCACTCCTGGACTATTCATATGTCACGTTCTGTCTCCTAAAGAGAGAAAGTGAAAAGTTGATAATCCATTAGGATATATGAGTCATCCCCTTTCTTCTCGCGGGTGTATCTAAAGGCAGATAAGAAAATAGCTTTGGAAACGATTACCGAGTGCTACGAAAACTATTAAGCCAATGTTGTTAAGCAGACAGTGAGGGGGCGACAGCAGTTATGTTGCGAGGTGTCGGATACTGGGACCACCGAGCTTAGCGATTATGGCAAATCCATCTTCAGTGGATGTCTTGCATGAACTTGAAGAGGTCGGCTGTATGTATTTTTATAGTACTACGAATAATGTAAATTTTGTCTAGTCTCTCTCTAATATACGTATATATTTTATATGTTATGCAATATACTTATACAAAATTGGTAAAATAATATTTTCGACATTTGGTTTAAAAGGCAGCTCGCATCAACTATACAGAACAGATAAACTTTGTAATTACAAAATACTTTTTCAGTAAAAGAACCAACGAGAAAAATGTTAACAGTCATACCAAAGAAAAGTTTGATTAAAATATACCGTTTATAAGTTGTATTGTCTGATTTTTTTTGCACGGAGCACAAACATTGTAGATGGAAAAGCGGATTTTTTGTTGTATTAGCACTCTCCGTGGCTTTACTCGTGTGATACGAAATTTTAAATTCGAAACCAAAGGCAAATTTTATTCCCTGTAGAAGTATGCTTATGACTCTACAAGTAATTAGTCTTTGATACGTATTTGAGCGAGCAACACATATACTAATTTCTCTGACTCAATTAAACTTTGCCTTATAAATCTGGAAGAAAAATCCAGGTCTGCGAAATAATAACTAAAAAAAATAATGTTAAGTTTGAACGAGGACGAATTCTTTCCCTATTTTTCCCACCAAATAACAGTGACACCACAGTCCGGGTTCTGGATGGAAACCTATAAAGAGCTCGTCTCATTAGCGGCAATGAGGCATTTCATCTTAGTCCTAAGGGTGACAACAATGACCCTCCTTTTGCCTGTTATTATAGGCTGCTCCAGCCATCTGGTGCTACTCCATCAGGTGGACCGTTAGCTCGTTTTTCATCCCACTCCTATTAAAAATGACAGTGACTATCTCGTGTGTTAAATCTAGATTTATTGAAACCACTGTTTTAATAGTGGTTAGACGAATACTATTACAGATATATTAGTTAGTAAGGTAATTTTTAAAGGTGGCTTACGTAGAAACGACTAACCTCATGATGGTCACTAAATTATTAATTACCCACAACATCCATGAACATCTGCAACAGATGCTTTGTGATGATGATGAGGAATGTGGAGGATAAGATGTAGGTCTCGAGTTACCTCAATCATTACTTCACGCCGAAATTCTTTTAGGGCTGGAACTGTCGCACATGAGCCGCTTCATTCACGGAACACTTATAGCTTCTCTTTAGTTCGCCCAATATCATTCGAATTGGAATCACTCCAAAAAAAGTGAAAAATTGTGTATGGCTGTAGTATAATTAATGACATTTACAATTTTTTGTTACCATATTTTATTGTTATCTTTAGGTACCATTAATAGAATTTATTGTTAGAATTATTTATTTATTCTAATGACAACTGAAAATTCTGAATTTATTTAAATAGTAACTGTTCTGAAATTAGACACACTTATTTGAAATTAAAATTTTCGACAAAACCTATGAGTATAATTCGCGTAAAAGAGTTTTGACTAAAGACTTGTTTTTTATTTAACACTTCTTAGGTAAGTATTATAATACAAAGATCAAAAATTGCAAATGATCAAACTTTCACAGTTCTCAAGTTTTACTCGAATGCAAATATTTCCCATACAATTTTTTATTTACTTAAACGC
Source organism: Sericinus montela (assembly GCA_029286605.1). Lineage (NCBI taxonomy): Eukaryota > Metazoa > Arthropoda > Insecta > Lepidoptera > Papilionidae > Sericinus > Sericinus montela. Next base: position 6,091,563 of record JAGSMR010000007.1, on the reverse strand, counting down.
GTACATGCAGTTCTATCCAAACTTGTTTCTTGCTTCTTTTTTAAATGAAAGTTGGAAATCAAAAAATTAGGAAATCACCAAACTTTCACCTTTTTCAAATTATTCTTAAATGATTTTTGTTTTCATAATTTTTATTGCTTTCTTTTGCTATAATTTCTCCAGTGCTATTTTTGGGGTTCGTTTTGGTCTAATAGCACTGGCTGTAACGAGCTTTATCATTTGAGCTTTTTCCCTCTTACATTGTTCAAGCTGGAGGGAGAGAAGCTGAGTTTGAGTATTCATTCGAGTTGTTAATATTGCGGAGCAGCACGGGTGTCTAGTTTCATCCATCCCATGGCATTTTTATAAAGATTTACGTTATTCTAATTACGAAGTCAAACATAGCCGCCCATCATCGCGAGCATAGCATTAAATCCGGCGCCATATCTTGTTATTCGATTTTTAAGTCTGCATAAAAATAAATGCAAATTTGGGCCTTATTTCAGCAACAAAGCAATATAAAAAATGTAGCATTATCGTTTATCGACAAAAACTTTGTTCGTATTCATTGTATACATTGTATTTGAAAGAATGCAAAAATCGCTGTTGTGCAATATATCTACATTAAAGTTTTATCCAAAATGGCTTTGAGCTTACCACTTCACATGATACTTAAAATGCTATGTTCTTTTAGCGTGTGGAAATTAGAGAAAGATTGAACGTTTTGAGGATATTGCTAGGACAATATAAAGAAAGATGTGGTATAGAATTTGGTACCCAAGATAATCATTTCACCTAACGCCACTATTTTTGGGATTTCAGAACCAGATCGTCTGTAATTGCCAAGATGCTGGTGCTCATTACCGATCTGCTTATTTTGGTCTGGTATTTTTTGAGATAGTTATCCCGCCATCTGTTAGTTGCCATTGAGACTGTCAAGGCTTTGGCCTTGTACATGCCTAGTCGTATATGCGTTTCGTATCGTTTTTAGGCTATGCTATATTTTGATTTTTATTTAAGCAGTAACTACTGTCATGGATCATATTATTTTTAGTAAATTTAGCAAAAGTACATTTCAGAAAACTGTCTGGTTTTCGGCAATGGAGCAATGCCTATATCGGGCATTGGACTATAAACAGAATAATTATGTTTTATTCGCCGTTTTAATAAAAAAAATCTACATCCTCTGGCGCCACCTTACCTTAACGGTAAACATATATTTTTTCTCGCTCCTTTGCAAGTCGACTTACTTGTCATTTGTGTAATTAACCATGCCTACTTTTTGTGTCGTCGCAATGATTGAACATAACACCCTCCGTCATAATATGAGGTTATTTTCAAGATAATTTAGCAAAAAGAAAATTGTTTCTCTCGTTATGAACGTAACGGCATATTTGATGAAGTTCCATATTTGATGAATTTTAAATTAAATTAAGAAATACTGGAACGCTCAAGAAAATTGTATCGCCCATTGATTTGTTTTGTTCATTAATATAATATCTATTGATTTTTTATAAATTGTAATGTATCCATCCTTCATCATTTTGCATTTATCGTTATCTGCTATCCTTGATTGTTTAGTTTGAACTAGTTTGGCCCCTCTCTTATGAAAAATTGTCTTCACGCAATTCCCAATACAGGGGTAGACAGAGGTCTAGTCTAGACAATTAAGTCCCTTTGACCCACCTACCACCGAAGATATTTTTGGGACAACGTGACAGGTGGTGGGCCCGTCGCCGTCTTTATGCCCAAGCCAGCGATATAATTCGTACATAAGTTTTTGAAAAACCCATTGGTACGTGCCTGCCACCTGGGGATCAAACTCGGGTCTCTTGACTGGAAATTCCGACCACCCAACCACTCGGTTATCGTGACTTTTAACTTATGAAAAATTGTTATAGAGTTTAGCTATAATTAACAGTGATATCATGAAATGTAAACATTGTGATTTACATCTGCACATGCTTATATGAATTCTGATGAAATGAACCCGGCTGATGATGATGCTGCTGAAAGGTGTTTTGATGTATTTTGGCGTGAAAAAGCTATTACCGAATATAATTCTTAATATGAATGTCCACCTCTTGGTTCGTTGTAAAAGTGATTTTTGTTAATCTTTTATGCTGTTATTTAGTACGTACTAGCGTAAATTTATGTTATGGTGTATGTACTGAAGAATAAGATCTGTTAAACATTTGAATGTTTCCCCTGATACGAGTACGTAGAAGATCGTGACTTGTCGTTTAAATAAATGCTCGTGTAATAAGAAAGAGACCCGAGATCGAAACTCATTTGCACATGTCGTGCCTTTTGTTTAGCAATGAAGCGTCATTGACCTCCATGGAAATAGCAGTGCCGTCGCGTGGTTGAACATATATACAGCAGTAGCGCGCATGCCTGTTCCTAAGGTCGTGCGTTCCTATGGAAAATGATTTCAATTAAAATGGCACTCGGTGGGACCGTGCCGCGGGCTCACCTCGCCGCTGCGGACCGAATGCTCGCCGCGGACCCCTGAGACCCGAGATGAGAGCATAGAATTAAGACAGCGCGACCGCATCTTAACGGCGGACGCCGCGCCGTTGTCACTGCGGTGTTTCGCGGGCGGGCAGATTTATTTGGACGTATACCCCCCTAAGGGTGGCGGGAGCGGGCGCGCCACCCACCACGCCACCTCCACACATTTGACTGGATCAATAAGTAAGCAAAGGATGCCCGAGCAGAAAAACCATACGCCCGACCACCCCAAGGGGGTACACGTAACAGACCCCCTCCCCCCACGCGGGGAGGAGGACTCCACAGATTGCCATTTTCTCTTTGCCTACGCTTTAATTAGTTGCGTAGTGACGCGTGTGGATCCATAATCCAGTATTATTAAATCGCCAAACCAGTACTATTCTCCAATAAGAATGATCGACAATGAGATGACAACAAAATGTACCAACAAGTTTAAATACCGCAGTACCAACTGAAACCACCGCCAGTACAATGTATCGGTCATACTCACAGACGTATTACATCATTTTCTTATATTTTTCACGAAAAACTACAATCTTCATCCATAAATTTATATTTTATGTATCCATATATTTTATGTCAATTATCAGAATACCTTAAACGCCTAGTTCACCAAACCTCGTATAAAAAAGTTCCTAAATTATGAACAGATAACCTGTCCATAGTTTCAATCACTAATGTACGTACTATAGGCGTATGGTATTAGCGTAAGAATCACTTTTCCTTCCCGTGTGTGTTGTAAAAAGCGTCAGAGGGAAAAGCCTTGTTAATGGCAATGGCTATTCACAGATGACGGGATAATCATCTTGTAATAAATATCATTGAAAAATGGGTAGAAAGGACTTCATAATCTAGACCTCTGCCTTCCCCGGTATGGCAAAATTGCGTGAAGTTTAAAATAATTATTTATACCATGAATATGAAACATATTATGAACGTCGATTGACAAGCTGTTCTGTATGCACGTGTTAACACAATGCGTGGTCAGTGGTCCGAGTGCAGCGGACCTTTCTGCGGCAAAAGTTATACACTTTTCCTATCATACATCTTATTGTATTTAAAAAGCTATAAAAAAAGCTAAATATAAAAAAAAAGCTGTCGTAAACGCTAAAAACTAAGATCAAATCCAACTTAACTGCGAAACAGTCATTGTGTTGTACACACTCACTCATTATAGTATGAAATAGAGAACAGTACGCCACACTGTAATCGGAACTCATAAAAGGACTTCACGTGTTTTGCCTCGCATTATTCTCAGGCGTTAAGGTTAAGGCTTCCTCGCGTGGTTCTCTTCACGTTTAACACGTGTTTAAATTTTTATTTTAGTATGTATGTATTTACACTAATTGGACTGGAATAGATTATTAGATAATTGTCATATTTTATACAAACATAAACTGATATTGAACGAATGAATCAGTATAAAACACTAAAATACATCCTTCAGGGAACGATCCGATCTTATCCCGCAACAGATACATCGTTCGAAGGTTCGGAACGAAGGAAGGAAATAATAATAGGGAGGAGGGAATCCTAGACCATTCCTTTCGAAAAAATTTAATCATTTCGAACTTCTACACCGAAGCTTATTTGGGACAACGTGACTGGTGATGAACGGATCGCCATCTTAGTATCCAAGCCACGGTACGATATACTTACATAGATTTATATTAACATAAATAAATGATGATGTTCATGCAAATATTTGCTATTAGGGAAACTCGACCCTGCAACCCATTGCTTCGAAGGCAGGCCAACTAAACTCTTGAGTCGTATTTAATAATACTTCTGCTTTCATCAGACATGATGATGCCTCTTCTATTAAAGATCAAATTAAATTAGTTTCTTAGATCCTTTGCTGGCTCGTTCGAATTACTAATCACTCATTTCTAGCTAAAAAAAATAGTAATATCGCGAACACTTTGCGCCCGTCGTCTCCAGATCGCGTTGCTCGCCCCGGCTCCTTCCCGCGCAAAGGCAATCCAAATAATTATCATAAAGTAAATCCCCCGCAATTCAACCGCCGCCCCCGAACCCGAAGGGCCTTTTGTCGATAAAGCGCTAGAGATGGGTTACCTCTAGAAATTAAATTTTTATCGATCACAGAGATTAACCAAATTAATCCCGTAAGAAAATACAAAGGATATAAAAAGATACAATCGATATCTAGTATGTCGTCATGTTCCATTTTTCCCTCCGTGTGTCATTCACCATTCTATATTGACAATGGAATTAATGTTCTTACTTTGCTCGTCCTTTCGTCCCACCACCCTCTTACTTTAATTCCAATAATGGCCTCACTTTGTGTACGATACCTTATGTACGAAACAATATAGATAATTTATAGACATACATATATTATTTCATTATACACATGTACTCTAATCTCATTTAGTCCTTATGTGGTACTAACTAAAACAGTCAATTCGATTATTGTAACATCAGGATAAAACAGCACAAAAGAGATATTTTAGTCTATTTGTAATATGGAGTATCTAATTAATTAATATACTGAAAATATCAGATATCATCTTAGAATAACTTTAGCCTTTACATGACGGCTTACTGTAATCATTACACTAATGTTACAGTTTATGTAACAATAACTTAATTTTCACACCAATAAAATGCCATGTGGTTACGGCGTAAGAATAAACCCCACCCCCACTTCCTTCCCGTGATTGTCGTAAGAGGCTACAAAAGAAAGGGAAATATCATTGGCTACCGAAGGATGGCCGTAACCATCGCGAAAAATACTAATCCAAAATTAAACAGACCAGTAATGGGCAGCAACGTCTACGCTGCTAGATGTCTGGTGCTGTAATCGCCAATCTCCTTGCGCAGCGATTATTGGACACTTATCCTTACGGAATAAGCCTATGTTCTGCAGTCGACTTTTCGATGCTGTTACGTATGTGTGTATGTATCACACTGTCCTATGCGTGTTTTAAGGATAGTATTAAAACCTATTGTACATTTTATACTATTTGCGGTGTCTACGTGCGATCGCGTGTTACTAATAAATAGTCGATGCCTTCATACCCATGTCAATGGTGAATGACACCATTCTATATTGACAATGGAATTAATGTTCTTACTTTGCTTCCACATCAATTTCGTCCTTTCGTCCCACCACCCTCTTACTTTAATTCCAATAATGGCCTCACTTTGTGTACGATACCTTATGTACGAAACAATATAGATAATTTATAGACATACATATATTATTTCATTATACACATGTACTCTAATCTCATTTAGTCCTTATGTGGTACTAACTAAAACAGTCAATTCGATTATTGTAACATCAGGATAAAACAGCACAAAAGAGATATTTTAGTCTATTTGTAATATGGAGTATCTAATTAATTAATATACTGAAAATATCAGATATCATCTTAGAATAACTTTAGCCTTTACATGACGGCTTACTGTAATCATTACACTAATGTTACAGTTTATGTAACAATAACTTAATTTTCACACCAATAAAATGCCATGTGGTTACGGCGTAAGAATAAACCCCACCCCCACTTCCTTCCCGTGATTGTCGTAAGAGGCTACAAAAGAAAGGGAAATATCATTGGCTACCGAAGGATGGCCGTAACCATCGCGAAAAATACTAATCCAAAATTAAACAGACCAGTAATGGGCAGCAACGTCTACGCTGCTAGATGTCTGGTGCTGTAATCGCCAATCTCCTTGCGCAGCGATTATTGTACACTTATCCTTACGGGATAAGCCTATGTTCTGCAGTCGACTTTTCGATGCTGTTACGTATGTGTGTATGTATCACACTGTCCTATGCGTGTTTTAAGGATAGTATTAAAACCTATTGTACATTTTATACTATTTGCGGTGTCTACGTGCGATCGCGTGTTACTAATAAATAGTCGATGCCTTCATACCCATCCCTCGGGCCGACCCTCGCGTCGAGGTACGGGCTACTCTCGACACTCAAAACTCGTCTTAAAACAGCTCCTTTATTTGCTCATCTTAATTTATATATATTGAATAAATGATCAACATATCCTAATTTTTATATAGTTTTATAAGTTAGATCGTTTTGCAAAATGTGTGCTTCCGCGCGATCCACGTCGGTGCGGCCCGCGGGGGGTTGCGCTTTGTCAATCCGCGGATCTATTTTATCCCTTGTGTTTGTGTTTTTGCCCCTTCCGAAACGTGCTTACTTTTTTCTAATAACCACGCCGTTGCGAAGATTAGAGAAAGGACTTACCGTTATGTTAGTATGATATAACCGTTATATCGATTCATTGTAAATAGGTACAGCCTCTTAAGTTTATTAATATTTGGAAAAGATTAAAGTTTATTGTTTTTAGTTTTTATATTTGTCCCATAATCTTTAATCCTCTACGAGGTGAAGTCAAAGATAACAAATCGTCTATGATGTAGATCGGTGCGGGTATTTATATATCTCAGATTTTAATAGAACCTTTGACGATACAATAAAAAAAACTAAATTTCAAACCCTTGTTTTAATAAATATTGTATATACAGAAATTACTTATTTCTATTACCATAAAAAAATATCTTCACGTAATTCCCAATACAGGGGTAGACAGAGGTCTAGTCTAGACATTTAAGTCCCTTCGACCCACCTTCCACCGAAGATATTTTCCGATTTCGGGACAACGTGACAGGTGGTGAGCCCGTCGCCGTCTTTATGTCCAAGCCAACGATATAATTTGTACACAGGTTTTTAGAAAAACCCATTGGTACGGCCACGTCAGGATCGAACTCGGGTCTCTTGACTCGAAATTGCGACCACCCAACCACTCGGCTATCGTGACTTTACCAAGTTCTATTACCATGTTAATATAAACACTTAAAACCGAACGAAACCGATTTGTCTAATGCGTATCGATTCCCTCCACGAATTTGCAGTAGTATTATTACTTCGAATATAGATAATGTATAATGACGGACATGTTGTGATACGCGCGTGTCGCAATGGCGGTCGGGTCGGGACATCGGCGCATAAAAATCATAAGCTGACGTGGGCATCGTTTCGCAACACCTGCCCGCCGCCACCGCCGCCGCGGGGCAGACGCTCAACGGCGGTAATTAAAGTATTTAATATCACTCGTGTACATCGAGATGACATGCGTCGCGACCGGCTCCTTAATTCGCCCGCTAATTGCAAGCAAACATGGTTTCGTGTAACTGGCGTCTAGACAAAGAGATAACCTTGTATTAAGGCCCTTTCATTTATTAGTTAAATGAAATTATATTTTTGTTTTAATAATAAATCCGACGCTTAAAAATAATCTTTACGTAATAATAGTAACAAAAACAATTAAATTAAGTATGTGAAGGTATTAGTTTAAACACACTTTATGAATACCGTGACCTTTATATGTTAGGGGGCTTATAACCTCATAATTCTAATGAAGCAGAAGAAAACAGACAATTCTATTTATATTGTTGCTGATTGTTATCCTTAATAGGATAAAATCGAAATTATGATCTAAATTGTCTACTGGCTTAAGTCGGGTCGAGGTCGACGATATAAACAATGGCCATCATTTGAACTAGGTTCATTATTTACTTAAGAAATTTAACTCCACAAAGTTGATTGGAGGTAGGATAAGTATAAAATAGTTTATGGATGTAGACAGCACCAGCTGCCTCCGACCGTCCCTTGAAATTTTGTGTTTTATATCACGATGTTTTGTGAGTGTCGTCATCTGCCCCTTCACTGCAGCTATTATTTAATTTTTTGTGCTATTGCAACCGTTGCAAAAAAGGTACCTTGTGACCCCGTGGTCTTAAATAAAATGTCACATAGCCCGTAATTATACTATGTACGCTATACGCGTGTTGCCCAGGAATCTTCCGGTTCCAGAGCTAACGCTATCATTATCATAACAGCCTTTAAAGTCCACTGCAGGGTATATCTCTCCCACTGTAGGATTTACCATAATCGCCGAGATGGGTAAGCGGATTGGCGATCGTAGTACCAAACACCTTGCACCTTAGACGCTGCTGCCTTTCACCGGCGACCTTAATTTTGGTCAGTTATTTTTCGAGATGGCTATTCCGCCATTTGTCGTTAGTCATGTAGTAGAGTTTGTCTATTATTTTTAGTCCACAGGTATGAAGGGTTCTTTCATTGTAGATGTTTGTATTAATAAATAATAAATAAATAAATATCTTCACGCAATTCCCAATACAGGGGTAGACAGAGGTCGAGTCTAGACAATTAAGTCCCTTCGACCCACTCTTCACCGAAGATATTTTCGGGACAACGTGACAGGTGGTGAGCCCATCGCCGCCTTTATGTCCAAGCCAACGATATTCGTACATAAGTTTTTGAAAACTCATTGGTACGAGCCTACCAACTGGGGATCGAACTCGGGTCTATTGACTCGAAATTCCGACCACCCAACCACTCGGCTATCGTGATTGTATTGATATTGTAATTATCCATAAGTTGTAACCATTTTCCACTGGGTGTCCAGTGAAAATCTAATACGGCACCGATCACCAGTTTAAAAATACGCTATTCAAAAACATTCACTTAGGTACCTACCAGATATTGTCCTGGCAGTAACATTATTCTATAAAACAATTCCAAAAATTTTTGAGACTTACCGACAGTATTTTTTGTATACTTTGATTGATCTATAAAATTTTAATGACTAATGTATAAGTCTTTGTCATATGTTTTATCTAACGAATTTCGTTTCTATTATTCTCAGTGGCGATGGAGGAGGAATCTACAGAGCTACCGGGAACAGACGGCCTGGCGCCGAAACAGCGACACCAGGCGAAGCACAGAGAGCTCTTCCTGTCGCGTCACGTGGAGACCCTGCCTGCCACGCATATACGCGGCAAGTGCACCGTCACACTCCTCAACGAGACCGAGTCGCTGCTCAGCTATCTCAATAAGGATGTGAGTATGTACCACGCAGCGGGGGCTACAAAAGCACAAACATACACACATCTCCATCCAATATTGTGACTGTTCATAACAACTAGAAAGTTTTGTTCAGAACCAAACGTGCTTTGATATAACCTGCAGCTTAGTTGCAGTTACACCTCATCGGCACATGCCAACATGTTTAATCGTTTAAGATTAGTAGAGTGATCCACGCATTGGTTTTTATGGTGTCGCCATCTCTGTGGTGTCTAGTGAAAACCAATTTAGAAACGATTTAAAACTACACTCTACATTGTCTAGGGTCCGAGTGTATGTTGTTTATGATTCCATAACACAAGTGCTTAAGCTAGTTTATTTTTAGCGATATATTTTCATATTCATATAAAATAGTAGTGTCAATAAAAATAATTAAATTGTGATAGGTTTATAGGTTAATGAGGGTTCCAAAATGATCGGCAATATTATTCAGGTCATATGATTCCAACTTTTAAGAAAGTGTGAAACATCTAAGACTTACACAGTCTTTTTAGCCCTGTACTGTAGTCGATACAATCTTATTTTTCAAGTGGTAATTTCGCGTCGTCTGTAGTTAAAGAATAAAATGATGAAATTATAAAAATAAATAAAAATAAATATAAATATCTTCACACAATTCCCAATACAGGGGTAGACAGAGGTCAAGTCTAGACAATTAAGTCCCTTTGACCCACCTTCCACTGAAGATATTTTCGGGACAACGTGACAGGTGGTGAGCCCGTCGCCGCCTTCATGTCCAAGCCAACGATGAAATTAGTACATAAGTTTTTTTTGAAAAACTCATTGGTACTGCCACCTGGGGATCGAACTCAGGTCTCTCGACTCGAAATTCCGACCACCCAACAACTCGGCTATCGTGACTTCTATGATTATTAATTAAAAACAAAAAATAATGAATCAACCGTGGTGCTTTAATAATATTGTATCATACTTAATTATTTTATGAGGCGATGTCAGTGTTGTGTCTGGGTCGTATTTTTTATGAGGATATTTAAAAAAGCCGCGGCGGAAGAGATATTTCAATAAAATTAGGCATAATGTTAAAGAACTTAGTAAAACTAATTTGCATTTAGTTTTACTTTATGAGGCTGTAATATAAGAAGAGATTGTTAGATCTTCACGTCATTCCCAATACTGGAGTAGACAGGGTCTAGACAATTAAATCCTTTTGTTCCACCTTTTACCGAAGACATTCTTAATAATATCGTGACAGGTGGTGAGCCGGTCGCCGTCTCTATGTCCAAGCCAACGATATAAACGTACACAATTTTTGTAAAAAAAACCATTGCCACGTGCCTCTACTGGGCATATATCCTCCTCTTTTTATATCTCATGAATCTATTGCGAGTACTACCACCATTAGACAGAGATGATGTCAATTTAACATCCAACTACCTATACATGTACAACTAATAAGGAAATGAGCATGCACTTGGCGGCCTATCTCGTATCTCCGTCCGCGCTTCCTGTTTTATTTTATTGATTTATTTCCAGTCATATAAAGGCCACTGTGTAACATATGTAATGCAACTAATATTGTTCTAGTTTTTAATAAATTAATTGCATGCTTTGGATTATAAATAAACCCAAAATTGAATAATCAAAACATTTAATAGTTTAGTGACAATTTCGTTTGTTATTTTTTACTATTTGGACATAATAATAACACATCCACCAAGTACTAAGCTCCTACTGCGCCCAATGGACACCTACAAACAACGTATATTGTATGAGGTCCATGATGCGTTGTCACCATAGAGAACTTTAAATGGAATGCTTCAATACTCGTATTATACTAGTTCTTCAAAAGAAGGTTCTAAACCGAAATAAAAACTTATTTTATATACTTTATTAATGTCGATTTAACAAAACACAATCTATGATGTTACAATTTATTATAAGTTAGTATTTTAGTAAAGCCTTAAACAAATAATATGATCTTTAACCACATCATCATTTCCGTTCGTGTTTTAAATGCCTAAAGCTATAACGTTAATTTCGCCAATTCGCTACATTCTTGATAAAGGTAAAATTTATCATAATTTAAACGGCTCTTAGTGCGGCTGTCATTTGCATATTATTACAAAAAAGTTGGACGTTTGCATAGATACCGCATTTTAATTACAGAACCGGTTTAATTAATGTCGGGAAATAATTTCGTACATGATTTCAATTTTCCCTGTTACGATGAAGGCGCAAAATTCAAATGTTAGTGTCTCTTTCTAACACTATGTTTCTCTCTTTGTTTCAGGACGCATTTTTTTATTGTTTAGTATTTGATCCTTCACAAAAGACTTTATTAGCAGATAAGGGAGAAATCAGAGTTGGAAGTAGATATCAGACTGAAGTTACTAATTTATTAAAAGAAGGTATGTATTGAATGTCTTACATTTGAATTGAAATGTTTAATATTCTAGCAATGATATACATTCCCTGTTAGTACACTTGCATGTGTAGTAATGTCGAGAAATGCATTTACTTTAGTTATATCCATGCGAATTTGATTCTAACGAAATACTACTGGTTTATCTATTTTGGTCTATCCATTTGATATTGCGGCGTTATCTGGGCGGACCGTAAACGACATGGAGTGATTCGTAATGTGGATAAGGGTAAATTATACAATATAATATAATAATAATAATATCTTCACGCAATTCCCAATACAGGGGTAGACAGAGGTCAACTCTAGACAATTAAGTCCCTTTGACCCACCTTCCACCGAAGATATTTTCGGGACAACGTGACAGGTGGTGAGCCCGTCGCCGCCTTTATGCCCAAGCCAACGATGAAATTCGTACATAAGTTTTTGAAAAACTCATTGGTACTGCCACCTGGGGAGCGAACTCGGGTCTCTCGACTCGAGATTCCGACCACCCAACAACTCGGCTATCGTGACTTTACAATATAATAAAAAGAGAGAGAGAGTACTATACAATATAATAAAAAGAGTTGAAATAGGCCAAGACTAACTTTCGAAGAAAATGTGAGTAAATTGCTCGTAGCGGGGAGATACAAGGGTACTTGGATACCTAGACGTACGTGTATGATGAAAAAGATGAATTTGAAAGTAAGAGAGGTATGTAAGGATCGTGACCCTTGGCGATCTATCCTAACTTTCTACCTCGTCAGGGACTATGCGTGAAGATATTTGTTTTTATTAATTTAATAGTTAAATAGTGCTTACCATTTCGTCTCATTGTGCTTGTATACTAATCTACAAATGTTACCTCGCAAATACGGTATTGCGATATAAACTGGAGACGAAAAATTGCGAGCTATCTCCAATAAAAAAATTACTTGAATCAGGGTATGATAAAACGCAATAACGGCATAAAATTAAAATGCAATAATATCCTTATCAACCAGGAAACATTACGCAGTAGATTAAAATAGGCCAATGCCTAATGTCTTCACGCACTCGCGCATATACCTAGGGAGTACAAATCGTCAGGTGTCACGGTCTTCACATCTTACCTCTTTCACACCAATTTTCTCATACACTATGTCGGGGTATGAGAATACTCTTTACTTTCTCATATTCTTTTTGACGTTGGAGTTTGACGACATTTTTAAATCTTGAACAAAGTTCTTTGTTAGGTACTTATTTGTTTGTTTAAAATAATAGTAATGTTTTATATTTATGTATTTATTTACTGTCGTATTTTACTGTATATCTATTTTACTTTTGACTATCTTTGTTATATGTGCCCTTTCTTATTTAAGTTAAATTATTTTAATTACCATCACAACATTACTTAACGCCTCGGATTAATTAGCTGAGAACGCCAAAATACACGAAACGTTTTTGGCGTATGGCTCTTTGCATAACTCTATTTTAAAATAAAGTTTAAATAACAAGCCATTCCAACTATTAGTTTTTCTTACTCACTCACTCTTATAATTCTTTAGAGTTATAACCGATTGTGCGTTGATTGCAGGCGATGAGGAGCCGCGGAACAGCGAGGAGCTCGAGACGCTGGTGTGGACCCCGGAGCACGGGCTGACGGACCGGCAGATCGACCAGTTCCTGGTGGTGTCGCGGTCCGTGGGCACGTTCGCGCGCGCGCTCGACTGCTCCTCCAGCGTGAAGCAGCCCTCGCTGCACATGTCCGCCGCCGCCGCCAGCCGCGACATCACGCTCGTGAGTCACCTGCCCGCGTCGCGTTACACCATCGACACAAACAATTCCTCCATTATGTGCAACAGCAAAGCGCTTAAGACTTACTCTCTCTTACGACAACCACGGGAAGTGAGGGGGTGGTGGCATATTCTAACGACGTAACCGCACGGCATCCGTAACCACACGGCATCACATATGTCATCTTACTGCTTCTACTCAATAAATATTCATCACACAAATGTTTGTCTCTAGCGGGATTCGCACCCGGCAACCTTTAGCTTTGAAGGCTGGGTCTATCTGAATTATGAAGAGCGTTTGTCGTGTCTATCCATACTGAATAGTCTCATGGCCATAGTAAGAATGTACGGCGAATTTGAGATGTATATTGAATAGTTCATTATTAAATTACCAGACATATTAAGTCACGATAGCCGAGGGATTGGGTGGTCGGAATTTCGAGTCAAGTAGGCTCGTACCAATGGGTTTTTCAAAAACTTATGTACGAATATCGTTGGCTTGGACATAAAGACGGCGACGGGCTCACCACCTGTCACGTTGTCCCGAAAATATCTTCGGTAGTAGATGGGTAGAAGGGACTTAATTGTCTAGACTCGACCTCTGTCTACCCCTGTATTGGGAATTGCGTGAAGATATTTTTTTATTTTTATATATATTTTATAAATTACCGGACAGAATTTTTAATAGTGTGACGGTCAAATTGTAATGTATTCCTTCTTGATTGTATAAAAATATAATTTTATGCGAAATTCCAAGAATATCCATCTATCACAATTACTAAAATGCCATATTACTTTTATAAGGTTTTTTTTAATTTCAAATAGGTTATTAATAAATTTAAAAATAAATATTAAGTAAATTTAAATTTATGCATCCATAAATATGTAGATACATTCTCTGGCACATTAAATATGTAAATTCTATATTTAACATCTAAATATTTTTCATTGAATCCACTTACCATGACCAGACAGACATTTTAACAGAATTTGTACAGCACTGGCTTTGTATCAAATAACAAATTTACTCTGACCGTTTCTCAAAAAAAATATATTGTATATTTAAGAATTGGTGATCAACCGCATAAAATGACATGACAATAACAGCCGTGAGTTTTAATGGACATTGTGTGAACAGTTCCACGCGATGGACACACTGCACAAGTCGGGCTACAGCATAGAGGCGGCGCTGTCGTCGCTGGTGCCCGCGTCCGGGCCGGTGCTGTGCCGCGACGAGATGGAGGAGTGGTCCGCGTCGGAGGCCAACCTGTTCGAGGAGGCGCTGGACAAGTACGGCAAAGACTTCGCCGACATACGACAGGACTTTGTGAGTACATCGCCCAACCACCACATAAATCGTCTTAGCATAACTATATATAAAAAAGTCTATGTAACTATAATATAAAAAAGTCACGATATATATAACTGTAATATAAAAAAGTCACGATAGCCGAGTTGTTGGGTGGTCGGAATTTCGAGTCGAGAGACCCGAGTTCGATCCCCAGGTGACAGTACCAATGACTTTTTCAAAAACTTATGTACGAATGTCATCGTTGGCTTGGACATAAAGACGGCGACGGGCTCACCACCTGTCACGTTGTCCCGAAAATATCTTCGGTGGAAGATGGGTTAAAGGGACTTAATTGTCTAGAGTTGACCTCTGTCTACCCCTGTATTGCGTGAAGATATTTATTATTTATTATTATAGTATAACTATAGCAGCCAGTCGACTGTGGGACATGAGTCGGTTTGTTTATATAAAGTCACGATAGCCGAGAGGTTGGGTGGTCGGAATTCCGAGTCAAGAGACCCGAGTTTGATCCCCTGGTGGCAGACTTGTACCATTGGGTTTTTAAAAATTATGTACGAACTACATCGTTGGCTTGGACATTGTGACGGCGACGGGCTAACCACCTGTCACGTATTCTCAATAATATTTTCCTAATGGATCGGATCGAAAGCTGATCCCTGTCATGGGTCCGCTTCATTTTTGTTTGGTATAATTTGAGATAGTTATTTCACTGTCTGATGATAGCTATAGTGATATTTAAAGCCCATACAAGCCTTGTATGACAGCCACAGATTTTGTTCGTGCATTATGTGTTTTCCTGTTACATCGTTGTATGTTGAATGGTTTCATAGCCACTTCGGCATTATTATAATGCTTTTATGTATCTGAACAATAAAAATCTTACTGAATTCAGATAAACAATGTTATATCAATTGCAATTCAAAATCAGAGGAGTATATAATCACTGAACCTAGAGCTATTTGGCTTTACATGCTTCGTCAATAACTGCGACTGTTTGTAACTTGACAGTTGCCATGGAAGACGCTAAAGAACTTGGTGGAGTACTACTACATGTGGAAGACGACGGACCGCTACGTGCAGCAGAAGCGCGTCAAGGCGGTGGAGGCCGAGTCCAAACTGAAACAAGTGTACATTCCCAATTAGTGAGTGTTTGTACCAACCGCCACCTTACTTACTTTTATATAATTTGCACGTTCTTTTACTAACTTTTCGTGTTATGTTGATTTTAAATTATTTATCTCTTATTCATGATTTTGCTTTGTCGATATACAGTTCTTTTTCGTGTTTTTTTAAGGTTTGATTAATGTTTAAAGCGGCAATAGACTAATTCATGTACAATCAATCAAATACGACTATTGTCGTTAGCCCTTTTAGATACATACTACCTTATTGCAGTAGTTAATAGGCATATAATTCAAGTCATTAGTAGAGCTTAACGACGACTTAGGTGGCGTGTTGCATTTGTTTTTAATTCGAACAAAATTTTATTGGAAACAACTTAAAATAAACTAACCTAACCGCTCAATAAGGTTTCCCCCTCGTACCTTTAATTATAAAACAGTTATTTCATCATATAATTGTTATTTTAACATTTAATTTATTGCCGGTTTCAGTGTCTCTACAAAAAAAAGATTAAAATAATGTAGTAATACTTGTTTTTTGCAAGATAGCGTAACGTAAGCGATTATTCAAGACTTTGGTGTGTGTACGCACTGCCTTTTTACTAAATATTTACATATTTATCCGACTATCTTAAACGACGTACAAGTATTAAGTGAGCGATGAAAATGAACGTAGCGAGAAACAGTATGCCTAGCAGCGGAGGGATATGGTCTCTGCCCACCCGTGCAAAGTTTGCGCGGCGTGCGTGCGTACGTGGCAACGTGCGTGCGTACGTGGCAACGTTCGTGCGTACGTGGCAACGTGCGTGCGTACGTGGCAACGTGCGTGCGTACGTGGCGACGTGGTTGTGGTGTAGTGTAACGTGCGGCGCGTTGCAGCAACAAGCCGAACCCGGCGCTGGTGGCGGGCGGCGGCGGCGCGGGCGGCGGCAAGGCGGGCGCCGTGCTCAACGGCGGCACCAACGGCACCGCCGCGCCTTCGCATCTCTGCGCCTCCTGCCAGGGTACGCAAAGTCACGCCGTCTCCGCGCCACGAACGGCACTCCATTCGTGTCTACAATTAGACTCTGCAATTATATAACTGTACAATGCTCAATTTTCCGAGTGGGTTGGGTGGTCGAAATTTCGATTCAAGTCGATCCATCAGGTGGCAGACTCGAGCCAATGGGTTTTTCAAAAACTTGTGTAACGAATTATATCGTTGGCTTGGACATAGAGACGGCGACGGACTCACCACCTGTCACGTTGTCCCGAAATTATCTTCGGTGGAAGGTGGGTCAAAGGAACTCAATTGTGTATGTTGTAAAATTAATTGTAATATAATTAATTGTAGACTAAACCTCTGTCTACATTTCTCGTAAACAGAGACTATGTCTAGACAATGTCCCATTTTCCACCGAAGATTATTTACACTAGTTGGGAGCCTATCACAGTGTTATTGTTCAAACTAATAGTACAGTGTACTAACATACACTCATAGATTTATAAATATAAGCACTGATGACTGTACTCTTGATGTGTATTGTGTGTGTTGAGTACAAACTCACAAATGTTCGAAACTCGAACCCGCGACTCTTTCCCTTTAGTTTCGAAAGCTGCACCAGTTTCAGTGTCATATTTTTTAATAATTTTGCTTGAATTTCGAATTTAGTTTTGACTTCGAGTAAACTGTATCGATGGAACTTAATTGTTTAGACTTCTGTCTTCCCCTATATTGGGAAACAGCTTGAAAATAAAAAAAAGTGTCTTATGCAAGAATCTATCCACATGTAATCAGCCTTTCCAATCATAATTACATGTGTTTTAAACTAACATATACAAAATACACAACACTTTGTTCAGCAGAACTCTCTATTTATCGACATGGTTTTGTGTTACAGTTACAAATTCAAACCAGTGGTACGCGTGGGGCCCCCAACATTTACAGTACAGACTTTGTGGCTCATGTTGGCAATATTGGAAAAAATATGGAGGACTAAAGGTAATTTACGTTAAATTTGCATAATTTGTAATAAAACTATTTAAAAAAATAAATATAATTCCCAAAATATCACCCCTTTTGTTATTAGTTAATGATCTGTAAAAGTCCACTACAGTATATAAGCGTCTCCATATGGGAGGGTTTGTCCTAATCACCATGCTTGTCAAGATTGGACACGGATTGACAATCACAGTAGCAGACAATTCGCACCGTAGACGGTGCTGCTCGTCACCGGTATCCTGGATTTTGGTCTGGTATATTTCTTAATGGTTATCCCGCCAACTGTCGCTAATCATAATTCTGTCTGAATGCCGGTTTATTAGTAGGCCCATAAGATATGGAGGGATAATGACAGAATGTGATTCATAAACTTATATTTCAATATTGGATCCGTGTCGTCTTTCATGATATATGCGAACTCAATAAATCTTTTAAGTATATCGAACCCGCCTTATACCTAGAAATTGATAAATTAGCATAAAAATTAACTATTAGTGCGCTAATTTATATTTAGCAGCAAGTAAGTGAGTGCTATTGCCGCCGTACAGTTATGCGATATTCACACTTACATACTGTCTTGACAAGCGTAGCGATTACTGCGAATCCTCACAGGAGAGGCCCTCGTTCTGCAGTGAAAAGAATAAGGCGAAGAGATGAATGTATGTTAAAATTCTATATTAATATAGAATGTTTAAGTCTACCTTGACTTTTCTTTAATCTAAAATGGCAAACACGGATATGTTTTAATAAATAAATAAATATCTTCACGCAATTCCCAATACAGGGGTAGACAGAGGTCAAGTCTAGACAATTAAGTAAGTCCCTTTGACCCACCTTCCACCGAAGATATTTTCGGGACAACGTGACAGGTGGTGAGCCCGTCGCCGTCTTTATGTCCAAGCCAACGATGAAATTCGTACATAAGTTTTTGAAAAACTCATTGGTACCTGGGGATCGAACTCGGGTCTCTAGACTCGAAATTCCGACCACCCAACAACTCGGCTATCGTGACTTTTTATTTTAATAAATAATTTTTGTAATAAATAATAATAATAATAATGTGAATGCGTGTGCGCGCGCAGACGGCGGGCGTGTTCGGCGAGAGCGAGACGGAGGCGGCGAAGGGCGCGCGCGAGGGCGACGAGGCCGCGCTGTCCGCCTCGCACCGCCCGCACCGCTGCACCGTGCTCAACTGCGCCAAGGTACGCTTTCTATCTATGAGCCGCATTTCGTATTGAACAGATATAATGTCGCGTTTACGTTTTCAAATGCGTCGTATTGAACGTGACTTATTAGACACGTACTTGATTACAAGTTTTTTGTTTTTCTTTACAAAGCACGCTTTCTTTAAGAAGCTATACACGATGTTTTGATGCATAAGTTTTGATTAGAAAATACTTTTTCACCTCAGCAGCTCAAATAACATTGGTAGAGCCACGCATCAGCTTTTGTTGTGCATGAATGGGCCGGCTTGACCGGGGAAGTAGCACGACCTCACAGAATACCGGCGTGAAGTAGAAGTCTAACAAACTTCTGCGTTTCGTCTGGTGAGTGTAGGTAACCGGAGGCCCGCACACCCCTCCCTCAAATCTGGGGGGGGAGAGCACTCTAAGGCCGGCAACACATCTGCTATGCCTCTGGTATTACGGATGTTCATGGGCGGCGGTAATCACTTACCATCACGTGAGCCACCAGCTCGTTTGCCTCCCCATATAAATTAAAAACATTTTTATTTACACATTACACATTAACATCAAACACAAACGCTATTTTGATTTAGGTCAAAGTACCTTTTTATAATATGTCTAATTAATAGTATAAAATTTGTATTTAACCAATACTTTTTTGAGAGATACTGCTGAGCGGAAAAGTGGTGTGCTACACGAGAGCTAAGTTTTGTTGCCAGCCAGTCAGAATTCTAACTTTGAATCATTTGCTACGCTTGTGAATCAATCATAAAATTCTTTGCTTGCTTGGGACTCAAAATCAGCACTCGAAACAAAAAACAACTTTGCACAATTGTTACATAAATAACTATTCATATATTAGTGTAAATATGTATATAATGAAATATTTATATAATGTATAATCATTACATATAACTGGAATTTCAATATTTTTTTCTTTCTTATATTTACCAATTCTTTTAAATAATATTGTAAGAAATTTCTATAATATAATAAGTTGTTTAGGATGGTTTATATTATTGAAAGTAATTACAGGTAAAAGGAATCTTCACATCAAATAACCCTTCCTTGTTTTTTTTAATAAGATGTGAATCGATACAATGAAAATGTTATCGATTTTTATAAAAAAAAATTACTTGTATGTTCGCGTCAAATTAGCCTGCAAATTAAACTTATTTGTCAACTAAACTAAAATGAAAAAAATAAAAAAAATTCTAATACATGCGGCGCTCGTTGCAGGAGTTCAAACTGCGCGCGCACCTGGCGCGGCACGTGGCGACCGCGCACGGCACCGGCGAGGGCGCGCGCCCCGTCATGAAGACGCGCGCCGCCTTCTACCTGCGCGCCTCGCCCTTCACGCGCCTGGCGCGCCGCCTGGCGCGCGCGCTGCGCCGCCCGCGACACTACGCGCGCTCGCCCTTTTCGCCCATCAACCTGCACCAGGTCAAGCACGAGTGTGAGTACCGCCCCCCACATACATTCTGCTCCGTAGCAAGAGTCATGTATTTCTTTTGTTGTTGTTAGTTGTGATGTATAAGGTTTGTATATATATTTTTGGCGTTACGAATAACGGACATTCTTAGTGCGTTCATAAAGTTGCTTTCTCGTCATCAAGTGCATATTAAATGTAATTTTTATCATGTTATTTTTATTTTCTAATGCCCTGCTGTCTTGCTGAATAAGTTGAATAACATTGTAGAGTGTTGCAGTAGTAATGGCGGCACCTGTCCACAGGCACGATCGCGATGGCGGGCGCGGCGGGGGCGGGCGGCGCGGAGGCGCGCGCGGGGCTGGCGCGCGCGCGCGGGCCGGTGGGCGCGGTGGCGGCGCGCCTGGCCGCCGCGCACGGCACGCCGGCGCCGCGCGCGCAGGACTGGCTGGCGCTCACGCCGCGCGACCGCATGCCGGCGCCCGCGCACGTCGCCTTCCCCAAGCCGCCCAAGGCGCCCGGTACGCATCTACGTACAATGTGTTCCGTATTGAAATATAAGGTTAAACTAAATAGACTAGAGTTGGAAACTGTACCAGCCAGTTTAAGCAAAGACCTAAGTTTACAAAATTTACAATATTTTAAATTGAAGTGTTTTGTCATTGTGTCGTGTTTCACTATTAATCAATACATTTAATTTTTTACAATGTGCGACACAAGCCGCATAAGTAAAATTAAATTGAAATATTTTTCTAATAAATTTTACAAATCTGTAAAAACAACTTATCCTCTTGGTTAAAAAATGTAAACCAAGTAATATGAATAAATAAATTCTTATGATAATTCTTATAATTTTTATGATTCTGCGCGCGTATAAATCTGGCAGATTCTCACTAACTTATTAAAATTATAGCCTTATTAATAACCAATTTAAATCGATGACTTTTTTATTTTAACGATTGATTTTATTGATTATTTGAATTAGAGATACATTTTACAACACGCCTTTGCTAATGGTTTTGGATTTATTGGTTGTAAATTTTATTTATAAAAGTGGTTATGTTTTATCCCTAGTACCCACAGTATATTTATAAATCTATGTTAATGCGTGTATATAATAGCACCTATATCTGACATATATAATTTTATCCTCATAAGCCTAGTATGTCATGATCAAAATGATCATTAGTTTGTTTGTGTTTGACGACCTCTGTGGACCATGGAGTGGCGAACCACCGGTGGTTCATGTTCAGTAATTCATGGTGTCGCCAGCTCTGAAGTATCGAGTTAGATTCTCGTTCGGGTCATTATAGAAAACACTTTTTCTACAATATCTCGGGTCTGAATGTCTGTGGTAACTTCTTGTTTCTGATTTCACACCACACGTGCCTTGGCTACTACTTCATTTGTGACCAGAGCAATTTATGTGATGCAGTCCCTGTCTATGTATCTTCCTCTTCCTTACAGCCTATCAAGATTCCACTGCTGAACATAAGCCACCCCCAATGCTTTCCACAACGAACGGTCCCCAACCACTTTCACCTATGTGTCGATGGTCATTATACTATCACCTCAATGTGTCTATGTCATTAATGTGCATTCGTGCTCGGTGCAGACGGCAGCCTGATGTACGAGCGCGTGCTGTCGCGCGCGGAGCTGGAGGCGCGGCGCGGCGAGCCGGCGCCCGCGCCCGCGCCCGCGCTCGCTCCCGCGCCGCCGCTCAAGCGCCGCGCCTACGACGACGTCAACGGCCTCGACAGTCAGTACTCTGTGCACCGCACGCGCTACTGCCACCGCTATGCTTGTGTTCCGATATGCGCTGCGCAGTAACATACGAATCATTTAAAATAAAACGGTTTTCGGATTTTATCGCGTCACGGGGGGACCGGGACCGTCCCCCCGTGACCGCGGTTGCTGTAAAGCATCCGAAACATCGGGAAATAAAAATAGTTTGTATATATAATATCCGAAAATCGTTTTATTTTAAATGTGTAGTATTCGCGTAAATACAAGAAATCATTAAGATACAAATCAATTATTATTTATATTTATCGCATAGTAAAAAATTAGTATACTCTTTATAAAAATCAATGCTGCGAGCCATTAAATATCTATACGCTGTTATTCGCGTCATTACAGCGACCTTACCTCGAAAATGCTATTTCCCGCAACATTTTGCAAATCGCCACTAAGTCTCGTCGTCCTACACTGCGTTTGCCTAAACGAGATTGCCATTCCGGTGTCAAAGTTGGAAAAAAAAGTTCTACGAACTATGTGGCCGACCCATTGCCACTTCATCGAGCTGATCCTTATGGCTATGTCAGTGGTCTCATTACAAAAATACGACGATTTATAAAGTCATATATTTCCCTAGGATACTGCAGCAGTATACTTTCAATCCATATAATGGAACAAATTTCTCCCCAGTAAGACACTGAACAGTGCTCGCAGTGTATATCGGAACATGCCTCATATATGGTTTATTTTAACTCGGGTAAACATCGCGCTTATTCTATAAATATTTATAGAGAAAGAAACTAAAATACCAGAGGATGGGTAAAGCCAACACCAACTAGGACCTATAGCCTTCTTTTTTAATATTATCTTCAAATAATGTCATTTATTGTATAACCATAGTCACGATATTAATTTAGTCATTTCGACAGTAAAATAGCAGAACGGTTGCTTGATTGGAATTCGAGTCAAGAGACTTGAGGTCGATTAGGTGATAAGCTCGTACCAAAGGGTTTTTCAAAAATTTATATACGATTTATATAGTTGGCTTTGACATAAGACGGCGACAGGCTCACCAACTGTCACTTTGTCCCAAATTATGTCATCGGTGAAAGTTGGGTCGAAAGGATTTATGGACAATAAATCCTTTCGACCCAGATCTCTGTCTTTAATAATACGAATGGCGTAAAGATATTTTTTAATGTATAAAAGCTTGTATCTCATATTTTAATTAATATTTATCTTTCCTTAACGCGTCCTTTTATGGAACTGCAGCAGGTTAGTACATAATCACTAAATATATATAGGTATAAGCCGACTTTCTTTGAGAGGCCTATGTTGTTTTGAAGTCAAAAGAAAATAAAAAAAAAGGGAAGTGCGATAATTATTTGACAGTGTCTTCAACAGCAGTTAACATGAGTACGGTCCGCAGGAGCGGCGGCGGGCGTGGGCATGCGGGAGGCGCGCGAGACGCCGGCGCCGCCGCCCGCCAAGCGGCCCAACAAGCACCCGGCGCCCATGCAGCGGCCCTCGCGCGAGCAGTACGCCGCCATGTGCGCGCGCGCGCAGGCCACCGGCCAGCCGCTGCCCGCGCACGTCTTCACGCACGTGAGTGCCGCGCCTCTCAACTTTAATGTTTAATTTTAACTTTTACGAAATCAAAATTAACGAACGTACCACAGTCCCGAACGGGATTCTAACCCGAAATCATAGAGCTGGCGACACCATGAAAACTGGTGTGTACGCCTCTCGACCACAGAGGTTATCAAACGCGTTCACACGTGGAAGCATTGCGCACGTGTTCGCACACGGAAGTACCGCGGTCACGGAATGCTTCGATCGCGTGCAGTATGCCAGTGTGTGCGCGTCAGATGCCTTATAGAGAAATATATTAGTTCATGCTATCAATGACTAGGAAGTTGAGTATGTTATTTTTACCACATGGTGTATTGTGTTCAGTTATGAATGCATTCAAGTGTTCAATATAAAAAAAACTTTGATGTACTTTCAGGTAAACGGTAAGCCGACGAACCTGACAGGTCGCGGCGGTCGCCGTCACGTCATCTCGTGGATGGACGCACCAGATGACCTTTACTTCAGAGCCACCGACATCGCAAAGTGAGTGGTTTACATTCAGATTGTTGATGTAGGTAATCATCAGTCGATTGCCAAATTCTAATGCTTTGGTTAATAAGTAGCACGATAGTGTGTGTGGTTTAGTTTTAAATTTATTTTTTTACTGACATTTATGAGTATAGTAGTGAACATTACATAAGGCCAAGAAAGCATACGAATATAATAAATGTTTTTTTATAACACTAGGAATGAGAAGTTTTTTGTCGATAGGGGAAGAAAATAGTCTTTTTGAGGAAAGGAAAGAAAGAGAAGGAATACAAAACATAAAATAAAGTCCTTGTTAAGAACACACGTCATACGTTATGTGGAAACAGCGTAAAATATTCTATCCATGGTTGTCATAAGAGGTTATGAAGAGAATTCCTTAAGTAGCTTTATGGGATCCCGCATGGCGCGGCAGCAATAGCAGCGTTTAAGGTGCAAAAAGCGTCTGATATTGCCTTAGAAAATCCATTTGCCTAGTGCGGCAATTACATGTAATCGTCCTTATGGAAGAGGTCTCTGTAAATTTGTTATATAATTTTTGGAAATATTAAAAAAGAAAATTTAGGAGCTGTTGAAGTCTACATTTATTATTATAAACGTTTTAAATGTGACAGGGCGGCCCGGCGGACGCTGAGCAGCGGGGAGCTGCGACGCGGGGCGCGCGCGCCGTGGCAGGGCATGCGCGGCGCGGCGGGCGGCGCGGCGAGCGGCGCAGCGAGCGGCGCGGCGCCGGGCGCGGGCGGGCCCGCCGGCAAGGCGGCCCCGGGAGCGCCGCCCCTGCAGCTCGTCATCCTCGACTGACAGGTAGCCGCACGTGTGCCCTCTCCGTCACAACTCTCGCCACATTATTCATTATTATTGTCTTATATCTTCACGCATTGCTCTTGACGGGATGGCCAGAGCCAAACCAAATTGCCAAACCTCTCATCGTTTACCATACCTCCTTTTTTCCTTTTATTAAATTCATAATTTTCTTCATACGTGCGATCTCATAATTTACCGTTATCATCTAGTTAGTCACATCTCCATAATAAATAAATAAAAATAAAATAAAAATATCTTCACGCCATTCCCAATACAGGGGTAGACAGAGGTCTAGTCTAGACAATTAAGTCCCTTTGACCCACCTTCCACCGAAGATATTTTCGGGATAACGTGACAGGTGGTGAGCCCGTCGCCGTCTTTATGTCCAAGCCAACGATATAGTTCGTACATAAGTTTTTAAAAAACTCATTGGTACGAGCCACCTGGGGATCGAACTTGGGTCTCTTGACTCGAAATTCCGACCACCCAACCACTCGGCTATCGTGACTCACAAATAAATAAATTCACTAAATATCTCCACGCATTTCCCCAATACATGTGGTAGACGGACATGAAGTGGACAGAGAGGTCTAGATAATTAAGTCCTTTCGAACTACCTTCCACCGAAGATATTCTTGGGGCAACGTGTATACAAAAAATAAAAAAGCACCTCTCACTACCTGTGTACTAAAGATGTTACTTTAATAATTGTAATTGCCAAGTACTGAATAGTATGGGGATCCTTACGCAGTGACTTGTGCAGGAGCCGCCGCGCCCGCCGCACCCGCCGCACCCCTATACCATGGAGGCGCTGCTCGGCTGAGCGGCCGCTCCCTTGTACATTCGCCGTGTAAATATGTCCGCCGCCCGAGCCCGCCCGGCCGCGCCCGAGCGAACACGCCCGAGTGCGCCCGAGCGCGCCCGACAGCGCACGGCCGCGCTCTTTCGAGCGCGCCGGACCTTGAGCCAACGCTCTAAACGAAGATTGTATTTTTGGTAATCGAATCGCCGAGAACGGATTCTGTAGATAATAATTTTAAAACTATATTGTTCTTATGTGGTTTGATCTGGCGCCGAGCAAAATAATGTATTTGATACATAAAACGATATGTAAGTCTATTTCATTCGGAGATTCATTGTAGGATAATTTACAATTTTTTTCATAAATAAAGCACAAATTGGAGTACTGTACATTTTATTTACTCAGCCTATTCTAATTTGCAACTGTAAAAAATTTTGGAACTGTGTTATGTGTTTAAAAACATCAAAAGTAGCAGGCTGCGCTATAACTGCAAAATTCGCGATTTTTTTATTTACAATTTGGTAATCGGGTACTGATGATGGAGCCAGGAGGAAGAAAGTAGAACTCTTCGGTAACCGCTGGAGTTTCTGTTTCATATGTTTATTTTTATGAGTACAATAGAGTGCACTTGCAATTGAAGATTTGTTTGAAGCTTGGTTTGTACCGCTCCAGTTCAGGTTTGTTTGACTGGTTTTAGTGTTGTGGAGCTCGAAATATCCTTCAAAAGTAAATGATGTTCATTGGGTTGATTGGTGTTTCAAAAAAAGTAAATATAAATAAGTAATTAAAAACTACACACTTTAATCACACAATAAAATTATAAAATATTTAAATTGACTAGTACTAGTTAATCAAAACGTAACTAATATCCGCTGATTAGAATCATATTGAGAAACAAAAGTACATAACCCATATTACATATACAAACTACACAATAAATAATGCATAAATAAATAAATATCTTCACGCAATTTTCAATACAGGGGTAGACAGAGGTCTAGTCTAGACAAGTCCCTTCGACCCACCATCCACCGAAGATATTTTTCGGGACAACATAACAGGAGGTCAGCCCGTCACCGACTTTATATAAAGCCAACGGTACATAAGGTTTAAAAACCCATTGGTATGAGCCTGCCACTTGGGGATCGAACTCGGGTCTCCTGACTCGATTTCCGATAACCCTAATTATGACTCATCTAATGTGCATTAAGAAAACCACATTTGATTTGACAACAATGGTTTGTTTATGTTTAAGATGGAGAGTTTTGAATTGAATTTTCTTTTTTTTTTAATAAGTTGTTTCTCTTGGTGATGTGTACAGGCAATTTTTTATTATATGGTGATTGCGCCTGTTTGTGTATTTTCTTGTAATGTTAGTTTTTATTTGGCCATCTTTGAGACTTGTATTATTTTGAAAACACTATCAAAGTGCAGAAAGCTAGTGAAGTATGGTCTCATTTTAATAAAAAAAAGACAATTCCGTGAACATTAAAGTTTTTTTTTTTTTTTTTGTGGAATCCCAATTCATAACTTTTCTGCTTGTCCTAACTTCTAGTTCACGAAGAAAAATAACCAAGCCAATCAAGAAATAAATTTTTGATAATTTTGATGATAATTTTTGACTCAAAAATGAATTTCGTAAATTAAAACTTATAAAACAGGAACTTTTATTTTTTTAACTTTATTATTCATACATTCGTTGTATATTGAACACAAACATATATTTTCAAATAATACTTTGTTGATGATAGAGACATGCATGAAATTAATATATACAAATGTATATGTATATATACAAATGTATATTCTTTAAACAAGATAATAGAGTACCTATATAAATATATATGTACTCTATTATATTGTTTAAAGAATGAGATTATACAACTATTGCGATTGAATATCCCAACCTTAATATGTCACGAAACATATACAGCGTGTCCCGTGGCAGAATTAAGATTTCATTAAATTAAAGGATGTTATTACTGTAACGTATAAATATATTTGACATAAAAGGAAAGGCGAGACTTGCGGATTTGATTTCTTGAAGATCACTCGGTCACTGCCAACATAAGTGCTTACAACTTCTAAGGATTACATGCATGGTCATGAATGAGACATGATGACATGAGGTATGGTCATGATGACATGAGGTATGGTCATGATGACATGAGGTATGGTCATGATGACATGAGGTATGGTCATGATGACATGAGGTATGGTCATGATGACATGAGGTATGTGTACCAAAATAATATCCTATAAGACCTTTAGTCGGAGTGATAGATATCGAAATATACAAAAAAAAAATTTAATATACCTTTATGTAGTGTCAGGAATGTTGGATTCGTATAATAATTTGGATATATTCAAGCACAGTGTCAAACTTAACGCCATGTTAAATTGATATAATATTGTAGATGTATATTCTGCAAATATTTCTTCAGCCCGTGAGCTCGAGATGGTACGTTAAGTAAATATATACATACAGGAA
The DNA here is from genome assembly GCA_029286605.1 of Sericinus montela. NCBI lineage: Eukaryota > Metazoa > Arthropoda > Insecta > Lepidoptera > Papilionidae > Sericinus > Sericinus montela. The sequence continues at coordinate 6,063,008 of JAGSMR010000007.1, read as the reverse complement.
GAACATCACTTACATTGCTCTGATCTCAAAGTAAGCAGCTAAAGCACTTGTGTTATATAATCAGAACAAATAAGGCACCACAACCACCCACACTCGAGAAAATGTAGAAAATTTTTTCTACCTCAGAATACTAATGCCCGTCAGGTTGGTAGGGAGAGAGAGAGGAGGATGGTTATACAGGACTAAATTCTGAGGTGTCATCAACATCACTTTTATCACACTAGTTACGACTGGTAATGCACATGCTTGTAAACAGGATCTTGAGATATAGAAGTATTTACGTATTTCAAGCGCTGCTCAGCTGTGTTGGATACATCGATTGTTTGGTTCGAAGGTGGACTACCTAGTCGAATAATTTGTAGCGTGTTATGCCCAACCACAACCAACAGATCTAACATGGACGTTAGACATCACAAGCTCAATCTGTTAGGAGCCATTATTCAACATAGTGCTATATTCCTCTAGCGATTCCACCATCACGTCTATGTCGTCGACAAAACTAAGTTATGCATTTAGCATTGATGGCTGGGTTTACACTTCGATATACTGAGATCTTATCTGGCTGAAGTATCACGGCTCTTGTTTAAAATCAAACGAAGGCTTTCCGAAAGTCCACATGCCCGCCGCGTGGCTGGATTACCGGAATGGGAATTAATATGGGTTTATCGGATAACCTGAGGATGGAAGTTGGGTCGAGTTGCTAGGCTCGTTCCAATGAGTGTTATTAAAACTTATACGATTTATGTCGTTGTGTCTACATTTTATATCGTATTAATACCAAAGCTGGGTTGAAAGTTCTGTCTACCCCAGTATCAGGAATAGTATGAAGACATTCAGGTTTCATGGCGCTGTTTTACTTCGCCGCTCTATATACGACATACTTAGCAATTAAAATTGCAAACCGAAATGCAACGTAGCGAAACAAATTCAAAAAGAAAATCCTTATTTCTAATCGGCATAGGCGAACTTCACCCGCTTAGGGTCACACATTTCAGGTTAATCCAAGTCAAAATTAATTCTAGGTCTATTCGAAATGTTCATTCGAAATTCCTGTCCTGCCTTCATTGAAAGAACCTTAGAAGCCAAGTGGTCAGAGCCATCTCTTAGTACGTAACTGTTCTTGTAACGAACTTGGCCGTTATCGCTAAAATAGTTAATAGTAATTTCATGCAATGAATTTACCGAGAGGTCTACGGAAGCGGACTTTTTGCATCCACTCTTGCTATCAAATAGAGCAGGACTGAAAATACATTATATAACAATGTTTTTTTTATGTTATAATTGTGAAAATAAGTTGACAGCCCACCTATTATTAACTCCAGCCCATGGACTCGCAACTAAGAAAGTTATGGGTATTAATATGCATATTAGACGATGGTATAATCCTCAGTATTTTTGGTTTCACAACCTACTTTGCCCACAAGACCCATTCAGCGATAGTAATAATCAATGTACCGTACAATAGCACATGGTGTCGGCATAAAAATGATGCGATCCCCTCTCTTCCCTTAGGTGTCGCTATAGGCGACCAAAGGCGAATAAAACCTTGGAAATTCAATTGGCTACCGACAGATACCGGTATAACCGTATCGATAAATACCAGATCAAAATGATACTGCGATCGCCAATCCGCATGCTAAGCGTGGCGATTATGGCAACACCTCCCATAGAGGAGAGGCCTGCAGTGGTCTTTTACAGGTCATTATGATGACGATGACATGATGAATAAAACTAATTTGAAACTTTTTCGGTGCCAATATTATTACCACCATAAACAACAGTACATTTGTTTTTAAAGAATTAATCAGACGCTCTCTTAAAAGTTAGTTGGCTTTAAAAAAGCCTTTAGCACCCTCGACAGATTATTCCTGTTAAAAAGGTATCTGAATAAATTCCAAATTGTACCGTGATGTTTGGTCACTTTACAATCAAATGACTAAGCTATTTTTATGATTACTTTTTTTTTTTTAATTAAACTTTTTTTTTTTAATTAAACCGCCTTCATGAATACAAAAAACGGTAAATAATAACTTTATTAGCTAAACTTAATTGTTACTCTTTAATTTATATGAAATATTCTAATAAGCATTAATTACTGACGTACTTGAAGTCTACGCAAAAGTGCCTACACATTACATTAGTGTTTTTCTTTCTATACTTTATTTGTAGAAACAATTATTTTTAATAAAGTCATGATAGCCGAGTGGTTGGGTGGTCGGAATTTCGAGACAAGAGACCAGAGTTCGATCCCCAGGTGGCAGGCTCGTACCAAAGGGTTTTTTAAAAACTTATGTACGAATTATATCGTTGTCTTGTACATAAAGACGACGACGGGCTCACCACCTGTCACGTTGTCCCGAAAATATCTTCGGTGGAAGGTGGGTCGGAGGGACTTAATTGTCTAGACTAGACCCCTGTATTGGGATTGCGTGAAGATATTTATTTATAATTATTTTTATATTTATAATACTTTGTGTTATTTGAATAAATTAGTTTGTTGATTCATTTGTGAAGATATATAAATCTCTTCATCAGATCCTGGTTTGGTGAAAATAAGACCACTGTAGGAGAATACCCTTCCAAAGAATAAAAGAATATTCGAAATCGGGTTATGTATGTGGAAGTTATAAGAAATAATTAATTCACTCTGCCACCGGCGTTCACCAGAATGATCAGCAGGATGGACTGAGCCCAGCATTGTTTAGTTTGGGAAGTCGACCCATCAATTCCGACTTGAAACCACCACATTGTGTATGTTTGGTATCAAGATGACTTAACCTGAGGAGGCAAACAGATGACGTGCAAAATGACCTTCTAGAAATTATTTCAAATTTTAGAAACGTTAGCCTTGAATTAAATAACACTAAATTAACATACATTCCGGGCGGTTAGTCGCTTATTTTGTTTCAAAATTTTAACAATATTTTTCCGGCCATTAAAGTAACTTATGCGGATTCACTCCAACTCTTGAGCGACGTTATTTTAAGTCGATAGTTTGAAAGCTCATTCTGAAAAAAATTTCTTTTTAAAACATACTTACTTTTCCTTTATTGCCAACACCTTATACTTAGGGCTACAATAAGCGGACTTCATGCCTGATGGAATTCTCTACTAGTCAACCGATGTAATGATGAAAAGTAGATGGCAGGTGCTGACTAAGAACAAAAATATAAGTGAATACTCCTATATTAAATAGATATGTTTAAAAAAATATTTCATGGCATAAAACACATTCATATACTAACAATTACCTTTTGAATAATTACATGAAGGCATTCTGAGCAGATTTATTCGTCAAAGGTAGGCCGTTCCAGAGTAGTGCAGCTAGTAACGTAAAAGAATTAATATTATGTTGAAGAATATAAATCGTTATTTGGTGCTCTGTCGTAATTAAATTGATATTATTAAATTATATGTCGTAAATTCTCAAATTGCGCTGCTATTTTAAAGTATTGTGTTCTTGTTTCTAAATTTCCTTCGCTCGATTTTAGTATGGAATGTTCAGTTTTTATAAAACTTTAGAAAAGATGTTGAATTTAGCAATTCTTAATTTTTTTTTTAGTTATCCATTATTACTAACCCATTAGATTTGGTGTTACTTGTTAGCGCAAGCTAATACAAAGCTGAAAGAATCCGATAAATAGCTTCGATATGTCAATCACATTGATGTCGATGCAACGATGTCAACGAGCTGAGACTCCACGAGCTATTATGCCAAAAGATCATCCGAAATGTTATAAAAACTGTTAGTGTGATAAAAACCTGTCGTGACTGAGTTTCTCCAGTTCCGATGCCGTTGAGTTAGTAGCCTCTAGCGGAGTATCTGCAATGTTTAAGTGCATAAATACACTTAAACTTTACATCGATATCATTAGTCACGATAGCCAAGTGGTTGGGTGATTGGGTTTCGAGTCAGGAGACCCGAGTAACAACCTAAGTTCGACCCCCAGGAGTCAGGCTCGTACCAATGCGTTTTTTCAAAAACTTATGTACGATTATATCGTTGGCTTGGACACAAAGACGGCGACGGGCTCACCACTTGTCACGTTGTCCCGGAAAAAACCCGTAGAAGGTGGGTCGAAGGGACATAATTGTCTAGACTAGACCTCTGTCTAGCCCTGCATTGGGAATTGCGTGAAGATACAATATTTATTACATTATATTAAACTTTACATCGCATCGAGCCTGGCCCTATTCGGCGTTTATCGGCTATACGTTGATCAATGTAATATCAAATATTTATACTATCTATATTAAATATAATAATTAATTGCATGACCTGATTGCCTGATTCCCCAATGCAGGGCCAAAACCGCTGTGGCTAGTAGCATTAGCAATTATAGAAATTTATATCATGTTATGGAAGAATTTTTGGACATTAAGACCCCTAAAACAAGGGATGCACCTCAGAATGGAAGTCACCTTATCAATTCAGTATTACGATTACTACACTACATAAATATTAGTACAATCAAGGGTATATAATAAGTATAACAAAATAAAGCAAGTCTTTTTTAAAAAGTTATATTTATTCGAGTACATAACTACATCTTACGATAAATGGATAATAGCTATTATTCCGTATGATAAATATGTTTTAAGTGGATTTTAGACCCCTGCATCGCCACGTCTTACATTATTCGAAAAGCGCTATCACATACTTCATAGGTTACATGTTCGCGTACAAAAATAGTTCATTTCCAAATAAGAGAACGTTGCGCAGTTGGAGAATGAGAGCGACGTTGTCCGTGGGAGGGAACTGTATTTACATTTCAAACAAGAAACATACAAGAAGCGTTGTTTCCCAATGGCACTCGAATGTACTTCCTTGTTTCGACTCCTATTTACAGTTTAAACAAACCCAAAAAAAAAACATTTTGTGTCTTTAGACTTATAAACTAATATAATAGCAATTATATGACATACTGCGAAACCATCGTGTATAAATAATATAATAATAATTAGGTATATTTTCGTCTCACACAGACAATTTTGTAAGATTTATACGGAATCTGTATCAGTTAATCTGAAAACTGTCAATGTGAAAGGAGTTAAAAGTGACAAACACAATTTTAATTTTCAAAAATATAATGAAGTCCATATATTTCAAGTTTTAGCAATCGTAACTAGATTGAGATTGCTAAAGCTTGATATTAAGAGCTAAATTAAAATACAGTTCGCTGCCCATCGCGACAACATTGCTCGGGATTTAGTTTCCTAGCTGAACTCTCTGTGCGAGTTAAATTGAGCACAATCTATTAAGGCTACATTTACACTAAGTCAACTTTGTTGGCGGACTATACGGTTTGTTAGAGTAGGCCTCCGATTACAAAACTATTTTATACAATTCCATTAATGATAATATTACATCAGAAGTCAGTCCCTTACCGTCTTTAAACTGTTCTTATAATACAAAACCCCATACTTCAACTAAATTGCAGTAAACTACCTCTACGTTTAATCTCAAAGCCCTCGCAGCTCGGACTTTACCACGTACCATACGGGTCGCGGTGCGAGTGCCGACTACGACGCGACACGACGCGACGCGACGCGACACGACACGACGCGACGCGACACGACACGACGCGACGCGACACGACACGACACGACACGACACGACACGCCGAGCGTCATCGTCCACATAAAATACTCAATACAAAAATACTGTACAAATTAAAATAATTATTATTTGTAGGTAATAAACTCGTACCGATATATCGTAGGCAGTTCGTGCTCTGATACAATCTACGCCCTGCTCTCATCAAATATTACACCATTCACAAATTATATACAAGGTTTTTATTTTTATTTTTAATATACATGTAACATAAAACACACATCCAAATTTGATCCCGAAACTGTAGTCTTTACCTCGTTATATTTTCTAAATTAAATAATGAGATCGTGCATGGTCATTATGGATTCTTTTATATGAGTAAGGACCGGGACGTCACTTGCTAAACACTTTAACAAATGTTTGGTAAACGCTAACAAACATTACACATTTAAAACAGCACAGGTCTCAATTTTGTCCGAAACGAAGGTAGACGTGATTGATACATAATATTACTTAATACTTTCTCATTCATAAATATGTTCATATAATATCTTTATTTGTTTCAAGGCACTGTTCGCTAACAATCGATAACTGTTTTGTTTACTTTGATCATCTTAGTATCTTACCCTAAAATAATAGCCAATATTAAAATATTCAACTTGCGGTACAAATAAATCGTACGAAAATACACACTTGACTCTGCATACATACATCTATACTAAAATAGTAATGTTTCAGCAAGTATATAATATACATTTATTTGTAAATAGACTTCCAGACTCATCAGATCCGTCGGAAAATCACGTTCCATACAAAAATATTGAATTTTTCTCTTGTTCTACGACTGTAAGCAAATGATATTTGGTCACAGTTATTATAATTAAAATAAGCCGCGGCGGTGGCACCGACGGTCGGGCTAGGTGGGATTCGATTTTTGGACAGAATGTGCGCCAATCGTTCAGTGCGATAATGGAATGTTAATAGGACTATGTTCGATTGACATCTTTACACTGTACTAACACTAACGGCGCGATCGCAATTCGTATCTACCGTGGAGCCCACAGAGAGGGACAGAGCTATACGGAAAAACCACACGTTGCACTGATTTTCAATCGGTTTTAATCCTGTCCACCCAACAGGTGTCTGGAATTCCTAATCAGTGATGATATCTCCCTCGTACAAACAATAATTCGTTTCTTATGTATATAAATAAGAATATAAGAAATAATGTGTATTCTCTCTGTATTGTCTGCTGTAATTGTGTAACGTCTTCCTTCTCTGTTTGCGCCACGGTTTTGCCATGCGGAAGCAGTTGAATCTTTTCGTTGAAATTCGTCTCGTCGTGCTTCGGACGAGCGTGTGCGTTGGAGCGAGGCTCGCTTACACATGTGCGATCCCGCGGGTCTGCCTCCAGTGAGCGACGCCAGCGCCCTCCGCCGGCCTCAGTGCTTCGACAAGTTCAACGGCAAATCTGAAAACGTTATAAAACACAACTGAGACTAAATTTAATCTTATATAGTGTGAAAAAAAAACAAGGATTTCAGAGTTGCTGTTAAGAAATGCTTGTTTATTAAAATCTGTAATAATTTGTATGCGTTTTATTACTACTACATTGCTGTGTGTTGCAAAAAATATGAAAAAAATCCAGCAAACATTCCTAGGAAGATTCTTCTTTCACCACTGTGCGAGTGGTCTGGTAAATCTAGAAACTTGCACTAATGGTGCAGTTCCTTACTCACATTTGTGATCTTCACACAATTTCTCAAACTGGGGTAGGCAGAGGTCTAGAAAAGTTTTCCGAAATATAAATAATTCCAGCTATATAATTCCAGAGTGGTTAGGTGATCGGAATTCTAATCAACAGATCCCGAGTCCGATCCCCACCAGGAGGTAAAATAGTTAAAATTAAATATGTATCAAAAGGACTAAATCGTCTAGGCCTCCGACGCCCCGATTATTGAGTAAATACATGAAAATAAAGATATAATAAGTAAATAGTCACGAAACTAAACCTCAGCGCCGTACAATTTTGATCCCGCCATACTATGTAATGATAATATATATAATGTATACTATATTATATGTAATATATTATATGTAATGTCAACCTTAATAGAAGTAAACTATGTCATATGGCGGTGGTGGTATAATATTTCATAATCCTAATCCAATCATGTGTCGTAAGAACTGAGGAAAATTGACAGCCTCTAAAAAGCGGTATTTTCTGTAGAGAAATTAGTTTTCAGGTTAGACATTGGTGGTTAGTTTTACCATTTCTACACAACAATAATTTAATAACAGTTGTGGCTCCGTTTGATTGGTAGAAACACAGCATACATTTATGAATTATGAGACATCCCATTTTTGTCAAATTAAGCCGGGAATATTCACCACAAGGCTGGGCGGACCACTTGCGAAATAAAAGAACAGGAAAAAGTTTTCTCCAATTTTATAAACAAATGTGAGATTTTTCATTCACATTTCCCAGTACTATAGTCTGGTCTAGTCTCGGTCTATTGTAGATAATTTACTACTTTTGACCCACATTTGTATCGCTGTTTAACCAGCACCGCCTTCAACCAAACAGAGAACTTCAACCACATCAGAAAGTGCTTATTAGAATATTTCGTTAAAATTAATGTTCAACAAGATTAGCTGAGAAATTTAAAAAAAATTATTCTTCACATCATTTCTCGTCATGGGGTAGAGGTTTAGACAATGAAGTTGAGTAAGAATTTTGGAGCTTCAAAAAGTAATTTTGTCAGGTCCTATCTTGATGTTAATGTTACACTACCTAAGGAATATTTATTGAAGAGATCAAAACAGATAAAAATCTTGGCGTGCAAATTTAGAGCGATATGTTTATTTTGGTTTTACCCGGCGGTTAAAGCTCGTAATAAACGATACCTTCCATTCCACTAAAGATTGTCCTTTGGTAATAGTGACATTCGCACGCTGTCGTAGGTAAACTACTTTTCATCACCTTTTCAAAAACAATTCGCTTTTATAACGTCTCTATGGAGATTCGCAAATGAATACATAATTTATTGAGTTACTTCCAGTTACCTCATGTTCATTGTAACTAAATATAGAGCTTTTCGTATACTGGGACTTTTTCGAAAGGTCCAACACTGTTTCGTGATCGTGCAACTAATAAAATGTCGATCTTTCTCTACTTTTTCGAAAATACAACCGACTTTGTCTGTAACAGTATGACTAGCGAGAGCTGCATCGTTGACGTATAAAATCCAGAATTGATAACCCGTGAGTCAATTTGACGCTGCTTCATTATAGGTATAATAACCCATGTAATACGAAAACAACTTTTCTCCGCCTTATTACTACTAGTTATCAGATATGTATATTTCCGATGTTTTCGTTCCTGGCAAAGTCAGTCGCAAGTAATCGACTTACAATTTTCGTACTGCCGGCGCTAGAAACGAATGATGAATTTTTATAGCTATCTGACACACACAGTGAGAAGGCGCGGCGGCTCACCGGAGGTGTGTTCGTCCTTGGGGATGTGGTCGGTGAGCAGCGGGTGCGGCAGCGGCGCCCAGGGCCCGGGCGGCGCGTGCGGCGGCGCGTACTGCAGCCACAGCGGCGGCGCGCGGTACAGCGGCACGTAGCCGTACGGGTACGCGTAGCCCACGTCGCGGTAGCCGGCGGGCCAGGCGCGCGCGCCGTAGCCGCCCGCCCCGCCGCCCGCCCCGCCCGGCGCGTAGCCCGCGCGGAAGCGCGCCAGCTCGGGCGGCGTGGGCGAGTCGCGCGCGCCCCCCGCGCCGCCCGCCGCGCGCCCCGGCGAGCCCAGCGCCAGCGCGCCGTAGCGGTAGCGGTAGCCGTCCGGGCTGGGGCTGGGGTCCGGCGAGTGCACGCCGGACGGCGACTCCGTCGGCAGCGGCGGCGCGTACGAGTGCGCGTGCGGCGAGCGCTTCGCCTCGGGCGAGCGGCGCGTCGGGCTCTCGTCCGGCTTGCTCAGCAGCGAGTGTATGCTGTAGCTGCACACGTTCTTGGAGACGGGAGCGTCCCTGCGGGCGGGCGCGCCGTTGTGCGGGCGCGGCGGCGCGTCGGCCGGCTTGGCCGCGTGGCTGGGCCCCGGGCCGGGGGACGGCGGGTACGACGCCGTGCTGAGCGCGGGCACCGTTTTCGCCCTCCGCTTCGTCACTTGGTCCTCGAGGCTCACCCGCTCCATCTCTCTCAGGATGCGCTTTCTCGGTGACACCATCATGTGCTCCTGCCTGCAGTTCGCCAGTTTCGCGTTCACGAGGACGGGCAGCGAGGAGATCCTCTCGCGCAGTTTGTCTATAGTCCCGTTTAACAACTTGCGTCTCGTCGGCGGCCTGGTCTTTTTGTACACCCTTAACTTATGATACTGATATGGTTTCTTAAGTTTCATATGAAAATATTTCTCGCGGTCGCAGTCGGTCCATCTGTCGTCGTCCGTACTCGATTTCGACTTGGAGTCGCCGGAGGGCGCGGCGTCGACGACGTCCTCGCCGCGGCACTGCTTCGCCTCGGACGAGCTGACTTCGCCGTTTCTCTTCTTGTCGCACAGACCGTTGCTGACCGTCCTCCTGGCCGCGCTGCCGTTGAGGAGCAGGTCCAAGTGGCTGGTGTCGTAGGGCCTCCGCCGCTTGACGCGGGAGGGCGCGTCGATGGCGGCGTTGTGCAGGGTGCCGGGCCTGCAGTAGTACATGGCTAGCTCTTTGGATATGTTCCGGCGCGGCGTGGGCTGCTTCCAGCAGTGGTCGCGCTGCCAGGGCGAGGACTGCACGGAGCTGTTGTCGTCGGAGACGCTGAGCGAGGCGCAGGGCGGCGGCAGCGCGGGCGGCGTCGGCGGCGCGGCGGCCGGCGGCCAGAACGTCTTGCGCGGCACCGACACCCAGCCCGCGCGCTCGCCCTCGCGCGCGCTGCCGCGCACCAGCTCCAGGATGAACTTCCCATCTGCGCAACAATATTATATAGAACGTTGTAAGTTACTAATTTTTAGCCATACACCTAAAAAACAACACCTACATATAAGACAGGCTAGGGATGGTTTGTCTTAAATAAGTCCATGACGCATATATTTGTAATTTATGAGGAAGCCAATATATCCCATATTTAGAGCCATAAATATATTTAAATAGGATACTTTTGGTACCATGCACTTTTAAGATTTTTAGGTGATTCTTATCAAAATCGATACATTTGTCGCTTTCAGTATTTACTATAGATGAACTTTGTCTTTGACACTAAATCATTAGAACCCAAAGTATGTAAAATGTGTGTTACATCACTATAAGATTGAATTGAGTAAAGCACAATCTAGCGCCTACTCTAAGTCGTGAACGCGCAGAGCGGGTGCGAAGGGGCGGTGTAGGTAATGAGGTGAAAGCGCAAAACTAATAAAACCCGATTTATGAAAATAGATCTATATCTAGACACAATTCAAGGTCTCCCTGAGCCGAGCTGCGCCTGAGCAGGTTATGTGTCAGGACTGCTACTGAAATGACAGAACAGTCCCAAAATCGCAATGCAAAATGGCAACAGCATGATGTGTAAATGTATGTTTTTACTCCTAATCTGCCGAGCCATTAGTGACAAATTTTGATAATTATACTCTGAAGCCAGGGGAAGAACATAGGCTACTTAATTTAGTAACAAACCAAGCAGGCGAAACTGCAATAAATGTATAGAAGCAGGTGAATGGTGAAAACATTAATTTAAAAAAAATATGGCCATAATTTGTAATTTGTTGACAGTATGATATACACTTATGACAGTATGTTGACAGATCAGTTGACAGTTTGAAAGTATGTACACTTTATCACATGACCTATGTAGTATTCCTGACCACAATAAGTTAAATTTTGTTTATAAAGAAATCCCAGAAAATAAAAAGTATAGATTCATACTCCTCTACTATTAAAAATATGAATGCCACTTGTGTCTGTTATGCTTCAAATTTTGATTAAATTTTGTATGGAGATTAGCATTTACTACTTTATTAGCATGGAGACAGCTTAAACCTGGGAAATAACATTAAAAATCAGCTTTGTATGATAAAGCATTTCCACAAGCAATACATGCATTAACGTAAGCTTTGTATAATCATAATAAATTCTTATAATTTCTCCTTCTTCTCTTCTTATATTTTAATATATTTCATTTATATTTTCTAACTTTAATAAAGGACAATGTGTTAAGTGAATAAGACAATTATTTCACCAACAGTTGAAAGCTGTAATATGTATGTAAACATTGATAACAACAAAACAATATTTATTATTTTCAAACATAACAATCACCTGTCAACAATGTTATTCTAAGCAAGTGGAATATTGACCTGACTCTATTGTGATAAGTATTCTCAATCAAATTCTTGGTCAAAAACACAAGATTACAAGAATATATATTAAAACAGACTCTGTAAAGACTTTTTATGATTAATTTAATGACAAGAACCTAATAGCCCAGTTGGTGGTGAACCTGCCTTTAAAACTAAAGATATCAGGTTCAAATCCCACTCAGGGCAAATATTTGTGTGCTGAATATGAATGTGATAACCACAGACAGTGATAATCTCTACACCTGTCACTTTGTCCCAAATAGCCTTTGAGTAAATTGGTTCAAATCAGGCTGATCAGTACCATGTTAAAAGTGATATTACTTCTTACTGCCACTTAATTTTACCCCCAAAGCTTCAAATCTTATTGCAAACATGTTACATTACGATAAAAAAATAAAATTTAATCATGTGCTTCATTGGTTTTATTTCATCACTTACTTCCATTATGTACATGCAAATTTACATCATTATAACTTTAAGTGATTAACTCCTTCTCTGCCATAGAGTTATCGGGATTATTATATCACTCTTACCTAATTCTGCCAACACAGTTCAACAACTGTTATATTCCCATTTGAAGGGTGTTGAAAGGCAGAGTACTTATGAGCTAATGGGACAAGAAATAAATATATATCTTAAATCTATCAAAAATTCTGAATGAAATTCAGATTGAAAATCTACTTCAATCCAATATCAAACAAAACTTTAGAGTTATTATTAGACACATAGATATAGATAGATAAGAGCAAAATTAATTCCATATAATAAACAGAGTCACAATAGCCAAGTGGTTGAGTGGTCGGAATTGCGAATCAAAAGACCAGATTCCCTCCCTTCAATTCCCAGGTGGCAGACTCGTACCAATGGGTTTTACAAAAACTTGAATTACATTGTTGGCTTGAACATAAAGAAGGCGACAGGCTCACTACCTATCACGTTGTCCCAAAAATAATTTTGGAGGAAGGTGGGTCAAAGGGACTTAAATGTCTAGACTAGAACTCTGTATTGGGAAAGGTGTGAAGATATTTTTTTATATTTTTATTTAAAAAAAGAACTCCTTTAAGGTCATGTTCAGTTAAAATTGGCCATCAGTTTTATTGCTGTTTTATGCATTACGAAATAAGCAGGATTAGCAATCCAAAAATTTAAATTGGCTGCATACTTATGAATTCAATTTTATGATTTGGTTTATAATGAGTAACAATTTTCAATGTCATTTTAGCCAAAATTTTAAAATTATGCGGTAAATATACAAAAATTTGAAGATAAACTTGTTTTTCAAATTTAACTTTTTGATTACTATTTCACTTTTATAAGGTTGGTAATTGTATTGTAAATATTAAAAAGCCTCATAAAATTCACCCAAACAATTAGACATTTTTTCACTTTTCAAATGTTCAATAACAAAATAATATAGTATTCATTTACTAATTTTAACAATGTTTATATTATTAAACAGATTTTTATGAATATAACATATCTCTCATAAACTCCCACTTACCATGCCTCAGACTCACCAAAGAAACCTTCATTGTATTTTAAAGTTTAGTTAGTGTAATACAAGTATTAGAAGATCTAATTCATAACTAAGAAGTAGAAAAGGTAGGGCTTCAATGTTACATAAAAATATAAAAAAAAAATATTTTTTTTTCAATGTTACAATTCAAAAAATTCTGGAAATCAAGCAAAAGCTAAAAAAAAAATCTTCACGCAATTCCCATACAGGGGTAGACAGAGGTCTAGTCTAGACAATTAAGTCCCTTTGACCCACCTTCCACCAAAGATATTTTCGGGACAGTGTGACAGGTGGTGAGCCCGCCGCCGTCTTTATGTCCAAGCTAACTATATAATTCATACATAAGTTTTTGAAAAACCCATTGATATGAGCCTGCCACTTGGGGATCAAACTCAGTTCTCTTGACTCGATATTCCGACCACCCAACTACTCAACTATTGTGATTCAATTTATAAGCAAAAGCTAGATAGATAAAAATAAAACTATAACAGGAGATACACACACCAGAAATAACAGTTTGTGGATTTTTGCATCCTATAGACTGCACAACTATAATAAAATCTCATAATTTTAGGTTAGGCATATCATCATATTACTCACCTCATTCCCATCACCATTTACTTCACAATATTACTTTTAAATAAATAAAATCACTAAGTAATTGTCCTCTTATGATTTGTCTATTTTATCACTAAATTAAAGATATTTTTTTATAAAAAAAAAAGTACATGATAATATCTTTAGCAAGAAGAAAAGTCCATTCTATCTCATTATGTCTTCAAAAGCAGTGAGAGATGGGTTACAGATACTTCACACAAAGCAAAACATTTTTGTTTAAATTCAGGTATTTAGCATAATTAAAAATAATATGCTTTACCCTTTCTGATAAATAAAAATTGAAATGGAAATTAACATAAAATGGCTATAATTTAATTTCCATATGAAAATGTGAGACTTACAAAAACATTAATATAAAGGAAAGTTTAACTAACCGTTTACAAATCACATAAATTTGGTGCTTGTTGGTACTAGGATTGGAGAAAATAATAAAAAAAGTATTGATTATTGAGGGTTAAGTTTTTACTTCCTATTATGGTCACTGAATAGTCAGCTGGCTACCTTTAGTATATTCCATGAGGAGGACTTGCTATAACAGCCATTCTCATCAAACACTATGTCAAATAGCACAATATGCTACTAGATAATGATACTATTGTTGTTAATATGATACTATGTGACTTTTGCATACATATAATTACATATTTTTTTTAATTACAACAAAGTAGCTTAAATATCCAAAACAAACCACTAAATACTACAGCTGATAATAGGGTAGAAACAAATAACAATTCATTATAGATTCGAAAAAATATTTAAATATGATTGCTTGTTTCCATAAGAATGCTCCCAACTTCTTGCAAAACTTAAAACAATAGTACAGAGGCTGTGTTCAGACAATTGGCAACAGCAGTTAAATGTGCTTATACATGTTTATCAGAGCATGAATGACTTTCTAGATTTTCACAATGCACAAAATAAATACACATTTAAAAGGTTCTTAAAATTACTGTACTGAACATACATATGCATGAAATATAATAACTAACCTTTAAAGAATTTGAGCCTTCCGCCAGTTGCAGAGAGAGCAGAATTGGGACCAGAAACATCTTCACTCACAGCCTTATTACTGCTGTTACCATTTACACCATGTCTTCTGTCTACTTCTTCTGTCATTTTGGTACATGTTGTCAGAGTTGTGTTTGTTCCTTCCTGTATATGCATTTCATTTCTAAGAGCTCATACAGTATACGAGCAACAAATTAGAAGAAACATAGTCGCCATGTCGCGGTCGGCCTTGCGAACAGCGGCTCCTTCGTTAGCAGTTGTGGAATCAGATCAACACTCAATATTTCCGTCAAAGTCCTCATCCTAATAGGGCCACCTGCGGGAAGCTCGTCCGATATCTTCGTGTAAACACATTACCGACACGGTGACTGCCAGTTTTAACCACTAATACGATGTTTCCTATAAGTAAGAGCTCATTTACGGGTTTGTCACTATTGAAATAATTACAAAACAAAACCGCGACGCCGGATTCCCGATTATAATCGGACCCTCGACAACTCGATAAAAAGCTGTTCGTTTTTCAGTACATAGTTCATTCACACCCAGCATCCATTTTGATTCGTTCAAAATCCAAACTAAAATCGTTCATTTTGGCCACAAATAAACTAGAAATCTGAATGCGTTGATAAGTACGTTCAGTCAATGGAAAAAAAAGTAACGTAGAGATTATATACTCTTTGGCTAAAATACCTATATCATAAACGTTCTCTTTGGTTAAAATTTAGGGAAATTAAAAGAATTTTATGTAGCCTGCTGTAATGATTCATAGCCTTGCGAAGCGCTCATATATGTTTTCGTTTTAATATTTTATAGTAATATTATTTTCACTATTTATTCCAATTAAAATCTCTATTATGAAGCAGTGTTTTTGTGAAAATCCTCCATGGATACCCGTAAGGTATATCACGTAAGATTTGTAAAATAAGCGTAAGAGTTAAGCCGGACTTCTACCGGCAAAAACACTATTTTTCAGGACACGATTTATCGAAATGAGTCAGCAGGAACGCTTTCCCTTATGTTTCAGTCGCAGGGTTCACCTGTGAATGAGGGAAAGGAAGGGGTTTTGTATGGTTTTGCGGCTGCCCAGGTTTCTAACTACGAATAGAGAGAACAAAGCCTCGATCCTGATCCATCTGCGAAGGCTTCTTTTGTGTCCTGGTTAGCGGATGTTGTAACAATCTGGCTGCTGACGTGCCGGCTGTGCCTCGTAAAACTTTGGTTTATGCTCATCCCCGCGGCGATGAGTTTTATAGTCAATGTAACTTTAAAAAGTAACGTTTAATAAAGAACATAGATATACGTCCTATAGTTACCATAGCGATAATGCAGTAGAAAGCACTGATGGCAACTGCCGCTGTTCTATGTAAATGGCAACGTGGTTACATATTAAGAATACACCACACCTTTTTTTCTTATGGGAGTTGTAAGAGACAATGAGGACATGAAAATTCAAAAATTGGTCACCAAATAAACAAAATTAATATTTAGACCGTTCGTCGCCAGACCGTCTAAGGTGCAAGGCGTCTGATACTGTTATCGTAAATCTGCTGCCTGCCTTACATATCCATATCACGTGTCCTATCTGTAAAAAAAAATATGTATATGTGATACAGTATTTTAAAGAAATTATTCCCGTTCCTATTGGAATAGAAAGTATTTTTATATATAAAGAATGTAAGAAATGCAACGAGTCAAAATTTCAAGTAAATCCGCCTATTATTTATTGAGTTTTGCATCTATAAACGTACAAACTATAAATGAAATGTATAATTTCAGTCTATCGTTGCCGTTTTGAGGTTAATTTTTTCTTGCACCTGGTTAGCCCTGAATTTTGTTTTTTGTGCCCTGAAAATGTTATCGTAAGCAGTAACCATTTCATCCACACGAAAAAACAAAACCGTTGCGGTACGTACGCTTTGGGCACATGAGACACAAGCACCAGCCCAAAGAGTATAATTTAGTTAGACATGGTGTTTTTGCATATAGCATTCCAACCAATTTCGGCCACAGCGACTTGGACTTTTGCGAGACTCGTATTCTTGTATATACTGAAACAAACTACTACAGGTGTATAATTCCTCAACCTTGTGTAGATTATTTGACTATATAATTATTATATTTGCTTGTATACTCTATGATATTCTCTTTGCTTTCATGAGTACCACTTAATATAGAACGTAGGGGTTATGTACTCTTTGGTCATTATATATACTTTGGTGTGCTTGCTGTTTTTGTAACACAGTTCTTGATTATTGATAAATTTTAGAAAGTCGTGCTTCTAGTTCACAGCTTAATTTCTAGGTGAAGCTAAGATGACAACTTCAGAGGTTTCCTTTAATCGAAAAATAATAACAGAGGATTTGTCGAATGTTGAATTCGACACTAGCGAGGATGTTGAAGTTATTCCAACATTTGATTCCATGGGCTTGCGAGATGAGTTATTACGAGGAATATACACTTACGGTAACACTATTATGTTTTCCTTTTATTTTATCTAAATATTACAAGTCCTGCTAAACATTGAACTAATTCCAGGTTTTGAAAAACCGTCGGCTATACAACAAAGAAGTATTCAACCAATTGTAAAGGGTAGAGATGTCATTGCACAAGCCCAGTCAGGAACAGGAAAAACTGCTACATTTTCGATTTCAATACTGCAGTCCCTCGACACTACTCTAAGAGAGACTCAAGTTTTAGTGTTATCCCCAACAAGAGAATTAGCAACGCAAATTCAAAAAGTCATACTTGCGCTAGGTGATTTCATGAATGTTCAGTGTCATGCTTGTATCGGAGGAACCAATCTTGGTGAAGATATAAGAAAATTGGATTATGGTCAACATGTTGTATCTGGTACCCCTGGGAGGGTGTGTGGTATGTTAATTGAATTGAATGTACTACTATGTAATAATAAAGTATGTTTCTTGACATAAGTTTCAAAAATTGTATCTGTGTGTTATATTTGTATTCTATGAATTTAAATTAGCTGAAAACAGCTTTAACTATAGGAAAAATACCATTTCTACACCTGCTTAATATTGCATAACAATTTTTTTTTCTTTTTTTTTTTTTAAATAAATAATACTATCAATGCCGAATAACATTACTAGTATATTCCTGTTAACCAATGGTGGCAAAGATGTCACAATAACAATGCATAGCAATTTTATAAACTCTTCAAATTTATAAATTTCCTTGAGTTTCACCAACCTGAAACCTGATTATTACTTCCATAAAATATGGAAGTAATCTATTAATGATGTGTCTTAAGATGGTGATATTATGATTTGTCTAAATCATATGGAAAATTAATAATTTCTCAACAAGGTTTAATAAATGCAATTGGATATTTTCAGACATGATAAGGAGACGTGTTTTACGAACCAGATCAATTAAAATGTTGGTACTCGATGAAGCTGATGAAATGTTGAACAAGGGATTCAAGGAACAGATATATGACGTATATCGCTATTTACCACCAGCCACACAGGTTGTTCTCATTTCTGCCACACTGCCGCATGAGATTCTTGAGATGACTTCAAAATTTATGACAGATCCAATTAGAATTTTAGTGAAACGGTTTGTACAAAAATTATTTTATAATTTTTTCTTTAAACTGTAATGTATATATAATATATATAGAAGTAAATATAATAAACATTATATTTATTACAATATAAATGTATGTAATAAGTTTTTTATTAATTTTAAATATATTTATATATTTATATTTCCTTTCAATAAGAATTCTTATCATTAAGCTCCAGTACTACTTAGGAATCACAGGAAATCTACAGTGGGTCAGATCTTATCTTACAGACAGATCACAAGTAGTTGTTGTAAAATGCTACACATCTAATTCTTATACCCCTTGCTTAGGAGTGGCACAAGGCTCTCACCTTAGTCCTGTGCTTTTTGTGTTGTTTGTAAATAACATAGTTTCATATATTAATAAATAATAAAACTAATTGTTTGTTATATGCTGACAATATGAAAATGTTCAAGGAGATAGGTGCAATCAATAATGTAAAGCTATTGCAAGATGATATCAACCACATTTGCAAATGGTGTACTATAAACAACATGATCATGAATGTTTCAAAGTGTCATGTTCAAATTATTCTTGCTCAAAAGCATTCAAACTTCTTTCACAAAAAAGAAAAAACCAATATTATCCTTTTGTTATTGATGGTCAACTGATTGAGAGACAAAACGAAATTAAATATCTTGGTGACTTTTGACAGTTAATTGTCATAAGTCACTATGATAATGGTATCAAAAGAGTTGCGCAAATGTTAGGTTTTTTAAAGCAAACAATGAAATTGTTTAAGTAATCAGAACTAAAAATTGTTCTGTTCAATGCCCTTGTCCGTAGTTTATTGGAATATGCTTGTATTTTATGGAATCTCTACTTACACTTTGCATTCAGATCGCAGCCATATCATTTCCTCTGGTAGATAGTAAATGTTCATACGAAGAGTGAACTAAATAAACTTAGTAAAATGCTTGGGTTATCTTTTCTACATAAATTTAATAATGGATAACTCAAATGTGAAGAGTTGTATGCTTAAATATTATAACGGCATGTATGATAAAGTCAATATACTTAATGATACTATTTATAAATTGAAAAATGATGTCCTGCAACTGTCACTAACTCACTTTTGCTTCTGAGTTACTTTATTTTATATTCTTTATTCAAATTTTTTTGTGTACATTGTATTAAACCATGTTTCTAATACTTTATGTTACATATCTTAACATAGATTAAAACTTGTGCCCTTATTTTTTTACAAATTACCACCAGTAGCAAATTTATATTATGTGTTTTATGCGAAATTTTGCATGTACATTGTCGGTGCATCAAAATAATTATTCTACTACTTATGATTGTAGTACTCTTACTCATTCATTGTTTTTGTTTCCAGTGATGAATTGACATTAGAGGGCATCAAGCAATTCTTTGTAGCAGTAGAGAGGGAGGAGTGGAAGTTTGACACTCTCTGTGACTTGTATGATACACTCACTATAACACAAGCAGTGATATTCTGCAACACCAAGAGGAAGGTTGATTGGCTCACACAAAAAATGCAGGAAGCAAACTTTACAGTCAGCTCCATGCATGGAGATATGCCACAAAAAGAGAGAGACAATATCATGAAAGAGTTTCGTTCTGGACAAAGGTGGTGCAAATAAATTTTTACAATAATCACTTCTAAGATTAAACATGTATTTACCATTATCATTTTAGAATGCTGAACTTACCATTATCATTTTACACTGCTGAACTTAACTTAAACTAATTAAACTTCTCCCAAAGATAACCACAATTACAAAAATGAGAGTCACTGAAAAAAAAAAAGTCACGATAGCCGAATTGTTGGGTGGTCGGAATTTCGAGTCGAGAGACCCGAGTTCGATCCCCAGGTGGCAGTACCAATGAGTTTTTCAAAAACTTATGTACGAATTTCATCATTGGCTTGGACATAAAGGCGGCGACGGGCTCACCACCTGTCACGTTGTCCCGAAAATATCTTCGGTGGAAGGTGGGTCAAAGGGACTTAATTGTCTAGACTTGACCTCTGTCTACCC
Organism: Sericinus montela; assembly: GCA_029286605.1. Classification (NCBI taxonomy): domain Eukaryota; kingdom Metazoa; phylum Arthropoda; class Insecta; order Lepidoptera; family Papilionidae; genus Sericinus; species Sericinus montela. The sequence continues at coordinate 6,042,389 of JAGSMR010000007.1, read as the reverse complement.
CTGTATTGGGAATTGCGTGAAGATATTTATATTTTTAGAGTGAACAGAGCTAAGCCCCTCCAGCAATCCTGTAGCAGTAGCTAGTTAAAGAGGAGTTATAGATTTTTCCATATCTGTTCAAATAAGCAGCCTGAAAAGTTTTTTACTGCAAAATAGAGATAAAAATACATCATGACATTTTACACTTTTACAATTTACCTTCATACAGCTTTACCTACTACTATTGTACCTTTTGTTGCTTTAGATAAATATTGTTTTTTCTCATCATCATCATAAAAGCCTGCAAAAGTGCAATACAAGACATTAGCCTCTCTTGTACCAAGCAAGTGGATTAGGAATTGCAGCACCAAACATCTTGCACCCTTAGGTGCTGCTGTCCGTCACCAATCTATTGAATTTATTTCTGGTATATTTTGAGTTAGTTATCTACCCTCTATGAGGCAGCAGCCAAATTCAATATTCTTATCTCGTTCTTTATTTGTCTACTTTGCACAAAATCACCCCAGCTACCTTCATATTGTGCTTATTATTTGTTTCTATAACAGCTTTAATTATAATAACATTAAGACTTTGTTTTACAGCCGTGTCCTGATTACAACAGATGTTTGGGCCAGAGGAATTGATGTACAACAGGTGTCACTAGTTATCAACTATGACCTCCCAAACAACCGTGAGCTGTACATTCACAGAATAGGTCGATCAGGTCGTTTCGGACGCAAAGGTGTTGCTATCAACTTCGTCAAATCCGATGACATCAGGATCCTAAGAGACATTGAACAGTACTATTCTACGCAGATTGATGAGATGCCAATGAATGTGGCAGATTTAATATAATTACTATATTTTAATTAAGATTTCATATTAACCCAGTTTAAATTTGATACTGGTAGAACTTTTTTGGTGTAAGTTGTAATTCTTACTTTCTAGCACCTAACTGTATTTTTCATTTATAATAAAATTCACTTATAAAAATGTGTATAATTTTACGCCTAGTACACACTTTATTATGCGTAGGTCGGCAGTCTGCACCCATGGCGGTATTTTATTGAGCTCCCATAAACGCCCAGTGCAGTGTCTGTAGTATTGCAAATTATTCTTACTGTCATGAAATGGATAATGATATTTACCGAATGAGAACGAATGAGTTACCGATGACCTTCCTTTATTCATACTTTTTCACAAATTCAGACAAAATTTCTCAAAAAAATTACTCATGATTTTTACAGCTATTGGTCATTTGGTAATAATAAACTGCGCGACTAATTCACCCCTTGGTGCATGGTACCCGGAGCGGACAATTAATTTGTAATTATTTTAAATACATAGAATGCGCCACGATTGCAGAGTTGAGAAGAGGTAGACTGCAAGTGGACTTTCTCTAGTTATTTTCGAGTTACTTATCACCTGACATTCTAAGTTGACAGCTTCTAAGTTTACACAATAAAATATAGGACAATTTATGCGGCACGCTTTATGGTAGCAAGTAAAATAAAACCCGGTGTTGTTGTCGACTTAGAAACTTTGATCTATAATTGCCGTGTGGTTACGGGGCAAGAACATACCATTCCATCTTCTTGTGCGGGAGTCCCGAGATGCAACAAGGGAAATGCCGTAAAATGCAATAAGTTACCGACAGATGGCGGGATAAACCTCTCAAACAGTACCAGATCAACATTCAGCAGACGTAAAGTATTGTATATAAAACAGGAAAGTAGGTAGCAACCAGTAAATGCCAAATGCTGGGCAAAGAAAAAATTCTCAAATATTTGGGAGAGAACAGAACGGTAGAACGTCCGTAGTGCTGTTTGGTGACGATCCCCTCGTTGTCTTTAAGTTTTTAATAAACCCATTGCTACAAGCCTATCATCCGGGGATCGAACACAGGTCTCTTGGCTATCGTAACTTTTTTAATTGGAATTCTTAAATTCGCACTTTACAATTTTAGCGATGCCGGCCCAGGTATCGACTACAGAAGCTTTACATTATGTTTATTGGACTTAATGTATATACTTATATAATATAATAATACAATACACAAGTCACGATAGCCGAGTTGTTGGGTGGTCGGAATTTCGAGTCGAGAGACCCGAGTTCGATCCCCAGGTGGCAGTACCAATGAGTTTTTCAAAAACTTATGTACGAATTTCATCGTTGGCTTGGACATAAAGACCGCGACGGGCTCACCACCTGTCACGTTGTCCCGAAAATATCTTCGGTGGAAGGTGGGACAAAGGGACTTAATTGTCTAGACTTGACCTCTGTCTACCCCTGTATTGGGAATTGCGTGAAGATATTTAATTTTTTTTTAATTTAATATAATAATGGATTTACTTTAACGTAAAGTGGACGAGGTACACCTAAGTTCGTCTTATTAATAAATATTTTTCTTTCTTTCTTCTTATTGTGGGAGTAAAAAGTTGTTTATATTTCGATGTACGCAGTAGATTAATCTTTTTTAATTACATGTTAGTTCGCAAAACGTTTCTCCCATTTAGCAACCTTGAGCATTAATTGCCTCTCGTATAATCTCGGCCGTATCGTAACACACAAAACGATACCTAAAAGTGGGACTTGTGCTTCAGGGCAAGCGTATTAACGATCGCTGTAACAGGGCCTCAACATTAATGTAGTGATTATATACTCTTTGTGCGGGAGGAGAAAAGGGTGGCATAAACTTATGCTATACACCATGTCACCACAGGGGATATCGCCAATGATGATCAGCATAATTATGATCCTTAAAACAAAAGAAAGATTTTATTACAATTGTAATGCCATAAAGACACCCTAACCGGTTTCGCCTTTATGGCGTTATCAAAGGTTTCTTATTTTAAGTTTTGTATTTTAATACAAATAAATGTGAAATAAGTAAAAGTGAATTTTAATGCGTTTAAAGAAAGATTTTAATTTACGATAACAATATAATGGAAATTCTCTCCCCAAAGCTTATGTTATGAATACTTATAAGTTAGTGTGTCGGTTAGCTTACAAAGTAATACTTATAGATAATTCACATATAACTGAAAGTAGTACTTCAGCAACCTCCATTAAGTTTTTTGGCGTTGTTAGCGACACGACAATTAAGCACGTTGCCTAGCATCCATGATAATTCACGACATTGAATTAAGGCTATTTTCATTTTTATAAAGACTCGCCTCTAAATAGTACCTGCATAAATTTATTATTCTTAGTTTACAACATGATTAACATAGCAACCAATATAGCAGAGTAATTAGGTGCTAGGAATTCAAATTACGAGACTCTAGTTCGATCTCCAAAGAGTACCACTTGGCGGTCCCCAGAAAGAAGGCTCGTACTAATAAGTTTTTTATACATTCTACTTTCTACTACCATTCATTGTAGTTTAGAGGGAAGTTATAAACCAGTAGTGGGGGGATTTCGCTGAGCGGACTTTGCTAGCAGCGAAAGGATGTATACTTACATCTCCTACGTATATATACTTTTTTGCGCACCAATTTCACGCAACTAAAATTGCAGGCGGGATAGGTTGCTATTAATAAATGAAACACTTAGTATTTAAAATTTATTTACACAGAAAACAAAGCAAATAATCACAAAAAAATAGTGTTGTTATCTTCAATTTATTGTTTATATAATATCCTATAAGGCCTTGGAATGTCTCCCGTTTATAACATATAATCAAATATGTGAAGGATGGGGATAATAACATGGTTTTATGCATAAAATGATGAAAAATTTGTTAAAGACTAATATTATGTACATCTATCATATTTTATATAATTACAATTATATCAAATTTCAAAATATTGCTATTTACAAAATAAATAATACAATAATAATTCACAAACATTTCTTTTAGTTACAAATAAAAGTACTTGAATTATAAGAATTTATACAAATCAACACCAAAAATACAAAATTAAAAGCTCTAGCCAATGTTACATTGGTATTTTAAAATTTACATGTCTACAAATAAATAACAATTTATATATCTACAACATTAAAACTGATGATGCCAGTGTCTTATTGGCAAAACAAATTATGTGTGTCATAATACAAGCACATAATTTACATGAAATAATAAGGGGCCACCAGGTTGTAGGTGAATATATAGTTATGTAGACTAGGTAAGTCACACACTTTAGTTCAGTAAAGTGGAAGTGCTATTTTTAAATTGCAAGTTTAGTTTGTTCATGTTTCATTTACGAATGAATTACCAATGTTTCAAGTACTTTACAAGTATTCTCGTTGTAATAACAGTCAGTCCAATGAGTTTAATAAACCATAGTAATTATATGATTTCTTAGCAACTTGTGCAGGTAACACGGATTCTGATTATATAGAGTATTAATAGATATAGTACTAATTCGACTATCATTGTAAACCACACCAGATACAAGTATTGCAATTAGTTGGATGGTTATACTTTATGAAAAAAAATTATTAATGTGACTGTATCAACAATCATGGAAACATTTCTTTGCTAAAAATGGTTGGCAATTTGCAAGGTACTCATGGTCAATATGAAGCTATAAAATATGTCCATTGATCTTCAAACATTATTTCAAAGTTTATATTGGATGGTTTAAAATTTCACAGGTAATTTGTTTATACTAATAGAGTTCAACTTTGTTTGGTTTTCATTCAACATCTCTAACCACAGAGCTTTCTTTTATTAACAATTTCACTATTGCACACCTTTCTTTTATAATATTTAATTTTACACATTGTTTAATCAGATTGATGATTATAGCATATGTTTTTGCTGGACCTTGACTGGATCAATACACAATCAGTTCCTCACACTCCCAAACCTCAGCTTTGGGACAGAATTACTTGCATTGTAAGGAATTCGTAATTAGGCATCTATAGATTATTTGGTCAATCACTGTTACATATCTGTAGCAGGCTACAAAGTTCCGATTTATAAGGATTTCTTTTTCTTGTGGCATGTGTATCTGGTGGATATAAAGATATTTATTACATCAGTTGTTTTAGATTTGAATACAAATTTCATAAATATTAAAGTAGTTATGATTGAAGTAAAATAGTTTTAAAAAATAAAACATTTTATCAATATTATTCACCTTTGTTGACTGATTATGGGACATATTTTTGACTTTCACTAGAACAATATGAATAACAATTTCACTAACAATTTCTAAAATTTAATATGCATCAACACATTCACTTTGGTTTCAATTTGATGAGTACAACTTGTAACTAGCATCAACAGCCTCATTTAAAATAAAATAGTTTTCTCTAAAGTAAACTGTTTTTTCTGTTATTTCTTTTCAGAGAGTGCTCAAAAAGTCACATCTTAAGATGGAAAACTACAAACCTTAATAGTTATGGTCAAGCACATAGTTACTTACATGATACCAACTGTTTGAAGTTATGATAATTTATTATCTAGTCTTTTGTATAGGATGAGGTTTTGCTAAAATTAGCAAATTACATAAATAATAACTTTACAAAGGAACCAACCTTGATTTTACATACACAGGTCATATAATTTACATTATACTATGATGTATGTGTGGATTATGATCACTTGTAGTGTAAATAAGGCAGTTAATAGTATTTGTTAAATTTAATTACATAAATACATCATATTTGTTATCAAAATCTCAGTGAATAGACATTACAAGTCCTCACTAGTTGCAGTGTCATGAGCATTCCAGCGCCTGTAGATAAATATTCCTATAGCGCCAACAAGCAAAGCAACAAGAATTTCTGTCAGTTGGTCTAAAAAATTTGTAGAATTATCAGATGATTCTAAAACTTGAGGTTCTATTTCTTGTACTGGTTCTTCTGGTGGCTTAGCTGCCTGTTCCTCTTCTCCTTTAAATGCTATCTGGTTTAATACAGACTGCTCTTCATCCGTTATTGGTTTAGCTGCAGTTGATGATAATAAATTCAATATATCTCCACACTGAGGGCATGTCCAATTTCTTGATTTCTTTGCAAGAATTTTACGCTCCGATGGGCTATAATCTAGTGATCCAATAGTCCCTTCTGCAGGTGTTGGCATAAATGCAATTAAAGCTAATAACGCTGTTCTGATTGACCAAGAGGGCTGCCAAGTTTCTGGATGATGACCAGAAATAGATAAGCAAATCTTCTTGTTAACTTCAAATCTACCATTTGGTGTTAAAAGTATTATATGAGGTGGATGCATAGGATATTCTTTTGGCAATAATATTCTACCATGATAAATTCCGTCTTCAAAATCAGTGCCTTTAGGACCTTGCACTGTAAAATGCCATTCAAATAAATTATCTTCCAAAGGTCGAGCACAGTATTCTTCAGTAGCTTCAGCTAATTCCATAGCTTCACGCATCAGACGTTTGACTCCGGGACATTTCGTGTTATATTTCTCCCCCTTCTCCGTCATATTTTTGTTTTCAAAGAATAACTTAGTAGTGTACACTTGAAAATTAGCAGTAACAGTAGCTAATAATATTCAATTTAATTTTAAGAACACTTCGGAAAAAATATAAATAATAACACAAGTCACTATATATTCATCTCAAAACCTGTATATAATGTTAAAATCACAAAAACTATTAAAATTGGGGTAACTATGACGTTAATTTGACAGATGAAACTGGTGACGAAGGAAAATAATATTCTTTTCGTCAATGTTGCCAATAAATATTTCACTGTCCCTTAAAATATGTTTAAATATCTGCATATAGGAAAAGCAATACAATGAGTTTAGTGTAAAAACTTAGATGTATTATATAATTATAGACTAGTTGGCCTGGCAACTCCCGCAGATTGCCGGGTTCGGGTCCCGCTATGGGTGAATATTTGGGAAATTGCATAAACATTAAAGAAAAATGTGTTAATGTAAAAATTTTTATATTATTATAGATATCAAATATAAGAAATAAAATTATCATTTCAGAAAAAAAAAACATTGAGTAAATACCCAAAAAAAAAATCAGAACAAAATTTTATTAAAGTAATTTAGTTTACTCGATAAACAGATTAAAATGTATTATTTTAAAGTATCTTTTCAAGATTACATAAGGTACTTCCAATTCCCTGATTTTAACTTTTGATCAGTCATTGACTCTTAGAAAAATTTTTGCCTTACATTAAACAAAACGTTGAAATTGTCAACACTGCAATGAGCCAATCACAAACCAACAGCTGTAATTACCATAAAGTAAGAAATATTTTCCGCCAGTAACAATAAAATAAAATAATGGCCTGGCTGGCCTGGCCTGGCTGGCCTGGCCTGGCCTGGCTGGCCTGGCCTGGCCTGGCCTGGCTGGCCTGGCCTGGCTGGCCTGGCCTGGCTGGCCTGGCCTGGCTGGCCTGGCCTGGCTGGCCTGGCCTGGCTGGCCTGGCCTGGCTGGCCTGGCCTGGCACAGGCACAACTCTTAGCCACGTTGA